>OZ010745.1:120709544-121182260 GCA_963932245.1 Tachinus rufipes
TCCTCGAACCGTTTGCGTAGATAACGGAAGAAAAAATAGTAATAAATTTTATTTTATGCGATAAGTATCTATTTTATTTTAATTAAGGGATCATCGGATAAATGTTAAATATATTTATATTAGTATGTGTCTGGTTAATTATTAATAGTGCAAGCCGCGAAACGACGCAAGGGAAATGATATTGTGCTTTGGTTATACGCAAAACATCAATGGAATTCCCTCGCGCTTGCACTTCATATTCAATTGAATTGTTTAAATTAACTATTATCATTAATTGCATTAAACATTTGTAACGCTTTATTCGAAATAATGTTTTAAATTAATTTGTGTTTTATTTAAAACTATGCACTTTTGTGTTAATTTAAAACCAAATGGCGGCTAATTTTATGTCAAATTTTGGGTTACATATATGGAAATTGTTTAATAATTTTAGAAATTATTGCGGAAAACTTATGAAACTTTCTACAATTATTGCGCAATCATATTGCAAACTAACTATCAAATGGCAATTGTTAATCTTAGTTTAAAACAAATTGGCGACTAATTTTATATCAAATTTTGAGTTAATTTTATAAAAATTGTTTTACAACTTTAGAGAATACTGCAAAATATTTATGATTTTTTTTACAAATATTGCGCAATTATAATTTTAGTTTATAAACGTCAAAACTAAAAAAATCAATTTAAAAGCTTCCAATTCAAGTACTTTATTATGATTCCAACCAACAAATTTGACCCATACATAACAATACGCCTGCCAACTCTTGTTTACTTTTTCAACATTCATATTTTTCATATTATTAAACATCCCAATTAGTTAGCTACTCTCCGTCCTCATCAATCTTGTTGAGCAACGATATGCACATTCAATTTTTTATTAATATTTTTTTGTAATCAGATTTGAAAGCCTCCCCTTCATCGTCCGACCTTTTTTTTCTGTATATAGATATGCCATTTGTATGATTATTAAATCAATAACAGGGAGCTTGCATGTTGTAAAAAAAATAGTATGATTTATGTTTTTTGTTGCTCATCGGGGACTAAACAATGCAAAAGGTCGCACGAAAAGTTTAACGTTAATGTAAAATAAATAAGCAATTGAATTGATTGTAATTGATCGTAAATTATGATGAATTAATGCTGGTGCAGACATTAAGAAGGATTATTAGAAGTTTTTATGAGTGATTCGTTTCTTGAAAACTTATTACCATTTATCTCGGCCGCGAGACTGCACGAAAACAGAAGCAAAACAATCGGCGGTCTGATTAATTGCGATTGTTCCTTCTGCGGCACCGTTTTTTTAACCACTTTACCACCAATTCCGGATCGGAAAATAAATGTAATGGAATGAAAATTGCACCAGACAGACGTTTTGAGTGACTCTAATCTTCTCACTTACCGAGAATGATTTATACATGAGCATTTTTACCTACGTGAACTTTTTTTAAAGTTTAATAGTGTTATTACTGAAAGGAAACATTTATACTTTTAAATTTGCTACATTTATTTTGTAAAAAAATATAAATTAGGTTTTTTTTAATTAATTGGAAAATTAACTACTACTTACTCTAAACGTTAGTCAACTTTAAAGTTGAATTAATTTAGTTTTTGATAGTCTTAAAATAAGTGTTCAAAAATTGTAGACTCACCTGTAACAAAAAAAAATTGTTTACGTTTAAATTTCAACAGAATACATATTAGTTTAAATTAAAATTCTTACGGTTTCCGACATTTAATTAGACAGTATTGCTAAAATAATTTTTTACTGAAAGAACAAAGTACTGTATTGCAAATAATGCTTTCAATTAAATTGTTTGTTTCAATAGAATTGATTTAATTCAAATAAACATTAATTAATTAGTGTTTATTTTATAATCCTATCATTATGCATCATTATCAATTAGCAAATTATTAATATTATGTAAAATTAATCCTTTAGTTAATTAGAGAGAAGGCTTTTCTATAAATGGGGCGGAAAATATTATATCAACATGGAATGTATCGAGTAATGTCGATTTCATTTATACAATTCTTGAGTCAACTTTATTAGTTTTTAATATACCGAATTTTAATTTTGAAAATGTTACTCTTTTAGAAACAAGACATTTATTTATTTATTGACGGGATTTTAACCAATAACAAAATTTCTTAAAAATAATAATGATACAAATTTTTTTAATCAACAAGACATAAGATAACTAAAAAACCTTAACTTTTTAATTTATTAAATTTTGAACATAAACAGTATTTTTCATTCAAAATTTACACAAAAAACGCATTCTTAGTTTAAAATTGTTAATAAAACATTTCTAAAAAGCAATTTAAGCTCAACAGATTTTACACAAAACCGGTATTTTTCACAAAAAAAATGCTTAATACAATTATTCTATAATTGAAATTTATCAAACGTTTTAAAAAATGCTTTTCAATCAATTTTTTCTTCTATTGTAGGTTGTTTTTTAATTATTTTTTTTGCTGAATCATCAATAACAGTTTCAAAATTTTTGTCTATTAATTCATTTGCTACTTTTTGTATTATTTCATCATTTGTTAATTGTTTGGCAATTAAATCAATTTTTTCCTCTATTGTAGCTTTAGTTTTTTCTTAAATTATCATTTACAGAATTAAAAACTTTGTCTACTTTTTTATTTGCTTCCTCTTCAGTTATTTCATTATTTTTTAATTGTGTTTTGATTGAAACAATTTTTTTTGTGGTTTAGGTTTTTCGTTTTTTTTTTTTGCTGAATCATCAATATCATTTTTGGAAGTATCTATTTTGTTAAATAATTCTCTAGCTTCTTCTTTGGTTATTTCTTTATTTGCCAATTGTTTTTTTATTAAATCATATTTTTCTTCTAATGTTGGTTTGGGTTTCTTGCATGTTTTGCCAATAATTGATTTAATTTGATCTGCTACTGATAGTGAAATAGAATCTTTGTGGTCATGTTTCTGCGTTTTTAAATTGTTCATGATTTTCTTTTGATGTTTTTTTTGTTGAATCGTCTTTTATTGTATTTTGTTCATTTTCTATCAGTTCTTGCTGTGCTGTGGTTTCTTTTTCTTTATTATTTCTAGTTTCTGGTATTTCTTGATTTAGTATATTATCTGTAAAAGGAGTTATTTTACCAGTTCTTTCTGTTGTTTCTTTTATTTGTTTTTCTATGTTTAGTTTGTTTTCTGCTTCTTCAACTGATTATCCTGATTTTTTTCAGTTTGCTTTTCTTCACTATTGTTTCTTGTTTTACATTTTCTGCATTTAAGTAAACTGGTTGTTCAACTGTTTTATTACCACTATCAATTTGCCCAATTTTCTGTTTGATTTTTTTAATTTTTACATTCAAGTTTTTCATCTATTTCCTTTTCTTAATTCATTGGTTTTTTTATTAATTTTTATATAAATTTATCTTCTATTTCTTCATTATTTGAATCTTCTTTACTTTTAGAATCTATTGTTTCTTATTTTATGTCATTTTCTAGGTTTTCAATTTTCTTATGTTCATTTTGCAAGTTTTTCTCATGTTCTTTGTTTGTAAATTTTTTTGCAGCAAATTTTTGTTTTGTTTTATGTTTATTTTTTTGTTAATTTGTCTTTATTGTTATTTTTACCATTTTTTTTCTTACTTTTTGAAACCTTGGTTATTCGTTTCCTGCGATACGGCAGCTCTCCTGTCGCAGAGTGAGTCGTAGTTCTTAAACTTAATTAATAATTAAAAAAATACATATGGGCTCCAGTCACAATAATAAGTATTGGTTGTAGGTATCGGTTTTATGAATTAGGCACGAGGTTCCCATTAATGAAATATATATTCATATTAATCTTAAAATGACAGTACATGTATGTAGGTTCAGCGCAACACAAACGATTAATTTGTTATGATAGAAATTTATCACTTAATCTTATTAGACTTAAATGGTACCTCGGCCGATAAGCTTATCATCCCGTACAAATTAATTATAACCTTAGTTGTACAATCTTCAAACAAAATTAGCTCTTGTAAAGCGAAAACATATACAAATATATAGCTTAATGTTTTGTACCCCCTAATAGGTACCTGGCGTTATTTTAAGGTTTATAAACCTTTTAAATTAAATTTCAGATGCACAAAAATGTTAATCTGATGGATTAAACATTTGAAAATTGACGGATGAAGTTAAATGTTCAAAAGTAAGAAGAAAAATATACGCAAACATCCACTTAGCTGAGATTCTTTAACACGTCCTACGCAACTCTTGATTCAGCATTCTAAGAAAAATATGGGCTGCACTACGCTTCTTGGTAGATTAATTAGTAATCATCAAGGTTTTGATTAAATTGGAAGCAGGATGACTTCGATACTTAAAGATTCTTGATTCGACCATGTGTAAATAGATCTAACCACAAGGTCCTAAAAGCCTGTACATAAAATTTATAAGTTGTATATCTTTCTTTATGTAGTTTTAATAATAAATCAATTAAACAATTAAACCGGTTTGGTATTTATTTAATAGTTTACCTGATGGTCTGGCTTTTGATGATGTTTTGCTTTTTCTGAATGACCGCATTTAAGCTAGCAAATGTTGTTCCTATCTTAAAAAAAGGAGACCCTAACGATAAATCAAATTATAGACCAATATCATTGCTTCCTATTTTTTCTAAAATTGTCGAAAAAATATTAGCAAAACAGATCACAGATCATTTTGAAAAATACGATCTTTTTTCAAAATGTCAACATGGTTTTCGCAAAGAACTTTCTACATCAAGTGCTATTTTGTCATTAGTTGAACATGTGTCTCATGGATTTGATAAGGGTGAAATATCGGTTGCAAGTTTTCTTGATCTAAGCAAAGCGTTTGATTGTGTTTCTCACAACATTTTGCTTCAAAAATTATATGCTTACAACTTTCACCCTGAAAGTTGTAGACTTATACTTAGTTATCTTATTGAAAGGAAACAAGTAGTATCGTTTAATGGTACAACATCTAATAAAAGATCTATTGAACTAGGGGTTCCTCAAGGTTCAATACTTGGCCCACTTTTATTTCTAATTTATGTTAACGATCTGCCAAATCAGTTAACAACTGGGGATGTAGTACTTTATGCAGATGATACTACTTTGTTTCATACAGGCAAATCACTTGAAGCTACTAATGATTTGAACAAGTTAAGTGGTATACAAGTTGCACAATGGATGTGCTGTAATAAGCTATGCTTAAATTCTTCCAAAACAGTAAATTTAACATTTTCTTTAAGATCTTGCTGTGAATCTAGTAACACTAAGTTCTTAGGGTTACAGCTTGATTCTAAACTAGATTGGAATATGCATAGCAATTATTTATCTAACAAAATAAATCGTAACATATTTTTACTTCGTAATTTACGAAATAATGTTTCAAGAGACTGTTTAAAAACTGCATACTTTGCACTTTGTCACAGTCATTTATCTTATTGTATTATTGTTTGGGGACACTCAGCAATGAAGAATAGAATATTTGGACTGCAAAGAAAAGCAATAAGAATCTTGGCAGAATTAAAGTATAGAGAATGCTGTAAACTTCAATACAAACAACTAAATATATTAACTGTACCATGTTTATATATTTTTGAATGCTTGAAATACATAAAAAAAAACCAGGATAGCTTTTTGGCTCATGATTTTCATCCTTATGAAACCAGAAATCGGAATAATATATATCCTAATTCAATAAGACTGAAAAAATGTCAAAATAGCACAAGTTTTTATTGTATAAAATTTTTCAATAAACTGCCTCTGAGAGTGCGCAACCTGCCAGAAGGAGTTTTTGAAAATTCTGTAAAACGATTTTTGATTGCAAATGCATTTTATAGTTATGAAGAATTTCTAATTTGTGATATTCAAAATTTTAATGTGTAATGTTGTCTCTGAATCTTAAATTTTTAATTTTAGGTTTTAGGTTTTAAATTTTAATTTTCTTTAAAAGTTTAAATTTTTAATTTTTGATTTTTTAGTTTCTAATTTTTAGTTTCTAATTTTTAATTTTTAATTTCTAATTTTTTAATTTCTAATTTGTAGTTTGTAGTTTATAATTTTGAGTTTTGAATTTTAAATTTTAAGTATTAAATTTTAAATTTTGAGTTATAAGTTATAAATTTTAAATTTTAAGTTTTAAGTTTTGGATTTTAAATTTTGAGTTTTAAGTTTTAAGTTTTAAATTTTGAATTTTGAATTTTTAATATTTAGCTTTTAATTTTGAACTCTTGATTTTTGATTTTTAGTTTGAGATTTTGAATTTAAGGTTTTGATATATATATATTTTTTTTTTTTTTTTAAATTTTATTCTTTTATATAATAAAAATGAACTGTTTTATCTTGTTATTTTAATGTCTTTATAGTTAAATTGCTCAAGTGACTGCCACATTGTTACCTTAATTAAATGATTTATTATATGTATATATATATTTATTTTTTTGTAATGTAATATAGTATTTTTCTGTGACGTATGTAAACACTATACTTTGTGTGACATTAATAAATTTACTTTACTTTACTTTACTATGGTGGAGTACATTATTTTAAATACTCATGATTATATAAGTTCAAATAATTTAATGGCACTTTACAAGAATTATTCAAATAATTATTGGCTGAACATGAAGAAATTACTGGTTCTCACAAAACGACGCTTAATTAAGACACAGCACACTGCATGGTTTACTCCACCAAGTCGCGATCAGAAAAAAAAGGATTAATCTTCTACGTTTTAACTTTCAAACTTTATCAAAACCTTGATGTATACTTTGATAATATATGCGCGCACCTTGCGCTTAATTCAAACCGACCAATAAAACCAAACTGCGTTAAGTTTAATATACTAGCAGCACCATCTAATGTATTTCACATAAACTACCAACTAACCGCATTTACAGGATCCTACAATACTTCAAGCATACAACTTAGCTAAACACGTGCGTCTGACAGTATCTGACGTTTCATTCAATGTGTGGAAAACAAACGTAACCTCACTAAACAGGTTTGTTTGTTTACAATAACATTTAAATTTAACTATTGTTAAGTGTTGTATGATAATGTTTGATGCTAGTGCAAGTGAACTAAAAGGAGCAAGATGGTAAATAACAGGCAAGTACATTAATTAAAAGAAGTTATAGGTTGGAGGTTTGTTTGTCGATATGTGTGGTAGTTGAGAGAATATGATTTAATTATATGGTTCAGTCAGCGCTAACTGAACTTATTTAAGTTTGTATTATGAAGGATTACTGTCTGGTTTTGACCAAACCAAAAGTAATGATAAAAATTGTTCAATATTTATTTAGTAACTTCCCAACGACTACACATATTGGCTACATTTTTAATTAGAAAATCCACACCGTTACACTTTATCTCTATACAAGTGAAAACCATCTATTCCTTCTAAAGAATTAGACATTTTTTGTTTTTTTTTTAATTTGTTTTGCCAATTGATTTCTCTTTGTTTTTGTTATTTTTAATATAGTTTTCTTTATCTTCTTAATTTTTTAAATCATCTTCAATTGTTTCTTTCTCAGTGTTATCAATTCTTTCATTATTTTTATTGTTTTGGGCAAGTTTTTTTGGACTTTCTTTATATGCATTGTCTTTTTCTTCATTTTTTGAATCTCTTGTTGTTGTTTCTGTTTTTTTTGTTAATTTCTGAATCTTTTTCTAACTTATTTTGATCTACCATCATTTTCTTTATCTAAAAGAATTTTTTGTTCAATTTCAGGATGGTTTTCATTATTTTTTTGCTCAAAGTTATCAATTTGCTTTTGTTCTGCGGGATTTTTTTTAATTTTTATTGTTAGTTTTTTTATTTACAATACTTTATTTTTTATTGGAATTGCCCTTTTCTTCATAACCATTTTCTTCTTCTTTATTATGTAAATTTTTTGTTGAATCTTTATTTTTAATGTAATTATCTAAAATTTTTTCTTGTTTTTCTAAAAGAATTTCTATTTTTAATTCATCTTTATTTTCTTCATTATTTAAATTTTTGTGTTTTTTTTATCTTTGGTTTTCTAAATAAATTTATTTATAAATTTCCTGGAATTTTTTTTTTTTTTTAATTAAACAAATTTTGCTTAAAAACAGTGTTTTTCACTTAACATTTGCTCAACAATCGTGTTTTTTGGGATCAAACTGTCAATTAAATGTTTTGAAAATGCATTTTGAATTTTAATTAATTTTAAAATCTTCTTTTGCTTAAAACTTCTTCGAATTCTGCATAAAATCTATATTTATAGTAAAAATTTAACAAAAATAGCTCAGAATACGTATTTGTTGTTTGAAACTTTAGATAAAACCTTCTAAAAATGCATTTCCTAAATTAAATCTTTTATAAATTTACTAAAAAAATAATTTAAATTGTTCTAAAATATATCTTTTGTTCAAAACTTATTAATATATGCCTAAAATAGTATTTTTCACTAAAAATTTGCTCAAAAACAATATTTTTTGTTGATGAAATGTTTAAAAAATGTATTATAGGTTTGAAATTATTATTTTCAAAATCTTTTATTTGAAATTTAGGACAAAGTAAAAGAAGCTACCTGCCTTAATTCAAACTTAATTTCAGTTCACCCACTCCAGCGTTAGATATCAAGAGATTTTATTTCAACAATTATCGGTTATCTAATTGCAAGCACACAAAAAGTGAAACAAACATTAAACCCTTTGATGACTTAACACTTGGGCGGGTAGGTGGGTTACAGTTAAAAAAAGCTACTAGCCTACAATTTACTTTGTTCCCGCCTACCCACCGCAGCGTTAGTTATCAAAAGATTTATTGTTCAACAATTTTCTGATATATAACTGCAAGCACTCAAGAGGTGGGACAAACATTAATTTCTTTGGTAAGTAACATTTGAGCGGATGGGTGGGTTACAGTAGAAGAAACTACTTGTCTACAATTTAAACTTAGTTTTTGCCCACTACCCTAGCGTTAGTTATCAAGAAATTTATTGTTCAACAATTTTTTGATGTTTAACTGCAAACACACAAGAGGTGGGACAAACATTAATACTTTTGATGACTAACACTTGGGCGGGCGGGTGGGTTACAGTGGAAAAAGTTACTTGCTCACAATTTATACTCAGTTTCTGCCCACTCACCCCAGCGTTAGTTATCAAGAGATTTATTGTTCAACAATTTTCTCATCTAACTACAAACACACAAAAGGTGGGATAAACATTTTACGTATTTATTATACAAATTTCAGACAAAACATTTTAAAAATGCATTTTCTAAAAATATTTTTTTTTTTTTAATGAATTAAATTTGTTCTAAAATTTTTTGTTTCAAATTTAACAAAAACAATTGTTTTTACACTCAAAATTTGCTTAGAAAAATGCTTTTTTAATGTAAAATTGTTGATAAAACGATAGTTTTAGTTTAAAATTTATATAAAAATATATTTTTTGCTTAAAATTTTTGCACAAAAACGGTTCTTTTTAAACAAATTTTGCAGAAAACAATCATTTCTTGTTTGAGATTACACATAAAATGTTCAAAAAATGCATTTTTTAAATTAAGTTTCTCAGAATATTAATTTAAATTGTTTTAAAAAATATCTTTTAAATGAAATTTATTAAATTTTACCCAAAAAAGTATTTTTCACTCAAAAATCGCAATTTTGTATAAAATTTTAATTCTATCAAAAATCACAAAAAACAATTTGAAAATGTTATTACACAAAAACGATGCATTAGATATTGGTATCAGTATACCTTAATACCATTCAAAATCTATACGCTATTTTTTACATACCTCAATTTTATAAACTTCACATAAATATTGAAAGAAATTGATGAATGAATTGAGAGTCTAACTCGAAAACGGTTTATTGAATATTTATAAAAATTGGTACCAATATAGCTTAATATCATGACAACCAACTCTGTAAAATTAATTTAAATCCATACGCTCAATTTAACCTAACCTCAATTTATGTCGTGTACAATAACTAAAAAATTATAACTTGAAAACGGTACTTTGGATATTGATACAAATTTTTACAAAAAACTTTAGTACATTTAAAACCTATTCTATAAAATTTGTAAAAACTATACGCTTAATTTGACATAACCTCAATTTAATCGACTTGAATCAACTCTATCAAACGATGCATTGGATAATGATACAAATTGTTACCAATATTTCTCAATACCCTGATTACAAACCATAAAAAAAAACACTGAAACAAAAAACTTTTAAAGTTTTCTAGAAACAATTGGTCAACTTTTTCACTAAATTAACTGAAGAAACCCGTGCAACATTTTGGAAACATTTTATTAGTTTCTAGATATTTCCAAGTGTTTTAGAAACTTTTGTTCAACTTTAGAAAAATTTTACCAAATTTTAGAAACTATATTTGATTAAATTCTAGAAATCTTAATTCTAGGAGCCTTTTATTTAAGTTCTAAAAACTTGAAAAAGTTTTAGAAATCTTTGATTAACTGAAAAGTGTTCTAGTCAACTCTAGAAGCCTTTTACTTAATTCTAGAAACTTATGAAAGTTTTAGAAACTTTTAACCAACTCGAGAAACATTTTAGAAAACTAATTCATCAAATTTAAAGACGTTTTTAGAAAGCTTTAAATAACTTTATACTAAATTCTAAAACAAATTGTTCTAGAAATTTCTGAAAAACTTCATAAACTTTGAAGTTGTTTTAGAAAGCTTTGGTCAACTTTTGAAACTTTTTACTAAATTCTAAAAAGTTTCAGAAATCTTTGACCAACTTTAGAAATCATTTTTAAAAACAATTTATCAAATTCTAAAAACTTTTAAGATGTTTGTCCATTAGAAACAGTTTACTAAAATCTAAAAGCATTTGAGAAGGTATAGTTTAGGAGAAGCTTTTGATACAGTTGAGAACAGTTAAAAAAAACTTAAATTACATTAAAAGAGATTAATAGCTCAGTCAGTACACCAAGAAACAGCTAGGAAAACATTAAGTGCAGTTGATAGTAGTTCAGGTATACCTTGGAGCACAAATTTTTTTAATAATTTAAAATGAATTAGAAATAGTTACTTTAATTTGAAAACATTGAAACATTCATTTTAACTTAAAATGCTTGGAACACGTTAGGTGCAGTTGTAAACAAATTCTGTACACTTTGAAACATTTTAAATTTTTAACTTTTTTATAAATTTACTATAAAAGCAACAAACATTTACAATCAACATAAAAGAAGACCAATTTTGATTTTTAAATATAATACAAAGTATTCTTTTAAAATGTAAAATTGAAAGAAAGTATTTGCTTAGCACAAATATTAATAAATAACAATTCCGCATTATATTGTCGAGATTGTAATTGAGGATTGTTTGTGAGCGAATCGAATCCTGGGTGGTTTTGCTAATAAGATTCCTCGGTAGGGATATTTTGCAAAATGATGTGCGAGCGCGCGTTTTCCGGTCAGAAGCGGATTATCCTGGGGCGAATTGTTTAATTAATCGGATCGCAAGAAATTGTAAGTAACGGTAGGGCACAATTCCCAATGTGTAATAAAGTCCGCTACACCTAACGCTTGCACCCCTGCCGTTGGTTGGGTTGGGGTAACGGCAACTTGAGAAGAAATAATAAATCTGGAATTAAATCTGGAGGAACGAAACGGTAGAGACAATTTATGGATTTATAAATTCATTTGCGCCGCACGTAATAAATCGCCCTCGAGGATAACATATTGCCCTCATCCACCACCTTTTCTTTACTGTAAAATATTAATAAACGCTATAAGAAAGGATGCGATAGTCGACGCATTTTTCAAATTTTCAACTGCAAAGCTTTATATAAAATGCATGTTGTAGATGGTGGCGTCGTGCTATAGATTTGGCTTCGGTTCACCGGGAGACATAAAGGGAACTCTTTTCAATCTCGGCGACGGCGTTTATCCGTTCACACAGAGACCAAGAATGGAAAATTTTACGTCATATTCTATTTTTATTATTGTATATTTAATTTGTAATGTAAATAATTCAAAAGGCTAATTAAATTTTATTAAAGGATTAAGTGCATTCAGAAATCCAGTCATGTATTCATTTCTAATGTATGCACTTACTTGCGATTACATTCATTGCGAAAGCCGCATGTCATGTCATATTATGTTGGTTTCCAACTGAAGCGATCCTTAATTAATTCAACATTTCATAATTTTGTTAATTGAAACAACTTTAGTTAACTATAGGGTTATTGCTATGTTATTACTTAAGTAGCAATTGCTTAATTGTTACGCAAATTTGAAATTAGTTAAGTCAAAAAGTTTGCCATAATAGGTCATAATAACAGTTTAAAACTTACTAATTAATTTTTAGAATTTTGAATTTTTGAATAATATAATCTGTGTGAAGTTTTTCAAAATTATTTTAAAATAAAATTTTAGAAAAAAATAAATAACTTTAAAACCATTTATTGGATTTTAATAAAAAATGGCAACAATGTACTTTATTATTAGTGTTACAAATTGCATAAAATGTATTAAAATTGGTACGGTATATTTTGCATAACCTCAAAATTAAACTATTTACTAAAATTAAGTTTAAAGAAGTTTGGAATTGAAAAAATTGAATAACTTAAAAACCACTTATTGGATTTTAATGAAATTTGACAACAATACATTTTGTTATTAGTGTTACAAATTGTATAAAATGTATCAAAATCGATACAATATATTTTTCATAATTTCAAATTTAAACCATTCACCACATCTAAGTTAGAAGATACTAGGAATAGGAAACATTAAATAACTTCAAAATTGTTCATTGAATCCTAATAAAATTTGCCAACAATGCATTTTAATAGCAGTACTACGGATTGTACAAAATATATATTTTGTATAACCTCAAAATTAAACAACTCACCACATCTGAATATAAAGAAATTTGGATTAAGAAAAATTAAATAATTTTAAAGTTACTCATTAGATTTGAATCAAATTTGGCAACAATGTATTTTACTATCAGTGCTACAAATTGTTTAAAACGTATCAAAATTGGTACAGTATACTCTCTATAACCTCAAATTTAAACCACTCACCACATCTGAGTTTAAAAAAATTTGGAATAGGAAAAATTAAATAACTTTAAAATTACTCATTAGATTTTAATTAAGTTTGACAACAATGTATTTTACTATAAGTGCTACATATTGTACAAAATGTATCAAAATGGGTACGGTATATTTTTTATAACCTCAAATTTAAACCATTCACAAAATCCGAGTTTAAAGAAATTAGAAATAGGAAAACTAAATAACTACTCATTAAATTTTAATGAAATTTGGCAACAAAGTACTTTACTATTAGTGTTACAAATTGTATAAAATGTATCAAAATCGTTATGGTATATTTTTCATAACCTCAAATTTAAACCACTAATTACATCTGAGTTTAATGAAATTAGGAACAGTGGAATAACTTCTAAACTATTTATTAGATTTTAATGAAATTTTGCAACAATATACTTTAGTATTAATACTATAAATTATATAAAATGTATTAAAATTGGTACGGTATATTTTGTATAACCGCAAAATTAAACCACACACCACATCTAAGTTTAAAAAATTAGGAATAGGAAAAACTGAATAAGTGCAAAACTACTCATTAGATTTTAATTAAATTTGGCAACAATGTACTTTACTATCAATGCTACAAATTGTATAAAATGTATCAAAATTGGTACAGTATATTTTTCATAACCTCAAATTTAAAGAAATTAAAAATAGAAAAAATTGAACTTCAAAATTACTTATTAGATTTTAATAAAGTTTGGCAACATTGTATTTTACTATTAGTGCTACAAATTGTATAAAAGGTATCACGCTATAATTTGTATAACCTCAAAATTAAACTACTTGCCACATCAGTTTTAAGAAATTTAGAACAGGAAAAATTGAATAACTTTAAAACTGCTTATTAGATTTTAATGAAATTTGGCAACAATGCACTTAACTATCCGTACTACAAGTTGTGTAAATTTTATTAAAATCGGTACGATGCCTTTTGCATTAAACTATTCAGTTAAGAAAAAATAAGAATTTAAAATTTTTTATAATTTTAAAACCACTCATTAGATTTTAACAGTAATTTTAAACTATTAAACTATATACATTAAGATTTAGAAATGACATAAATCGTATTTACTTCTCTGTATTAAATTAATACCCAGCTGGGAAGGTTTATATGCATGTTATATTGATTACAACCCGGCGCATTCACCATTTGTTGGGGCGCATGTATATTAATTATTTTGATGCTTTCATGTGCAATGTAGCAAAGTTTTTTTTTTATATAAAATGTACCATACTTAATTAAGGGAATTGAATAACAAATTTGTTCTAATACTGTAGTATAGTACAACATACTAAACATTAATTATGACTAAAATTAATTGGACGCTATTAATATACAGGGAGCGCAAATGAAATGGAGATGCTGCTATGCATTAGCTAACCATCTAACATCTTATAAAAGCGCAATAACGGGATAATAATCTAGGATTTTTAGTATCAAAACTAATCAATATCTTGAGAATTTTGTTAGTTTGGTTTAATAAATTAATTTTTATTTATTTAAGAACTAAAATGATGATTTGATTTGAATATATTTTGATGAAATAACAGTAAAATGCAAATTTAATAAAAATGTAATTAATTAATGTGAATTACAGCCAACAACAGAATTTTTATAGAGTGCGCGCTGGAGCCACACATCCTATCGTTACGACCCACTGCCCTCGGTTACCACTGACGCGTTATCAATAGTGTAGTGGTTAATAATAGTCCATTATGTTACAATTGATTTTTTTAATTTATCCATACTAAAAGTCAGTTCAAAATTATACATAATTATGTAAATTTGTTTTAATATATAGTGTAAAAACAGTAATTATAATACCTTTCTTGGATTGTGTTCCAGGCTGTAAACTTTAAGTCTGCTTAAAGTTTATAAAGCGACAACGTGCCGCTTGAACGTGAAAAGGCATTATACTGGAAATTCGATGAGCATAAAGTTATAATATTGTATATTCAATTGGAATATGTGTGTAAATTCATATCCCTGTCGACCATCGTATTATCTTTTAGTTATCATAACATGATGATTCTATTCACAACAGTTTCAGCTTGTTTGCATATATTTTGTTAACTCAAACAACATCATAAGTTGTCTGCTTGTAAAATAACAAGAGTTGCTTTATTATGATTTATTATATTTAAATTATTCAGTTTAGTTTCTGTTAAAATTAATTAAAAAGCAGTTTGTGGGTTAAAAAAAAAAAGAATAAAATTTTTTAAACTTTTTAAATTTGAATTGTAATACTTATGATTTTATTAGTTGATATTGTTATCATCAAAAGATCTATTATTTGTGAAGCAAAGTTAATTTTGTAGACAAGTTATTTCTTATACTGTGACCCACACACCCGCCCAAGTGTTAGTCATTAAAGAATTTAATGTTTGTCCTACCTATTGTGTGCTTAGATTTAAATATGAAAGAATTGCTTAACAATAAACATCTTAACAACTAACGCTAGGATGGGTGAGTAGGTGTAAACAAGGTTTTATTTTTAGGCAAATTACATTTTTTATTGACCCACTTTTCCGCTCAAGTGTTAATTATCATAGAATTTATTGTTTATCCCACCTCTTGTGTGCTTGGATTTAGATATGAGAGAATTGTTTAACAATAAATCTCTTCATAACTAACGCTTGGGTGAGTGGGTGAGAACTAAGTTTAATTTGTGGGCGAGTTACTTCTTTTATTGGGATTTACCCTCCCGCCCAAGTGTTTATGTCATCAAAGGATCTATAGTTTGTCCCACCTCTTGTGTGCTTGGATTTAGATATTAGAGAACTGTTTAGTAATAAATGTATTGATAACTAACGCTTGGGTGGGTAAGCGGGAACAAAGTTTAGTTTATGGGCAAGTAGCTTCTTCTACTGTGACCCATTTACCCGCTCAAGTCAATCAAAGGATCCACTGTTTGTTCTTTTTTTTGTGTGCTTGAATTTAGTTTTGTGAGAATTGTTTAACAATAAATTTCTTGATAACTAACGATTGGGTGGCTGGTTAGGAAAAAAGTTTAATTTGTGATTAAGTTATCTATTCTACTATGACCTACCCACCCGCCTAAGTGTTAGTCATCAAAAGATCTATTGTTTGTCCTACCTCTTGTGTGCTTGAGTTTAGATTTAAGATAATTGTTTAACAATAAATTTCTTGATAACTATCGCTTGGGTGGGTGGCCGAGAATAATGTAAAAAAATTAATTAAAATGTTCTGCATAGCATACAATTATCTATTAATTTATAAATCACACTCAAATTGTTTTATATTAATTAAAACACATTAATTAGTTTATGTTTAATGACTTATTATTTGAATAAGAGACAAAGATTGTACTTCTACTAGTATAAACTCAATTAAACTTGTCAAACAGAAATAATTATATTAACAATAAATGGTGAAAAGCGTCGAGTAGCTGCAATGAAATTAATATGTGACAATTAGTAGAATCCTACTATTATTATGACAAGGGTTTTAAATTTAATCAATTTAATACTATATGGATTGTTGTGAATATTCATAATGAACAAAAATATAGAGGAAATATTTATTCCGACCGGTTCTCCATTGTGTTAAATTAATTATTCACGGTTAAAATAGAGAGGGGATGATGATAAGGTTGTGACTGTGAATACAAAATGAGCAAGAGGTAAATAAATTTAAGTAAATATTATTGTTTTATCAGATAACCAGAACCTCTCTCGAACATCGGCTCAAAACCAAATAGAGATACAAACCTTTACCAAACAATCCCCGACTGAGAAACGTGCATACTGAATAAAAGATTTGCGCAACAACCATCGACGTTGCATTAATCCCTACAACCCTTTTGTTACATTTTTGATATAAATGATATTGAAACAAAGTGGATGGAACTAACAGTGAAGAGCACAAAAAAGAACTAAAAACCCTCTATTGTTTATTCAAATAATAGTTGGCGGACAATAAGTTATATTTCGTAATCGGACAGAGTGAGAATAGGCGATAAACGGAATTTCAAAAAGTTATACAATAACACAATGCAGTCTCAACTGACAATGGAAATTAAACCCTCTTTTGATTCTGTAAGTTTTTAAATTGAATTTTCATTCGGTGGATTATTTTATTTCTATATTGTAATATGATTTGACCGCTCAGACATGAACAAGGCGTCCGGCAGCCGCCTCCACTCTATCGTGGCGCCTTATTCGCATCAGTTATGATATAACATTGTGGGAGGCGCCAGCCTACATTTATTGCAATAGCCTCGAATACACATATAAATTTCATTTGGCCTATTTTAAATACGGAATACTTAATCATTATAATGATAAGTGGATGCATGGAAAAGCGATTAAAGTAACAAAGTTAAAACATAAGTTTTTTGTAACTTTATTATTTATTTAAATTAAAATTCAGTAAGTTTAGGTTTATGTTGTGACACCTGTCATTATGTTAGGATATCATTAAAGCACGTTATTAGCATAATTTAAGAACATGATTTATCTAAGAGAAAAAACAAAGTTTACTTTTTCTACTGTAACCTACCCACCTGGCCAAGTGTTATTAGTCATCAACATATCTGTTGTTTGTCCCACCAATTGTGTGCTTAAATTTAGATATGAGAAAATTGTTTAACAATAAATCTTTTAATAACTAACGCTTGGGTGGTGGGTGGAAACAAAGTTTAACTTGTGAGCGAGTAGCTTCTTCTATAGTGACCCACCCACCCGCCCAAGTGTTAGTCATTAAAGAATCCATTGTTTGACCTACTTTTTGTGTGCTTGGATTTAGGTATAACTGACTTCTTTTACTATCACCTACCCACCCACTCAAGTGTTGGTCATCAAAGAATTTATTGTTTGTTCTACCTTTTATGTGTTTGGATTTAGATATGAGAGAATTGTTTAACAAAAATCTAACGCAAGAGTGGGTGAATGAAAACAAAGTTTAATTTGTGGGCGAGTTACTTCTTGTACTGTAACCTACCCACCCGCCCAAGTGTTAATCATCAAAAGATCTATTGTTTGTCCCACTTCTTGTGTAATTTCATTTAGGTACAAGATAATTGTTTAACAATAAATCTTATAACAACTAACTCTTGAGTGGGTGGGTGGGAACATTTGTGGGCGAGTTTCTTCTTCTACTGTGACCCGCACACTTGCTCAAGTGTTGGTCATCAAAGAATCCATTGTTTATCCCACCTCTTGTGTGCTTGGATTTAGATATTAGAAAATTGTTTAACATAAAATCTCTTGATTACTAACGTTTTTATAAAAGTGCTAATTTTGATTTTACAAAAACTGCTATTAAAGCACCAACTTTTGAAAAAATGATTTAAATTTTTTAGTACATGTTGTCAATAAGTTACTTTATCAATTTCTAAAATTAGGTAATTTTTATACAAATTCAATTGTTTTTTAATATTTAAAAAAAAAATGCTAAATTTTGATTTTATAAAAATTGCTATAATAGCAACAATTTTTGAAAAATTGCATAAAATTTTTTTACAGGTATTGTCAATGAGTTGTTAATATAATTTCCAAAATAAGGTAATTTTCAAAGAAATCTAAATACATTTTAATAAGTTTCAAAAAATGCTAAACTTTGATCTTACAAAAATTGCTATCAAAGCAACAGTTTTTGAAAAATTGATTCAAATTTTCTCACACATGTTGCTAATAAATTGTTTAATTCATTTTTAATATCAGTATCATTTTCAAAAAAAATTTAATAATTTTCAAAAATGTCAAATTTTGATTTTACAAAAATTTGCTATGAAAGCAACAATTTTTGAATAATTGATTTAATTTTTTTTTTCACATGTTGTTAATGAGTTACTTAATCAATTTTTAAAAAGAGGTTATTATAAAAAAAGTTTGAACGCGTTTTAATAATTTTAAAATAATGCTAAATTTTGATTTTAGAAAATTTGCTATCAAAGCAACAATTTTTGAAAAATTTATTCAATTTTTTTTACACTTATTAAAAATTAGTTGCTTAATCAATTTCTAAAATAAAATCATTTTCAAACAAATTTAAATCTTTTTTTTTTAATTTTTAAGAAAGTGCTAAATTTTGATTTTACAAAAATTGCTACTAAACCAACAGTTTTTAAAGAATTGATTCAAATTTTTTCACACATGTTGATAATGAATTGTTTAAGTAATTTTTAATATCAGATAGTTTTCAAAAAAATTTAAATAAGTTTTAATAATTTTCAAAAACGCCAAATTTTGATTTTACAAAATTTGCTATAAAAGCAACAATTTTTGAATAATTGATTTAATTTTATTTTTCACATGTTGTTAATGAGTTACTTAATCAATTTTTAAAAATAGGTCATTTTAAAAAAAATTTGAACGCGTTTTAATAATTTTAAAATAATGCTAAATTTTGATTTTACAAAAATTGCTATTAAAGCAACAATATTTGAAAAATTGCATAAAATTGTCTTACAGGTGTTGTCAATGAGTTATTAATAAAATTTCCAAAATAAAGTAATTTTCAAAGAAATCTAAATTTATTTTAATAGGTTTTAAAAAATGCTAAATTTTGATTTTACAAAAATTGTTATCAAAGCAACAATTTTTGAAAAATTTATTCAATTTTTTTTACACATATTAAAAATTAGTTGCTTATTCAATTTCTAAAATAAAATCATTTTCAAACAAATTTAAATCTTTTTTTTTTATTTTTAAGAAAGTGCTAAATTTTGATTTTACAAAAATTGCTACTAAAGCAACAATTTGTGAAGAATTAATTCAAATTTTCTCACACATAGTGCTAATGAATTGTTTAATTCATTTTTAATATCAGATAGTTTTCAAAAAAATTTAAATAAGTTTTAATAATTTTCAAAAATGAAAAATTTTGATTTTACAAAATTTGCTATAAAAGCAACAATTTTTGAATAATTGATTTAATTTTTTTTTTCACATGTTGTTAATGTGGTACTTAATCAATTTTTAAAAATAGGTAATTTTAAAAAAAGTTTGAAAGCATTTTAATAATTTTAAAAAAATGCTAAATTTTGATTTTACAAAAATTGCTATTAAAGCAGCAATTTTTGAAAAATTGCATAAAATTGTCTAACAGGTGTTGTCAATGAGTTATTAATATAATTTCCAAAATAAGGTAATTTTCAAAGAAATCTAAATTCATTTTAATAGGTTTCAAAAAATGCTAAATTTTGATTTTACAAAAATTGCTACCAAAGCAACAATTTTTGAAAAATTTATTCAAATTTTTTTACACATATTAAAAATTTGTTGTTTAATCAATTTCTAAAATAAGATCATTTTCAAACAAATTTAAATCTTTTTTTTAATTTTTAAAAAAGTGCTAAATTTTGATTTTACAAAAATTGCTACCAAACCAACAGTTTTTAAAGAATTGATTCAAATTTTCTCACACATGTTTATAATGAATTGTTTAATTAATTTTTAATATCAAATAATTTTCAAAAAAATTTAAATGAGTTTTAATAATTTTCAAAAATGCCAAATTTTAATTTTACAAAATTTGCTATGAAAGCAACAATTTTTGAATAATTGATTTAATTTTTTTTTTCACATGTTGTTAATGAGTTACTTAATGAATTTTTAAAAATAGATAATTTTAAAAAAAGTTTGAACGCGTTTTAATAATTTTAAAATAATGCTAAATTTTTATTTTACAAAAATTGATATGAAAGCAACAACTTTTAAAAAATGTATTCAAATTTTTTTACACATATTAAAAATTAGTTGCTTAATCAGTTTCGAAAATAAGATAATTTTCAAACAAATTTAAGTTTTTTTTTCTTAATTTTTAAAAAAGTCTTAAATTTTGATTTTACAAAAATTGCTACTAAAGCAACAAATTTTGAAGAATTAATTCAAATTTTCTCACACATGGTGCTATTGAATTGTTTAATTCATTTTTAATATAGATAGTTTTCAAAAAAATTTAAATAAGTTTTAATTATTTTCAAAAATGAAAAATTTTGATTTTACAAAATTTGCTATAAAAACAACAATTTTTGATGTTGTTAATGAGTTACTTAATCAATTTTTAAAAAAAGGTTATTTTAAAAAAAGTTTGAAAACATTTTAATAATTTTCAAAAAATTATAAATTTTGATTTTACAAAAATTGCTACCAAAGCAACAGTTTTTAAAAAATTGATTCAAATTTTCTTACACATGTTGCTAATGAGTTGTTTAATTAATTTTTAATATCAAATAATTTGCAAAAAAATTTAACTGAGTTTTAATAATTTTCAAAAATGCCAAATTTTGATTTTACAAAATTTGCTATAAAAGCAACAATTTTTGAATAATTGATTTATTTTTTTTTTTCACATGTTGTTAATGAGTTACTTAATCAATTTTTAAAAATAAGTAATTTTATAAAAAGTTTGAAAGCATTTTAATAATTTTCAAAAAATTATAAATTTTGATTTTACAAAAATTGCTATTAAAGCAACTTTTTTTGAAAATTTGATTTAATTTTTCTTTACATATTGTTAATGAATTGTTAAATCAGTTTTCAAAATTAAGTAATTTTCAAAATATCTTAAACGCATTTAAATAATTTTCAAAAAATGCTTTTATTTTACAAAAACTGCTATTAAACAACACTAAAAGTCGTAACTATAGCAAGAATGTAATAAATTTATTACTGTTTTCAGCAATTTTATTAAAAATCAAATCTATTTACTCTAAATTTATAAACCGCAATCAAAAATTCTTACGAACGGTTTTGCAAATCACAACTTTTTGACTAATTACAAATAAAGCCAGTAGCACAAACGTTATTTCAAGTCGTTAACTATGGCAAAAATGCATTAAATTGATTACTATTGGCAGCATTTGTATATAGAATCAAAACTGTTTATTCCAAATTTTAAAATCTCATTCAATCAGAAATATGAATTTATTACAGAAACTGTTTGAATTACAATAAAAGCTAACGTAGCTATAAATAAAGTTACCCGCCTGCTCCGTTAGTAATGAGGATTTGTATACATTTAAAGATGTATTGGTGTTTACATTATAATCTTTCAATAAAGAAATTTTTATATAATTTCCAGCTAGAGTATCTGTTATAATTGCTTGATTACGGTTGACTTGTTTAATTTTTGTGCGATTAAATTACGATTGAAGATGACTATGTAGATTAAAACAAGATTGTCATTCGGTGCCACTTATTGTAATTAAAATTGCATATTTTGCAGAAATGAGGTGTAAAGCTTTTATTTTTAATCATCAAACCATTTCAAAGTTTTGTTCTAGATACGATCCGATTTTAATTCGTTTTGTTAAGTATGTTTTTAATTTATTTTTTACAAAATAAAGAAAGATAAAAAATTTGTTATATTGTACTTAAACAAAAATATACATTGCAAAGAAGCTGTTTAGGAATAGAAAAAATAAGTTATTTTTTCCACTAATCTTATATTAATTTAATCTCCACATATATATTTTA
Organism: Tachinus rufipes; assembly: GCA_963932245.1. NCBI lineage: Eukaryota > Metazoa > Arthropoda > Insecta > Coleoptera > Staphylinidae > Tachinus > Tachinus rufipes. The sequence goes on from OZ010745.1 coordinate 120,732,051, forward strand.
GTAAGATAATAAAATAGCAAACATATTATCAATTTTATTACCAATAACGATTAACTTGATATGATTTTAGATATAATTTTGTGAGTTATTTCTGGTTTTATTTTAGGAATGTTGCTGCGTTGCATTGGCGGATGCTTTTACGTGCATTATAAAAGTTTCCATCAATATTAATTAAAAATATATATATAAGCAAAAATGTATGCTACAAAGAGTAGGGCTAATGTAATTAGGACACCCTTTTACTAAGCCATTAAGTTTATTACGAAACAACAAAATTGCAAAAAGTTTCCAGGACGTGGCGGAGGTGGAGACGGGATGAGCGATGCGAGATTCTTTATCATTATTAATTTATTCACATGTTAAATGTTTTGTATTATTCATAACGTTTAGGATAAAATAAGTAATAAAATTCTTCTTAATATTATGCAGTCCCAAAACAATAATAATAAAACATGCATGTATTTGGACATGGAGTAACGCGCAATTTTTATATTGCATCATATAGTAGAGCCCGTCTTCTCTTTTCTAACTCGTAGGAGCAAACGATAATCCGGGAATATAAATGGAGTCTTACATAGGATAACACAAAGTAATAAATAATTGATGTTGTGCAGCTGTTATGAAATATGGCGGGCCATCAGTGCATCAAAAACCGGGAAACAATGTTGCATCGTAAAAATCCTCGTAAAGAGAGTTGTTAAACCCGCTGGGAATTTATATGAAACTTATATTGATTATAACTATAAAAAATGCAAATTATATTTTAACATCTTCTTCATGTGTTTCGAGAATCATATTAATTGCAACGTTTAATATTTTATTACTTTGGGGAGAAAACATACCGCGGTCGGTTCGCATTTTCTCAATTGATTTATCGGTAAACTTTCATAATTTTAAAGTCTCTATTTCGACGTCACTTTACGATCGTGTTCTTATTACTAATTTATTACTAAACTTTTCAACTGGGTATTTCAGAAAAAAATTTAAAGGAAGGAATCATTTCAAATACAAATTCCGTCAAATGAAATAGGAATTTTTAATTTGCTTTAAATAATTGCAACATTATAATAAAAGAATCCAAGTTAATCTAAAGTTGGAAACATTAACGATTCAGGAAAATTGTTTGTCTTTCATTAGCCGTAAAAGCGGAATGATTATTAGCGATATTATTGCCACATGTCGCACTTTATTTGACGCTCACGCAAGAACAGATTACTTGTGCAGAGAGAGGACGACGCCAAGTTTTAAGTGCGTATATTTTCTTATCCCCCTCTACACATCTTTAGAGGCGTTTCATGTGCCACATTTACATGCACAAACTTGGCTCCCAGATTACGAGTAGATTAAGTTTTGATGTTTATAAGCTTTTAATGTTGCCGGAGAGTCAGTCGTGGCGGAGTAAAAGTGAATAATTTAAATAATAGACAGATTTTGATTTCAAAATACAATTGCGCGTAAATAGCAGCTTTTATACGCCGCTATTTGCAAAACTGTATATAAATAATTACAGCCATATATCAACTAAATGACGCATAAACCTTCTATTGATTTGTGAAATTTTCACAAGTGTATAATAAAGCGTTGGCTCGTGACACGCCAATTGATTGAAGCGAACGAACGAGCTCACATAAAACAATGTATTTAAATAAAATTGTTACTATCAATTTATTTTAATATTAGTGTAAAAATAATGTACTTAAATTGAAAAGTTGATGTATGTCATGTTCGCTGGAAGTAGAGTAAGATCCGGGAGGGTAAAATAACCTCTTAAATTAAATTTACAGAGACATGTCTAATATACACATCTCTCGCGCCGTGTAGTCGTTTGGTCCGTGGAGTAGTTTTAAAAGAAATCTTACGGAATAAATATAAAGAGCAAGGAAGTGGGATGCGGCATGCGGAGCATGGAAGAACTTTAAGTTGTGTGATAAACGACCGGCGAACTTACTTATTCATGCATATTGAATAAACTCCACCCCACTTAAAAAAAAAAAACAACAAGAAAACATTTATAAAAAGTATTGATGTTCATCATTTTTGCATTTTAAGTCTACATAAAGTTTGTTTTACCTTTATAACAGTGTTTACATACAAGAAATATTAAAAAAATAACCAATTTAGTGTTATTGAAGATACAATTAAAATTTATTAACAAAAATTGTTCCTAATGGTAATAAAAACGTTACAGATAATTTAGTTTATAAAATTTAATTTATGATTATTATTAATCAAAAATTTGAAAACAATAAATAAATGAATGAATCACAATTTCTAAAATTAATCAACAAACATTATTCCAAAATTTATAAAAACATTGTAAATAATTTTTATTTATTGCACAAAAAAATAATTAAATATTGCCCATAAATTTGTTCTACAAAGTTCATCCAAAAACATTGAATTATTGCATAGTATGTAAAAAAAAAACATTATTTTAAACAAATTTAATCAAAAATGACCTAAAAAACTAATTTTATGCACAAAATTTAATCAAAATTTGTAAAAATAGCATGAAATTTTACAAATATACTTATTTTTTGTTTAATAAGTATACAAAACCGTTCAAAAAACTATTAAATTGCACAAAATTAATCAAAAATTGCTTAAAAATCTAACTTTCTGCACAAAATTTAATTAAATTTGATAAAAAAGCATGAAATTTTGCAAACAGTGTGCTTAATATTTACTTTTAAATTAATAAATATATAAAATTGCTCAAGAAACCATTATATTGCACAAAATTTATCAAAAATTGCCTAAAAACTTAATTTTGTGCACAAATTTATTCAAAATTTGATAGAAAAGCATGACGTTTTGCAAATATTGTGCGTAATATTAATTTTTTTAATAAGTATACAAAATAGCCCAACAAACTATTATAATGCACAAAATTAATCAAAAATTGCCTAGAAAACTATTTTTGTGCACAAAATTTAATTAAAATTTGATAAAAAAGCATAAAATTTCAGAAATATTGTGCTTAATATTTATTTTTTGTTTTGTAAGTATTCAAAATTGCTCAAAAACCCATTATAGTGCTTAATATTAATGAAAATTACCAAAAAAATTAATGTGCACGAAATTTAATCAAAATTTGATAAAGAAGCATGAAATTTTACAATTGTTGTGCGTAACATTTATTTTTTGTTTAGTAGGTATACAAAATCGCTCAAAAAGTTATTATATTGCACAAAACTAATTAAAAATTGCTCAAAAAACTAATTTTGTGCCAAAATTTAATCAAAATTTGATAAAAAAGCATAACATTTTGCAAATATTGTGCTTAACGTTTATTTTTTGTTTAGTAAGTATTCAAAATAGCTTAAGAAACTATTTTTTTGCACAAAATTAATTATAAATTGACCAGAAAACCAATTTATTGCACAAAAGTTAATCATAAATAAAGAAAAAGTCCTGAAATTTGACAAAAATTTTTCGTAACATATATTTGTTGTTTAATAAATATGAGAAATCACTTAAAAACTATTATATTGCACAAAATTAATCAAAAATTGCTTAGAAAACAAATTTGTTTTACAAAATTCAACTATAATTAAAAGAAAAAGCAGAAAACTTTACAAATTTTTGCATGTAACATTTATTTGTTGCATAATATGTATACAAAATTGCTTAGAAAACCAATTTATAGCACAAAAATTAATCAATATTAGAGAAAAAAATAGGAAATTTTACAAATATTGCTTGTAACATTTATTTGTTGCTTAAAAAATATAAGAAACCATTTAAAAACTAATTTGTTTCGCAAGATTTAAATAAAATTAAAACAAAAAAAAACAAAAAATACAATTATTGCTTGTAACATTTATTTGTTGCATAAAATGTACAAAAATTGCTAAAACAACTGTTATTTTATACAAAATCAATCAAAAATACCATGAAATAATGAAAAATCGCTCAGAAAACCAATTTATAGCACAAAATCTATCAAAGTTAGAGGAAAAGAAAGAAATTTTTACAAATATTGCTCATAACATTTACTTGTAGTTTAATAAATATGAGAATTCACTTAAAAACTATTATAATGCACAAAATTGATCAAAAATCGCTCAAAAAACAAATTTTGTTTGTTTGTGAACAAAACACTGATAATGGAGCATACTTTTATAAATTTAAGTGACAGCTGTCATTTACTACTTTGTTATATTAGTTGCAGAAAAATTTGAGGTGTTATTAAAAATTAATCATAGATTAGAAACCACCCGCCCTCAATTTATAAAACATGTTCTCGCTTACCCATTCAAGTGTTTAAAATTTAAAAAAATGCTTTGGCGCCTACTTTTTATACCTAAGTCACAACTGACATTAGTAAGTTAAAAGACATTTTATGACATTTTTGACAGTTAAGACTATTAAAACATTTTGACAGTTCAGGAACATTTTATAACAATTCAAGAAATTTATTAAAATTTCAGAAATATTTCTAGCAGTTGAAGGAACATGACAGTTTAAGAACATTATTGACAGTTTACATTTTTTTAAAATTATTTTGACAGTTGAGAAAGATTATACAACAGTTCAAGAACATTGTTAAAAATTTAGAAGTATTTGTAGCAGTTGAAGAAGCATGGTTTACAGTTCTACAGTTTTATTGACAGTTGAAGAGCACTATTGACAGTTTATAAACATTATTTAGTTATTTTGACAGTTGAGGAATATTATATGAGAGTTCAAGAACATTATTAAAACTATTAAAAGTATAGGACAATTTGTAGCAGTTTAAGGAACATGATTAACAGTTCAAGAACATTATTGACAGTTAACAAATCTTTTTTTAGTAATTTTGACAGTTGAGAAACATTATATGACAGTTTAAAAACATAATTAAAAGTTTAGGACTATTTGTAATAATAAATAATAATAATAATAATAGCGTCTTTATTTCTAATATAATTTATACAAAAAAGGCAAAGTTCAGTTTTAGTCATGGTTATAGCACTGGTCTTCCACTTAACCTTAAATTTTGACAATAATTTATTTTCTAAAATTAAACTGCATCAATTTCCACATCTTCTCACATTTTTTATTCCATACCAAAGATGGTCTGCTGTTATAACATTCATTGTAAACAATGTACACTTCTAATAACTTTAATTTAAAATATCCAAAATGTTGTCAATCTGACGTTTTATAGTAGTAGCAGTTGAAGGAACATGATTGACAGTTCAAGAACATTATTAACAGTTTACAACTTTTTTTTAGTTATTTTGACAGTTTAGGAACATTATATGACAGTTCAAGAACATTATTAAAAATTTAGAAGTATTTGTAGCAGTTGAAGAAGCATGGTTTACAGTTCTACAATGTTATTGACAGTTCACAAATCTTTTTTCAGTCATTTTGACAGTTTTGGAACATTATATGGCAGTTCAAGAACATTATTAAAAAATCAAGAATATTTGTAGCAGTTGATGAACGGTTTATAACATTTGTGACAGTTGAAGAGCACTATTGACAGTTTACAAACATTATTTAGTCATTTTAACAGTTGAGGAATATTATATGAGAGTTCAAAAATATTATTAAAATTATTAAATGTATAGGACAATTTGTAGCAGTTGAAAGAACATGGTTAACAATTCAAAAACATTATTGACAGTTAACAAATCGTTTTTTAGTAATTTTGACAGTTGAGGAACATTATATGACAGTTAAAGACATTTTTAAAAGTTTAGGAGTATTTGTAGCAGTTGAAGGAACATGATTGACAGTTCACAATTTTTTTTTAGTTTTTTTGACAGTTCAAGAACATTATTAAATATTCAGGAATATTTGTAGCAGTTAATGAACGTTTTATAACATTTGTGACAGCTCAAGAGCACTATTGACAGTTTACAAACAATGTTTTTACTCATTTTGACAGTTGAGGAGTATTATATGACAGTTCAAGAACATTTTTCAAGACTATTTGTAGCTGTTGAAGGAACATGATTAACAGTTTAAAAACATTATTGACAGTTTACAAATCTTTCTTTAGTCATTTTGACAGTTGAGGAACATTATATGACAGTTAGAAACATTTTTAAAAATATAGGAGTATTTGTAGCTGTTGAAAGAACATGGTTGACAGTTCAAAAACATTATTGACAATTCACAGTTTTTTTTTAATTATTTTGGCAGTTTAGGAACATTATATGACAGTTCAAGAACATTATTAAAAGTTTAGGATTTGTAGCAGTAGATGAACGTTTTATAACATTTGTGACAGTTCAAGAGCACTATAGACAGTTTACAAACATTGTTTAGTCATTTTAACAGTTGAGGACTATTATTTGAAATTTCAAGAACATTATTAAAAGTTTAGGACTATTTGTAGCAGTTGAAGGAACATGATTAACAGTTCAAGAACATTATTGACAGTTTACAAATCTTTTTTTAGTCATTTTGACAGTTGAGAAACATTATATGACAGTTTAAAAACATTATTAAAAGTTTAGGAGTATTTGTAGCAGTTGAAGAAACATGATTGACAGTTCAAGGACTTTATTGACAGTTCACAATTTTTTTTTAGTTATTTTGACAGTTTAGGAACATTATATGACAGTTCAAAAACATTATTAAAAGTTCAAGATTATTTGTAGCAGTTGATAAACGTTTTATAACATTTGTGACAGTTCAAGAGCACTATTGACAATTTACAAACATTGTTTACTCATTTTGACAGTTGAAGAGTATTATTTGACAGTTCAAGAACATTATTAAAATTATTAAAAGTTTAGGACTATATGTAGCAGTTGAAGGAACATGATTAACAGTTCAAGAACATTATTGACAGTTTACAAATCCATTTTTAGTCATTTTGACAGTTGAGGAATATTATATGACAGTTAAAGACATTATTAAAAGTTTAGGAGTATTTGTAGCAATTGAAGGAACATGATTGACAGATCAAGAACATTATTGACAGTTCACAATTTTTTTTTAGTTATTTTGACAGTTTAGAAACATTATATGACAGTTCAAGAACATTATTAAAAGTTCAGGAATATTTGTAGCAGTTGATAAACGTTTTATAATATTTGTGACAGTTCAGAAACACTATTGACAGTTTACAAACATTATTTAGTTATTTTATCAGTTGAGGAATATTATATGAAAGTTCAAGAACATAATTAATATTATTAAAAGTATAGGACAATTTGTAGCAGTTGAAAGAACGTGATTAACAGTTCAAGAACATTATTGACAGTTTACAAATCTTTTTTTAGTTATTGTGACAGTTGAGGAACATTATATGACAGTTTAAAAACATTATTTAAAGTTTAGGAGTATTTGTAGCAGTTGAAAGAACATGATTGACAGTTTAAGAACATTATTGACAGCTCAAGAACATTATTGACAGTTCACAAATTTTTTTTTTAGTTATTTTGACAGTTTAGAAACATTATATGACAGTTCAAAAACATTATTAAATATTCAAGATTATTTGTAGCAGTTGATGAACGTTTTATAACATTTGTGACAGTTCCAGAGCACTATTGACAGTTTACAAACAATGTTTAGTCATTTTGTCAGTTCAGAAATGTTATCTGAAAGTTCAAGAACATTATTAAAATTATTAAAAGTTTAGAACTATTTGTAGCAGTTGAAGGAACATGATTAACAGATCAAGAACATTATTGACAGTTTACAAACCTTTTTTTAGTCATTTTGACAGTTGAGGAACATTATATGACAGTTCAAGAACATTATTTAAAGTTTAGGATTATTTGTAGCAGTTGATGAACGTTTTATAACATTTGTGACAGTTTAAGAGCACTATTGACAGTTTACAAACATTGTTTAATCATTTTGTCAGTTCAGAAATGTTATATGACAGTTCAAGAACATTATTAAAATTATTAAAAATATAGGACTATTTGTAGCAGTTAAAGGAACATGATTGACAGATCAAGAACATTATTGACAGTTTACAAACCTTTTTTTAGTCATTTTGACAGTTGAGGAACATTATATGACAGTTCAAGAACATTATTTAAAGTTTAGGATTATTTGTAGCAGTTGATGAACGTTTTATAACATTTGTAACAATTCCAGAGCACTATTGACAGTTTACAAACAATGTTTAGTCATTTTGACAGTTGAGGAATATTATATGACAGTTCAAGAACATTATCAAAATTATTAAAAGTTTAGGACTATTTGTAGCAGTTGAAAGAACATGATTAACAGTTTAAGAACATTATTGACAGTTTACAAATCATTTTTTAGTCATTTTGACAGTTGAGAAACATTATATGACAGTTTAAAAACATTATTAAAAGTTTAGGAATATTTGTAGCAGTTGAACGAACATGATTGACAGTTCAAGAACATTATTGACAGTTCACAATTTTTTTTTAGTTATTTTGACTGTTTAGGAACATTACATGACAGTTCAAAAACATTATTAAAAGTTCAGGATTATTTGTAGCAGTTGATGAACGTTTTATAACATTTGTGACAGTTCAAGAGCACTATTGACAGTTAACAAACATTATTTAGTCATTTTAACAGTTAAAAAATATTATATGAAAGTTTAAGAACATTATTAAAATTATTAAAAGTTTAGGACTATTTGTAGCAGTTGCAGGAACATGATTAACAGTTTATAAACATTATTGACAGTTTACAAATCTTTATTTAGTCATTTTGACAGTTGAGGAACATTATATGACAGTTAAAGACATTTTTAAAAGTTTAAGAGTATTTGTAGCAGTTGAAAGAACATTATTGACAGTTCAAGAACATTATTGACAGTTCACAAAATATTTTTAGGCATTTTGACAGTTGAAAAACATTAAATAACAGTAAAAGAAATAATTGATAGTTTACAGCTCTGTCAGTTTTTGAACAGTTTAAGCAAAAACAATGCCTCTTTACGATAGTTTTTGTAAAGTTTAGACAAATGGTAGCCATAATTTGACAGTTTTAGTGAAGCTTAATGAAGTTATAATTATATTTAATTTAAAATTGATCAATTGCTGCGGCATTTTTACACTTTTAATTCAGCTTAAAGAAGTTGTAGCCTTATTTTGACAGTTTTTAAGCAATCAGGAAACTTTTTTAAACAGTTTCTGTTCAGTTTACACACATTGTGAAAACGTTGCAAATTAATTATTAAATATCAAAATTTAAATTTGGAAATAAAAAATATTTTTTATTATTTTTCAAAAATGAGAAAGTTTTTAATTACTCTTCAATTGCTTACAATAATGCGCAAGTCACATTTTTTGCAAATTATTGACAAAATTTGGTCCAGATAATGTCAAAGCAATGCAAATTGATTATTTAAAGTCAAAACTCAAATTTGAAAATTAATAATATTTTTTTAATTTTTTTTTTTTAAATAATTTTTTTTAATTAATTCTTTAACGTTTCTAACAAATTTATTTTATTTATTTTACTATTGATAACAGTTTGTATATTAATTTGTATTATTATTATATTATTTACGTATTATTTAATTATAATAAAAATTTGCAAACATAATAAATAGCTTCAAAGCAATTTAATAAAATAAATAAAACCTTTTTTTCAGTTATAAATTGCATCCATAGAATGCAATTTAATTAAATTTCGCATCTGATTGCGTACCATGTAGTGCTATCCGTAACCTAAAATTATTGCTGAGTTTAAATTAATGATAAACAGTTCTCTATCAATGCACTTTGACCCTATCAATAACCTCATTATTTCATGCTATAAATTAAATTATTCATTATTAAATGAAATAAGGTTACATAAACTATATTAATTTTGATCCCAAAGCATGTTTTTCCTTAAAGGGTAACTTCCGGCTATCTATAACCAAACAGACCGATGCAATCTGGCTAACTACAGTTTGGAAACTAATATAAATAAATAAGTTTCAATTTTCCTATAAAAAGTGTAAGTTATTTTCTAAAGTAAACATTGTGTGTGTGTGTCTGTGATCGATATAATATGGCAAGGAGTTAAGCCGGGTCGGATTTACGTATACGGAAAAATTCATATCGTGCGAGTTGTGCAAACTTTCGTGAATGCAAATACTATTTTAATGCCCGCATTTCGTAACGTGATGCGTGTTTTAGAAATGATGGTGGGAGTAGGCGTCTCTGCCGCCGAGTTTTTTTTTAAAGGCCACATTCGCTTTGCTATCGATGCATCTTTTGATCTTTCTTTCTTGGATCTTTTTAACACCAGAAATGGGATACATTCCTTTTTAGCTGTATTTTTTTTACTCATCAAAGTGGAATGCAGTATATAACTATATTAGAATCAATAATAACAACAAAACAGCAAAAAATATAGTTAATAAAATTTGTTGTGTTAATATTTATAAAGCATATCAGTAACTAAACTATGTGATAGTTAATTTGTCATAGTTTGACATATATTATCTGTCATGTGTGAAAAATAGCACAAGGTGGTTGTGATTGATTTAAACAAAGAGTTGCTTTGGTTGCAAAGCTACAGATCACATATTGACTCGTTAAAAAAAAATAGTAAAAAGCATTTAAAATTAATTTCCATATTTAATAACAAAATCATTAATCACTGAACGACTACTCAACTTGTTTTATCCGAAACAAGTTAGTCATTTTATCAACTTTTTGTTGAAATTAAATTATTCTTGTGACATGAAGTAATTTCCTAATTAAGGTTAAAAATAACCAATTAATAAAAAACTTTGATATTGTAATATTGTAATAGCTGTACTTGTAATTAAACGGACTTTATGGAAGAAGAAAAGGTCGCTACAAAAGATCTTCCTTTATAGAAACAATGGGCGCATTCAAAGATAATCCTCGCATAATCAATTGTGCGAGAGCTCGTTAACCGAAAGGTCTTAGATGGGCGGAAACATGCTGCGTCTTATCGTTTTAATTCATTATTTATTGGGATCGATTCGGCTCGGTTTAATACTTCCGGAAAATTTAACGTTAATATTATGTTGATGTTGTTGAAGGAAAATCTTCAAGAATTAATTATTAAATATATTTCTTCAATTCACATTGCATGCAGCGCAGCAATAGTAGAGAGCAAGCAACCGAGTACTTCCGTTATTCCGGAAATGAGAAAAGACAAATTCCCGTTTCATGAAAGGAGGGGATTGACATATTGCAGGGATATAACAACTACTATTCATCTCCTGTCGCTATCCGGTTCAAACCTAAACCTTTTGTACTTTCCTTAACCCTTTTTATTGAGTTTGCTGCCCCTCTGCTATGAGATCCCACGCACGTCCCTTTTACTATTCAATTACTATCCAGTTTTACAACTATTTTCACACCCGAATAATCTTATTTACTCTCACGCGACTTGAAATATAAATCAAATTAATATTTAGTTCAATTGTAATAAAGCATTTTTAAATCTTAACATAAATCATGAACCTGCACATAATGAAGCAACACGACAAATATATACCATTCTTTTTTCATTTCTAGGGGGAAGTTGTCAGTGTGTAAGCGACGCATATTTGTATGATGTCAGTGGAAAACACGATTTTCATTCCTCCGAGTAAAACTTTCTTTTCCTTCTCACTTTCGCGCATTGCTCAAAATATAATGACGACATTCCTCGTGGACAAGAAACAAGAAACTCATATTCCATCTTGCTTGCACTGCACGAGTATAAATTATGATAATAAAGCAAAAAGCATGAGAAATATAAAAAATGGCGCCTGCAAAAAATATGTACGTATCATTCTTTATTGCCGCCCATTCATCAGCATCTTCTTATCTCATAGCCCATAATGATATTTGACAAAAGCTATGGAGAAAATTCAACCGCTTAACAATTCAAAGTTAAACAAGCGGAGTAAATTTAATAGAATTATAAGTTGCGATAAACATTTCAGACTTTATTTAATGGAAGCATTGATAATAATAATCACTGCAAATGGTAAATTCTTGTGTTGTATGTTTATGTTTATATTGTCTACATCATTGAATGTATCAAGAAAAATAGAATACAGAATCATATTATAATAAAGTATATTCGAAACAATAATAATTCGTAAGCTCAATTTGATACAGTTTGAATTATGATGTGTTGAAGTTATATATTTCAAAGATCAATTTAATTTAAAATAAAACCCATCCAACGTAATTAAATTGACAAAAAAAACCAGTTGCTTTAATCATTCCCACAGGTTTTTTTATTGTCCTCATTTTATTTGATAATAATACTTATTATTATTATAAAATATCTCCTTTCTTAATTTCATAAGGAACATTAATTACGTGCGTGTTTCGCTGGTGCTTCCAGTGCTGGTGGGTGATTAATTAGGAAATGTTTTTATTGCCCCGAATATTAAGTCCCTCCGAAATACCCGGAGCATTGTATTAAATTAATTAAATGAGAGATAACATTTTTCACAATGAAATCGGCCGGGCGAGCAACCTGTCTGTCCTTCGCTATATGTACTCCACTTTCTTCTGGATTGTTTTTATACTGTTCCTTGCTTGAGTGGCTCTATTAAGCCAAATTATATTGAAATAATTAACAGACAAATAAATCACACATGATTTATCCGCAAATTTTTAATCCATTTAATTAAAGAGTATTAGACATAAACGAGTAGCAATAAATCACCAAAAATGTACCACAATCTATATAAATCGTTCCCAAAAATAGGCACTCATATATCATTGGAAGATATTTACATTATTCCTCAAATGGGCTATAAAATTGGTATTAAATCGAGCGAAGGTGAGTGGGTATTTTTTGCTTGTTTCTAAAATTCCTCCAAACATTTATTTATTCCTTTTCAGGATTTATCAAAGGAATATCCTGCCGGACTCCACACAAACCGAAAAAGGGGATTAAATCAATGCGCATCCATTTCATGTGTGTGTGTGGAACGATTGGAAACGTACACACACCACGAATTAAACGCTTTTTATTTGCGCTTATCACATTTGATCGGGTCGCTTTGAATCGAATAGGTTTACACGCATTCGCACGCTTTATACCGGAACTAACCTTAATTTAATATTTACCGAGCAATATTTGGTTTTAAATAAACAAAACGTTTTCCTTTATTGAAAGGTAAATTATTTTTCAATTCAAATATAGTAATCCAATATATACTGAAAGCATTACCTAAATGAATTGAATTTATATATAATCTATCAACATAAACCAACCTTAGTTTAATAGGATTGTAATGATTAATGTATTTTCAAAATTAAGCTTGTCATGTAGTTTCAAGATTGATTCATAATTAATTTAATTTATAACTTTGAATTAGTTTTAATCTAATAGGTGCAGGTTTGTTCATTAAATCAATTAATAATAGAAATTTAAAGTAATAAATTTTGTACCCAAATTGATTCAAAGTTGTTCAAACCGCTTTACATACCTTTAGTATCAACTGAATTAGGTTAGTTTAAAAAATATTGGATTTTTAATTTATTTATTTTTTACAATTTGTAACCAAATTTATCCAAAATTGGATAAAAACTTTCTACATAGATACACCTGATTTGAGTTATTTAAAAAAAATATTAGTTTTAATTAATTTTATTTTTAACAAGAAACTAAATGGCAGTTGTAAGCAATACAAGAGACGATTTGTTTACAATAAATTTCTTGACGACAAAGGCTTGAGTGGGTGGGTGGGCGGAAACTAAGTTTAAGTTGTGGGCAATATCTTCTTCTACTAAAGCCCACTTACCCGCCCAAATGTTAGTCTTTAAAAATTGTATTATTTTATCTACTTCTTGTGTTCTTTCTTCTAATTTTAAAAAAGAATAATTGTAAGTTGTTAGCAAGCCAACAGACGATTAGTTTACAATAAATGTCTTAACGACGAACGCTTGGGTGGGTGGGCGGGAACTAAGTTTAGGTTGTGGGCGGGTAGCTTTTTTTATTGTGGCCCTCCCACTCACTCAATTGTTGGTGATCAAAGGGTTTATTATTTTATTCATTTTTTCTGTTCATTCTTCTATTGTTAACAAGAGACTAATTCTATGTTAGTAGCTATATAGCAAACAAGTTGTTTACAATAAATTCTTTAACAACGAACGCTTGAGTGGGTGGGCGGGAACCAAGTTTAAAAAACTATTTGCTCACAACTCAAACTTAGTTTCCGCCCACTCACCCAAGTGTTGGTGATCAAAAAATTTATTATTTTATTTACTTTTTGTGTTTTTTTTTTCTACAACAGACAATTAGTTTACAATAAATTCTTTGACCACAAACGTTTGAGTGGGTGGGCAAAAACTAAGTTTGAGTTGTAAGCAAATAGTTTCTTCTACTATGTCCTATCCACCCGTCCAAGTACTAGTGATCAAAAGATTTATTATTTCATCTACTTTTTGTGTTTTTTCCTTAGACCATATACACTTATAGACACGCCTTTTGCCAATTCAATGAAGCCAACATTATTAGTGCGTTTAACGTCAGTTGTGGGCAAGAACGCGCATGTAGCAAGAAGCTTGGTGTTGTCTATAAAAACACATTTTTACGCGTTTAATCTACCAAGATGTATAAAATACTTGTCTCATATTAGGGCAATTCCATTTCAAACGGACCAGAGCTAGGGCTTTTTAGTTTCTATAACTTATTAGTAGTCCTTTGATCAATAAATGAGAGTATGAAACCTATAAAAAAAAATTCTACAATTTTTTTAAGTTTTTTTGTCATTTTTTAACTTAATCGCATTTTTTGTTTAAAAACCGCAATTTTAACTCAAAAGAAATAAATTTACTAATGAAATCAACCAGAATTTTTTTGTAGATTCCAAATCTGGCACCATTTCAAATCTATACCTTGTTTATAAGCCGCAAAAGCCATAAAACCATGTTTTTGTTCTTAGTGGGCTGTGCAAAAAGAAGCATTTTAAAAAAAAAAATTAACCGCCATAGTTGACGTACATAGCTGCATTCAACATTTGTACAATGCAAAAGGAGGAACATCTAGAGGGCTTAGAGAATGAACTGGCTAATATAAAGTGGGACATAGTAGGTCTGAGCAAGACTAGACTTGGTGGAGAAGCCACCACAATCCTTAGGTCAGGACACATGCTATTCCAGCAAAACAGCGACTCAAACTCGCACATTGGCGGCGTGGCCATACTGATTCACAGAAAGCTGAAACACCTCGTGACAAAGATCAAAGCCATCTCAAACCGCGTAATATATGTTATAGTCAAACTAAACAGCAGGTACAGTATGCAAATCATACACGGGTATGCTCCTACCAGTGCATCGACGGACGAGGAAGCCGAACAATTTTATGAAGACCTTACAACAGCTAAAGATGATGAAACAACTAAATACACGATCATCACCGGCGATTTCAATGCAAAAATAGGTTCTAGAGAAACCTCCGATCCGTTATACATTGGAAAATTCGGGCTGGGTAGCAGAAATAGTAGAGGTCAAATGATGGTCGATTTCTTATGCAAAGAAAACATCTACTGCAAGAACACCTTCTTTAAGAAACCTGCTCAAAGAAAATGGACATGGAAGAGCCCAGATGGTATAACCCACAATGAAATTGACTACGTACTAACTTCAGAGAGAGGCATATGCACTGATGTGACAGTCCTAAATCGTTTTAATACAGGCAGCGATCATCGGTTAGTTAGAGCAAAATTAAAAATTAACATCTACCTCGAACGGAAAAAGTTGATAGAGAAAATTGTAAGACCTTCTATGCAAGAACTAAAAGAAAAGGAAACCGAATATAACAACTAAGTAGAACGGAAACTCCAACCAATCGGAGCTTTGAATAACCTTGACTTAAACGAACTAGCTACCAAAATAACGAAAACTATCCACGAAGCCACAAAGAAAGTCTGCTCTATCAAGAGACGACGGAATGATAAGCTCAGCGCAAGTACGACCAAACTTATAGATGAGAGGGGAATCACCAACAGAGACGATCCAAGATATGAACCATTAAACAAACTGGTAAAAAAAGCCATGCGGAGGGACATACGGACATACAATACAAACCAAGTCCTAGAGGCCATTGAAGACAACATGAATATGCGGGTACTACGTTCTAAGACAGCCAAGGGAAAGATGATGATTCAGAAAATGAAAAACAATCAGGGAAAAATCATTACGGACAAGGAAGATATATCGGCCGTAGTGCATGACTTCTACCAAACTCTGTACAGTAAATCCGTTCAAAAACCCAACCAGTCACAGTCCAAGCAAAATGTCATGAACGTGGGTTCAGAAGAAATACCCGAAATAGATGGACCGAAGCTCAGGGCAGCGTTAAAAGCAATGAAAAATCGAAAATCGCCTGAAGAAGATCGAGTAACAACTGAAATGCTGAAGGCCGGTGTAGAATCATTAAAGAGAGCATTGCTTACCTTACTGAACAAGTGCTTAGCTGAGGGAAACATTCCCGAAACCTGGCAAAACGCCGAGGTAATCCTTCTATTTAAGAAAGGCGACTGCACAAACATCGAAAACTATCGACCAATTAGTTTGCTCTCTATATTCTACAAGCTACTGACAAAAATAATAACGAACCGCCTAAGTAAGAAATTCGACTTTTACCAGCCAATCGAACAAGCCGGCTTTAGGAAAGGTTACAGCACGGTTAACCATATCCAGGCAGTCCGCACGCTCATAGAAAAATGTACGGAATATAATGTACCCCTGCACTTGGCATTCATAGATTACCAAAAGGCATTCGACTCCATTAAGATGTGGGCCATGCCGCAAGCCATGCACAATGCTAGAATCAACTCAAGGTACACCGATTTAATCAGGCACATCTACGAGAACGCATCGCTTACGGTGAAAATTGCAGAAGATATGCAAACCGAAAAGATACATATTCAACGAGGTGTACGTCAAGGCGACACTATTTCCCCAAAACTTTTTACTTTGGCGTTGGAGGATGTATTTAAGAACATGAAGTGGAAACAAAAAGGTGTTTGCATAGACGGCAAGTATTTAAGTCACCTCCAATTTGCAGATGACATTGTAATCATCAGCAAAGATGCCAATGAACTTGCAGGCATGCTAAACGAGCTCAAGAAAGTCTCCCAAGATGTGGGCCTAAAGATGAATCTTAAAAAAACCAAGATAATGTCCCCTGATAACGTACAAGTTACACTAGACAACCACGTACTAGAGAACGTTGAGCAATTTGTCTACCTTGGACACAACATCAAGCTTGGTCGGGAAAACCAAACAACAGAAGTTACCAGACGAATCGGCTTGACTTGGGCAGCGTTCGGCAAGATGAAACACATCTTAAAAGACCCTAAAGTTCCTATCTGTCTCAAGAAGAAAGTCTATGACACGTGCATCCTGCCCGTTTCAACTTATGGTATGCAAACGACAACTCTTACAGCGAAAGGCACAGCACGCTTGAGAGTTTGTCAAAGATCAATGGAGCGAGAAATGCTGGGTATCAGCCTCAGACACAAATGCCGCAATACCGATATCCGCAAGCGCACCAAAGTGACTGATGTCATAGAACGAATAGCGACATCGAAGTCAAGTGGACGAAAGCTATAATGCAGTGGCGACCCAGAAGAACAAAAAGAAGTGTTGGCAGACTTCAGGCGAGATGGCGTGACGATCTGCAGCTACTGACAGGGAAAAACTGGATGCATCCAGCACAGAATAGTACGACATGGAAGAGAATGAAGGAGGCCTATGGTCAGCAGTGGACGTTTAAGGGCTGAAGAAGAAGAAGAGTTGACGTATTTTGATTTAAATTAATTGAAAAATATAAATTTGTATTGTGAATTTGGGTTTTAAGCGTCTAAAACTCAAAAAATCTGCAAAGTAGGCCAATTCTTCAACATAAACTCTTACAAATGCACGTTTAGCTTCGCTCAGAGGAACAATACACCAAATATTATTAAAAATTTGAATTCTGGGGACAATTTTACATGAAAAAATGTCAGTGTTGTATTCATCGTCTATAGAAAAGTCCATCTAGAAAAAAATGTTTACAAAATTTTTAAGCAAAAAATGCGTTAAAAATTATTTTTTTTTTATATTTACAAACAATATTATAAACACACTAGGGTGTGGTTTAAAACTATTTTTTAACAAATTTTAACAAGCAACAGGCAAATTTATGTTTGAATGCTAAAAATAATAATATTTTTAAATTTTTGCGCCGATAGATCGAGTCTAAATTTGTGCCGTAGGCGCAAAAACTATCAAACAAAGAGTAAAATGGCCGAAAATTAGTTCAAGCAACAAAAAATGTCTTTGTTAAACTTCTGAAATAAACTTAAAAAAATATAATCCAAATCATCTTTAAAAAAAAATTTAAAAAAAATTAAAAAAAAAAAATTTTAAGTAAATTTTGAACATTTTTTTTTTCTAGATGGGTTTTTCTTTGCCAGATAAGCACGACACTGACTATTTTCTATGTAGAATTGTTTGCAAAACTAAATTTTTTAATAATATTTGGTGTATAGTTTCTCTGAAAACTGTTAAATGTGCATTTGTAAAAGTTTATGTTGAAAAATAGGCTTATTTTTGCAGTTTTTTCGAGTTTTAGAACTTTAAAACCCAAATACACAAAACAAATTTATATTTTCTAATTAATTTACATCAAAACATGTCAACTTTAGCGGTAAAAAAAAATTAAAAAATGCTTCTTTTTGCCCAGCCCACTGAGAACAAAAACATGGTTTTATGGCTTTTGCGGCTTATGGACAGGGTATAAACTTAGAGTGGCGCCAGATTTGGATTCTACTGAAAATTTCTGATTGATTTCATTAGTAAATTTATTTTTTTGAGTTAAAATTGCGGTTTTTAAATAAAAAATGCAATTAAGTTAAAAAACGTCAAAAAAACTTAAAAAAATCGTAGAATTTTTTTTTATGAGTTTTATACCTTCATATACCAATCAAAGGACTACTAATAAGTTATAGAAACTAAAAAAAATACATAAGCAAGTTTCTCAATGCACCCCCCCCCCTCCCCCCCAACTCTGGTCCGTTTGAAATGGAATTGCCCATTAAACAATTGCTATTTGTTAATTGACAATAAAAACTTTTAATATTAAACCATTTATTAAGGATGTAACGTCAAAAACAAATTTATTTTGTAAATAATATTAAAACAATATTTTTGTTTTATTGTTTTTATTAACGTTTATTAAAAAGTATCAAATTAAACGAGTAACTACTTATGGGTCCATAACTTTAGCAAACTTGTAACGTCAGTTGTGGGGATAAAACCTTGTTATGTTGGCTTCACTATGCAACGATAATAAAATTGCATAGGCGCGTCTAGTATATAAGTTTAGAATAAAATTTTTGTCAACGAACGCTTGGGTGGGTAAGCGGGAATTAAGTTTAAGTTGTGGGCAGATAGCTTCTTCTACTATGTTACTAAAAACTTCACATTTCTTATGGTTAGTACTCAAATAATAATAAGCCATACAAAGAAAGGTAGAATGGCATATGTTTAAATAAATAAATAAATAGTACTCAAATTGGTTCAAAATCACTTAAACCATTCTACATAGATACAGTATTATACAAAAAAAAAAACCATTTTTGAAAAAATTAATTTTTACAATTTTTGATTTTTTTTTTTTTTAAATAGTTTATTTTTAATACAAATTACCATGCTATTAAAAACCACATACTTTTTATGGTTATTACTCAAATTGGTTTAAAAATTATTTAACCTATTCTACATAGATACAGTTTTACATAAAATGAAACATTTTTGAAAAAATTAATTTTTACAATTTTTGATTTTTTTTTTTTTTAAATAGTTTATTTTTAATACAAATTACCATGCTATTAAAAACCACATACTTTTTATGGTTATTACTCAAATTGGTTTAAAAATTATTTAACCTATTCTACATAGATACAGTTTTACATAAAATGAAACATTTTTGAAAAAATTAATTTTTACTATTTTTTTTTTCAAATAGTTTAATTTTATTACAATTTATCATGTTACTAAAAATTTTACATTTCTTATAGTTAGTACGCAAATTGGTTTAAAATTACCTAAACCATTCTACATAGATACAGTACTACAAAAAATAAAGCATTTTTAAAAAAAGTGATTTTTAGTTTAATTTTAATTCAATTCATCTTACTAAAAACCTTACATTTTTTATGGTGAATACTTAAATTAGTTTAAATTTTTTTAAACCATTTTTTATAAATACAGTATTACAAAAAATGAAAAAATAGTTTAATACTATTTCTTAATTATTTTTTTAAACAACTTAATTTTAATACATATTATTATGCTACTAAAAACACCATATTTCTTATGGTTAGTACTCAAATAGGTTCAAAAGTACTTAAACCATTCTACATAGATACAGTATTACAAAAAATAAAGCGTTTTTAAAGAAATTGATTTTTACTTTTTTTTTTTTTTAATAGTTTAATTTTAATACATTTTATCGTGTTACTAAAATCCCCATGTTTTGTATAGTTAGTTTTCAAAATGTTTCAAAATTACTTAAATTATTCTAAATAGATACAGTATTACACAATATAAAACATTGAAAAAAAATTATTTTCACTATTTTTTAATTTTTTTTGAAATTGCTTTAATTTTAATACAATTTATCATGTTACTAAAAACTTTTCATTTCTTATGGTTAGTACTGAAATTGGTTTAAAATTACTTAAATCATTCTACATAGATACAGAATTACACAAAATAAAGCATTTTATTTTTTTAATTAATTTTTGCTGTTTTTGAAAATAGTTTAATTTTATTTCAATTTATCATGTTATTAAAAACCCCACATTTCTTATGGTTAGTATCCAAATTGGTTCAAAATTACTTAAACCATTGTACATAGATACGGAATTACAAAAAGTATAGCATTTTTGAAAATATTGATTTTTACTTTTTTAAGTTTTTTTGAAAATTATTTTATTTTATTACAAGTTATCAAGTTACTAAAAACCCCACAATTCTTATAGTTAGTATTCAAATTGGTTCAAAATCATTTAAACCATTTTGAATAGATACAGTATTACACAAACCAAAGCATTTAAAAAAAAATTAATTATTACAATTTTATTTTTTTTAAATAGTTTAATTTTAATTCTTACAATTATGTAACTAAAATCCACACTTAAATTTGTTCAAAATTATACTTAAAATACTCTACATAGATAGAATATTACATAAAATATTTATAAATTATTTTGCAAGTACCGGTCACTATATTAGTTAGATAAAGTAATAAAATAAACTACTTTTCTCATGCGTTCAATATAGAAAAGCATATTGATCCATTAGGAATTGTAACTTGATAGATTCGAGCACTTTTGTTTGGAAAAATGACCCTCGTTATATAAAAAAGTATCAAAACATAAAAATGTTAGCTTAATCCGAGACCGGTATTATAGTTACATTGTCATATTACTATAATATCTCTATTAACCCAGTAAAACATTTTCTAACAAGAATAATAGATTTATATACAAACGTATTTTGTATTTGCTAAATACTATTTTGGCAGAAATTGTATTATTGATATAATGAATCGTTGAAAATGGGCAACGACACGCAATCTCATTTAAAAAACGCAGCAGAAAAGAGATAGCCTCATATTAATGAATGACAAACTGAAAAATTGTTAGTCACTCAATGTATTGTGCGTGTCCAAAAGGGTCATTTCGCACCATTAATATAAAAATTTTAATCAAAAAACAGAAACAGGCTATAATTATTAATTTAATGGAATTGAATGTATAATTTATTGACTTAGTTAATGAATGTCATATATTAGTTTATCTGTTATTATCAACAAATTACATAGTAAGGGGAGAGTCTTCTGATTGCTGATTATTATCGCTTTAAATGGGGATGGTTCGTAGAGTTGGGAAAGAGTGTCATTACGCTATCAGCCATCATCCCGACTACCATACCATATCATCCTTCCGGCCTAAAATCCGGACAACTTAAAGCATCCCTCCTTCGTTTACTCTGCATGCAAATGATGTACATAATTTATATTACAAAATATATTAAATTTAAACAAAATAATATAAAGGTCAAAGTGTGTTTTTTGTGGATCGATATCGTTGTCCGCGTTTTTTTTATCCCTTTCCACTAACCACCTATCGCATATTGCAGAATACCCAAAGGTATTTTCAGACTGATCAGAATTTGGTTTTTTTCTTTCCTTCTCTTCTCGCACGTACATTGGGAAGTAATTTAGCAATTTGTAGGCGGCGAGGAGGAAAAATTGTCGAACGTTATTCATAATAGCAAAGGGATCGTGCGGGTGGAAATCATTTCAATAATTCCAGCAACACTTTACGTTCACAAATTAATTGAGCACACAATGTGCATGCTGCTGCAAGATATGAGCATACAGTAATGTAATATTTAAAAGAATTTCTATGGCAACCAATACAATTCAATTGAATTGCGTTTATTACTCTCAATTCAGATACTGAAAATTGTAATAAATAAATAGCAATTTTTAATAGAAATTGTGAAACGCAAAACATTAAATTAGAATTTTTATCTGTAATATAACTTAATTTTTGTCGCTACTAAAAAGTTATTATAAAAATGGATTTGAATTAAATTAATAGCATGCTCATAACTAATAAATGTATTAAAATTGCAATTGACATATTATGTAGACAAAATGACTATTGTGTCACTGCACACTTATAACCTAAAAAAAATAGCGACACTTAATCTATTTGCAAAAATGACAATAACAAAAATTATATAAAAATTAATAATCAATAATAACTAAAAGACAATTGTGAAAAATATTGAAAATAATAAAATTGATTGTTTTTGATAGTTATAAAACTGACATTTGACAGCTTAAAACGGATATTTTGACAGAATACAAATTTATTTTATTTAATAGTTGGCCTTGATGAATAATATTAAATTTATATTCTGTGTATAGTAATATTGCCAACATTTGCTTATGAATATTAAGTTACAGTTCAACAACACTCAATATGTCAGTTTGACAGTTGGCTACGTGACAGAACAAAGCTATTTTTTGCTATTAAGTAGTTCAAATAATAAAAACGTTTATTTCAATAGTAACAAAACAAAAAATAATATTATTACTACGCGTAGGTGTATTATACATTGAATTTAAGTGCAGTAATGGAATAGTAGGGGGTACATGTTATTCGTACAGCTTCAGCAGCCTCGCCCACGGGTAATTTCAAGTGCTTTTATTAATATTGCATTTTACGGCTTTTGTTTCTACAGCCGACGCTAGCTACTCTTTCCTTATCGCACACTTTTAACGATTGCGCGACATGTAATAAAAGTTCGAAATTGTAATCTGCACGATCCGAACGTTAAAAATCGATAAATATTATTCGTACGAATGTGAGACATACATATATGTATGCGAGGCACGCATATTTTTGTTGTAAGAGTATTCATTACGTATACTTTTCAACTCAAATCAAAGCGGAAAATTGCTGTTGAATAATTGGCGGATTTAAAAATAGAAAAATACAATTGCATGTGAAAGTGCTTGGGTAGTAATAACATTTAAACGCGTAAAAAAAATCATTTAAAACAGTTTTAAATTGAAATAGAAACGAGTTGTAATTATTTTAGTAGTATTGTGCCCGGCGCCTTCGCCATTTTTAGATGAATTTGTTCAACCTATTTCAGGTGCATGAGATTGATTAAGGATTAAGTAAAAAAATCTTTTGGAATATGAGCGCTAGTAGAAAATAGAAGAAATAGATGTAATTAATTTAATTTGATCACAACACCACTAGCGTTAGATTATTATTAATACGTTTATTTCTTGTCTTTCAGTCTTGAAAATCAGATTTACAAATACATTTTTAACTTCCCAAAACTATAAAACCTAATCCTTATCAAATTAATACAACTAAAAGTATTTTCTTCTCTGTTCATCTACTTCTTTTCTTCGTTTTTTAATTGCCCTCATCCATTCTATCTCTCTTCCGTCCCCTTTCAATATCTCGTATTTTCCATCTGTTCTTCTCTCATTTCGTTACACTCTTTCAACATATGTTCCATAGTTTCTTTAGTCTCTCCGCACATTCTGCACATTTTCAAATCTTCTTCCATCCAAAATTTTGTCACTCGCTCTTCATTACCACATCTGAATCTTGCAATCATCTTTTTATCATTTTTACTATATCTATCGCTCACTAGGTACATTGGCAGTTTCTATAATATGTTTATAATTTGCGTTGTACCTAGACTCTTTCACTCGTATTCTCCTTTCTTGTCTTTGTATATCTCTATCTCTTTCCATAATTTCGTACCATGTCTCCCTCCCAGATTCTCTCATTCTTTCAATTCCTTGGCTAGCATACCCATTCCTAATGTAATAATTTTTCTTAATCTCTCCTATTTTTCCATTTCTTGCTTTCAATTTCTCTTTCATGCATTTTTGTAAGATTTTACATTCGTGTCTCTGTCTCATTCTTTCTTCATACTTTATTGCTTTTTTTCCTGCTTCTACTCTTAACATGTTTTTTTTTACTTCCTCCAGTACAATATATGCTGGAGTTTCCCTATTTAAACCTAGTACCCATCTCCAATATTTTACATGTATTGCTTCTAATTTTTTTTGTTCTTTCCATCCCCATATTTCTGACCCATACAATATCATACTCCTAACTAAACTATCAAATATAAGTCCTTTTATTCTCATACATTCAAATTTTTTTTCATTTATCCTCCAAACTTGTCCCACTACTTTATTTGCTTTTTGAGCCATCTCTTTAAAGTGTTTGCTCTCAGTGTTGTTCGTGCAAAAAACATATCCCAAATATTTAAAAGATTTTACTTCCGTAATACCTTGCCCATTCCAATTCCAGTCTTCAACTTTTTTTCTCCCACCCTCCTTTCTAAACACCATAATTTTTGTTTTAGCTACATTAACTTCTAAACTTTTTTTTCTAAAATATTTGTCTAAACTTTTAATCATTTTTTTCATTTAATTTGCTTCTTTTGCTATAATTACCATATCGTCTGCATATGCTTTCCTCCTGCTTGAGCTAACCTCATTTTTTTTTCTACATCTGCTATGTAGGTTGCAAACAAAGTGGGACTCAATGGACATCCCTGTCTTACTCCTTTTGTTATCCAAAATCTTTCACTCATTTTCCCGTTCATCCACACTCTGCTTGCTGTCTCCTCATACACTTTTTCCATTCTTCTTCTCAGGTGCTCGCTAATTTCTTTCTCTCTCATACACTTCCACAGTTTCTCTCTATCCACACTATCAAATGCCGCCTTTAGATCTAAGAATAACGCATACACTTTTCCCCCTTTTTCTGCAATTTCATTTTCCACAATATGGTGTAAAATATATACGTTATCTATGGTACCTCTTCTCTTCCTAAAGCCGGCCTGCCCGTCTGGAATTATCTCTTTCATACCCAGTTCCTCATTCAACTTTTCTTTCAATATCATGGCGTAGATCTTGTATGCCGTATTCAATAGTGTAATGCCCCTGTAGTTATTTACTAGCTTTTTGGTTCCACTTTTGTGTATAGGGCATATAAGACTTTCTCTCCATTGATTTGGAAACCCTTCTCCCTTTCATACTTTATTTTTTAACTCACTCAATCTCTCAATCAGCTCTTTCGTACCATACAACCACGCTTCATTCTGTATCCCATCCATACCTGGCGCTTTTCTTTTCTTTAATTTTTTTATTTTTTCTCATATTGCTTCTTTTGAAATTTCTTCCGCTTGTAGGATTGGCTCTTGTCTGTCTAGTTTTTCTTCTTTTTCCTTTTGTCCTCCAAACAAACTCAAAAAATGTTCTTTCCACGCTTCCATTGGTATTGCCTCAATATGTCCCTGTTTTTTTCTTAGTTCTTTGTTTATGTATTTCCATGCTTTATTTTTTTAATTTCTATTTTTTCTTTTTTTATAAATTTGCTTTTAGCTTTTTTACACTGATTTTTGTATGCCTTCTGATCGTTTAGATATTCTTCTTTTGTGCATTTGTTGTTTCTCCAGTGCCTTAACATCTTTCTGGCTTTTAGTTTTTTCTTAGTACATTTGCTGTTCCACCATTTGCTTTTTTTATATTTTTTTTTCTTCTACATGTTTTCTTTACTACCGCTTTCCTGACTGTTTTCTCTAAATCCCTCATTATCTCTTTGACATTGCTTCCGTTTTTTCTAATTTCTCTCAGATTTTGTTTGTACATTATAACACTTTCTTCCGTTCATATTATCTTCTCTTCACTTTTC
The DNA here is from genome assembly GCA_963932245.1 of Tachinus rufipes. NCBI lineage: Eukaryota > Metazoa > Arthropoda > Insecta > Coleoptera > Staphylinidae > Tachinus > Tachinus rufipes. The sequence goes on from OZ010745.1 coordinate 120,758,218, forward strand.
TTTTCATTTTCCTGTCTCCTCAGAGTTTCTTCATTTAAGCTGAGTTCTAAAGGCTGGACAAAAAAACAACTACGTAGTCTTTTACCGATTGTCCGTTTGTCTCTATATAAGTAAATTCTCCCTCTTCATCTCCTGTGATTTTTCCATTTAAAATGTCCCAGCCCCTCTCTTCTATCCTTTCTATCATTTCCTTTCCTTCTCTATTTTCTGTGGTATCTTTTGATTTTTTGTTTCTTGTGTCATCTTGTTTGATTTTTTTCTTCCTTCTTTCCAATTCTTGCGTTGAATCAATCAATTTTCTTTTTTCAGTTTCTGGTATTAGCGTTTCTAACTTTTGTCTAGTGCTTTTCATGCCTCTGCTATATACTGTTATTGCTTTATATTTTTCTCCTCTCCTTAAAAAGTTTCGTTTTTGTATACTTTACTAACGTTAGATCAAAATTGCAGTCTGTGAACTAAAAATTAAAATTTGAAAAAACCAAAAGTGTCTATTGCCTTAACCCGGATTGCAACATAAAAAATTAACTTAGACTTTTCCCACCTGCAAGTGTTTTTCACGTAAAAACTCGTAACAAACTACAAAATCTTTTAAGAAAATTATGTTTTCTGCACATAAACGCATTTTTTAATAAAAACGCTTAAACGTTTTTTGCACAAAAATTTATTTACAGTTTAAATATAGCTCATCCAATAGTTTAATAAGCAATTTTTGCGCAAAAACTTTGAAAAATTGAGAAAATATTTAGAAAAAATATTTTTTATTTACACAATCGCATTTATTGCAATTTAATGCACAAAATTCAACAAAAAGTCAATAAAACTGTTAAAAACACTTAATAATTCTACACAAAAACGCATTTTCAGTTTAAATATTGCACATTAAATGATTGTCATTTAAAAAAAAATTATATAATTATTAAAAACCGTTCAAAAAAGCATTAAAACATGTAAAACATTAAAAATTATTTAAAAAAAACTACGGTTTTCTGCACAAAAATGCATTCACAGTTTTATTATCGTAACTATTTTTTTTATAACAAACACTAGGGAGAGTGGGCGGGAACACAATTTATAAATATTAGGCCAGTAGTTTGATACAGTGTTTTCGCCTCCCCCCCCCCCCTAATGTTTGTCTTTAAGATATTAAATGTTGCCACCACTTGCCGTGTTTTTGCAGCTAACAAATGTGAGAAAATGACTGACAGATGTCATTAAATTGAATAAAATTTAAAAAAATTTTGCACGAGAAAGCAATTGCGGTTGCAGTCCATATAAAAATACGTAAAAATCCTACGCAAGATCAACCAAAAAGTTGAAGTTTATAGGGACAAACAGACAAATGTTGCAAAAACAAAAGAACAACCCAGGGAGCTGACAAACATGAACACCTCAACGGCATAAATAAGAAACTAACCAAAATTACAAAGATAAATAAGTCAAAAACGCTGTAAGTATAGCCAACACACTTTTACTAGCTGCGCAGGTACAAAATAGGCATAAACGCAAAACCTATCTTGCAGCAGCGTCCGCAAAAAAAAGCATAGAAAACAAAAAGCTTTCAAAAAGTATTTTGATTGATACGCTTGCAAGAATTGCATTAGCAATAATACCAACAAAAACCTCGACTGCTTACTTAAAATCTAAATTATCAAATTTTTTTATCTATGATGTATTGAAGAAAGTGCATATATTTTTTCTATTTTCTAGAATGCACTTACAAAAGTACGTTCCTGAAAAATATATGTAGAAACAAGCCAACCTAAGAGTGATTTGCTGAAAAGATTTTTTTAAGCAAGAAATTTCAGATAATTAGTCTAAAAAGGTTTCCAAACTTAAAAAGAGTCTTGACATAAAATCTAGAGTACAACTAAAACTTAGAGATATAAAAGATCAGAAGTACCAAGACTTGATAAAATAGTAAACTCATAATTGGATTCTAAAAGAACTCTCCAGAAAATCATTGCAAAACAGCCTGCTTGGCTAAATAAAGAGCTTGACAGAGTAACAATGCCAAAAGAAACGGTGTTTAGAACTCATAGAATCAGCTTTACAGCATAAAAAGCATTCAGAACAGACCTACCTAAAAAGCGTTATCATAAAAACGCATTTACAGTCTAAATATCACACATACAATAATTATAATTTTCCAAAACTTGATGAAAATGTAAAAAAAAAATCATAAAAAGCGTTTTTGCATAAAACGTGTAAAAAACTTTTTTTGCGCAAAAACGCACTTACAGTTTATGTGTGGTATCATCCAAAAAAAAAAAGACTTTTTTTTGCACAGAAATGCTTTTACAATAAAAATATTGCACACTTAATGATTGAAACTTATAAAAATGTAAAATAACGTTTAAAACAATGCGTTTTTTGCGCAAAAACACTTTAAAATTTCATCTATTGCTAAAATATAGCAAATTTAATGCAAAAAATTCAGCAAAAATTAAAGAAACTTCTAAAAAAAGCTTTAAAGGTTGGATCTTTAATTTATTGATTGCGCAAGAAAAAAATTTAATTAAAGTAAAAAAAGTTAAGTATAACACATTATTTTTAAACTTATATTTGTTGACATATCCAATACTTGAAAACGTTTATAAATTCTTGGCGTGTGGCTTGAATTGGAGTGCTCCGCCTACCCGCCCAAGTGTTATTCATTTACAGATTTAATCTTATTCTTCCAGCAAATGTGAGTTGTTACTAAATTGAAAGTAGAGGGTAGTAAATTTAATAGTTTCATAAATTGTAAATTGTGGGCATGTAGCTTAAAACCTAAAAGTTAAGAGATATATTGAAGTACCGTATAACTTCAACAGAAAGGCACATGATATCAAAATAATTAAAATTATTTCAAATTGAGCATATGGATTTTAATCAAATTAACACAGTTTGTTCAGGGCCGTACACAGTTGAAGTTAAACTGTCAAAACAAAGTAAATAGTTTACTGAACAATTTTAAAAAGGCGGTACATTTAAAGTGATTACATAATTTCAGATATTTATAAAGACTTTGTACTTGCAATTAAATTTCAATGCATGTTAAAGAAAATATAAGTTATAATATTGCTACCTGTAGCGTTTAAAAAAAAACAAAACACATCAATTGAGGTTATGTAAAATTGGGCTTAAGGATTTTGATCAAATTAATTCAATAGTACTAATTATAATAAAGTCAATTGGTACTAATAGTAGTAGAGCCATAGTATTATAAGAGCAGTTTCTAAAATAATATTTTTTGGTTGAATTGAGGTTATGTTAAATTAATTGTTTGAGTTTTGATCAAATTAGTACTGTTGCTACTAATACTAATGAGGTATAATTATACTAAACTGCGTTAAATTAAAAAGTTGAGTATTGTTGTACATATAATTTCAGAAAAAAAAAACTGCAAATCAATTAAATTGAAGTTAAATAAAAGAGTATGAATTTTCAACAAATTTACACAGTCAATAATGATCACAATAGAATAAATTGGTACCAAATTTCATTAAATTCTAATAAATGATTAAAAGTTATAAGCTATACTGTTGCGCCTAAAACATCATGTCAGATCAAATCGATTAAGGTTATGTCAAACTGAGCGTATGAGTTTAAAATACATGAGCCGATAGTTTTTGACAAAATTAGTAAAGTATTAGAAGTAATGAATTATATTAGTACTAAACTGCATCAACTTCTAGAACATAGATTAGAAGTTTAGTTTCTAGATAAAGTAATTTTAAATCGATTCGGTTAAGATTGTGTTAAATTGAGCGTATGGATTTTGATACAAGATAGTTGGGTAATAATGATAAGATTAATATAGACTCAACGTAACTCAAAAGTAATTTAATATTTTTCCCATTAAGATAATAAAATGTAATAACTACTAGTTCTACGTTTGTTTTGATTATTTATTCTTTCTCTCCAGTGATATTACCAGCGGATGGAGATAACGTTTGTATACTTAATGACTTTTATGCGGGCTCCTGCTCAGTGTAAATAAGATGGAAAGGTAATAAGATGTTCGGGCGAACTTTGTAAATCACTTCGCAAGTACTTTTAACCTTCCCGTATTATACTTTGTTGGAAGAAGAATGTTTTTTAATATTTTATGAAATGGAACAAACATAATTTAATTTTAAAAATAGAATATGAATAGAATCATTAAAGGTTATTTCGGAATGAATATTTACTTTCTCAAGAAATAATAATTAAATTATTAATTAAATAATATTGTTGTGTGAGTGAATGTGGATCAATATGAGCCGCGGGGAAAACTTTAAATTGCTTCCTCCGACACTTTGACTTATTTAGCCAAACACATACAAACATAAATGCTTTTCTCTCAATGTTCCGAAATTGTTCCTCGGAGAAATTCAACAACTCGAATATCTCTACACCGAATACAAGCTTAATACCCCCAATGAAATTCTAATCATTATAATTCCATTACAAAACATTGTTAAACTTAATAATATTAATTAATTAATTCTATTCAATTTACCTTTATATTTTAAGATGATGAAGCTGAATTGTTCCTAAAATATGCAGTGCACTCTTGAAACTATTCACTAACACACTAATTAATTAATTAATACTAATTAAATATTATAGTAAAATTGATTGTCTAAGTTTGATTATTATTATTATTATTATGATTAGATTAAACTCGTGCGAGTGACAATTCGGGAAAACTTTCGGTCTGCGAACCGGCTCGTATCATCAAATACGTAAACTCTCCGCGGGAAAGCGCACAGACGATTGGCGGCTGACACACGAAGGACTAAACATTGCCGCAACGAAAATGTACGATCCGTTGCGGGTCATCGCGAACTGAACTTGCAAAATGTGTGGGGCGGCGATCAGATGTATCATTTTTATGTTTACCTTATTATATAAATTATCAATAATCATGTTTTTATTTCAATAATGAGGTGGAAAAATTGTTTTTCATATATCAAAAGAAAATGTAATAAATATTTATTTTATGATTGTATAGCAGAAATAAAATTAATATATTTATTATTGTTGCTAATAAATAATAATCATACTTATTTGTTTCAGAAAGGGTAAGGTTAATGCTTTTTTAGAAAATATTAATGCGGATGTGAATATGTAATTGTAGATTAGAGTATATATTATGCAATAAATGTAATTTTTTTTTGTATAATAGCAATTTTTGTAAAATAAAAATGAAAATTTTTGTAACTTTTGAAAACACACTTAAAATTTTTTGAGGTTTACCAAATTATCAGTTAAACAACTTATTTGCAATATGTGTAAAAAAATTTGAATCAATTTTTCAAAAATTGTTGCTTTAATAGCAATTTTTGTAAAATAAAATTTATACAAGTTTTTAAAAACAGTTTCAAGATTTTTTTAAAATTTACCAAAATTTGGTAATCAATTAAACAACTCATTAGCAACATGTGTAGAAAAATTAAAATCAATTTTTCAAAAATTGTTGCTATAATAGCAAATTTTGTAAAATAAAATTTGTGCAATTTTGTAATTTCTGATAAAACATTTCAAATTTTTTGAAATTTATCAAATTTTGAAAATCAGTTAAAGAACTCATTTAAAACATGAATCAAAAATTTGAAACAAATTTTCAAAAATTGTTGGTATAATAGCATTTTTTATAAAATAAAAATGATACAATTTTTGTTATTTTTGAAAGCAAATTTAAATTTTGTTGAAAATTACTAAATATTGGAAATCTGTTAAACAACTTATTTACAATATATGTAAAAAAATTTGAATTAATTCTTCAAAAATTCTTGATCCAATAGCATTTTTTGTAAAATAAAAATTGTGCAATTTTTGTAATTTTTGAAAATACATTTAAATTTTTTTGAAAAATATAAAATTTTAGAAATCAATAAAATAATTAATTTACAATAAGTGTAAAAAAATTTGAATCAAATTTTCAAAAATTGTTGCTAAAATAGCAATTTTTGTAAAATAAAAATTGTGAAATTTTTGTAATTTTTAAAAACACATTTAATTTTTTTTTTTTTTTTAATATGAAATTTTAAAAATCAATAAAATAATTAATTTACAATATGTGTAAAAAAATTTGAATCTGATTTTTAAAAATTGTTGCTCTAATAGCAATTTTTGTAAAATAAAAATTGTTCTATTTTTGTCATTTTTGAAAACACATTTCAAATGTTTTGAAAATTACCAAATTCTGTAAATTAGTTAAAAAACTCATTTACAATATGTGTAAAAAAAATTGAATTTAATTTTTTTAAACTTTTGCTCTGATAGCAGTTCTTGTAAAATAAAAATTGTGCAATTTTTGTAATTTTTGAAAACACATTTTAAATTTTTTGAAAACAATCAAATTTTGGAAATCAGTTAAAATCAAATTTTCAAAAATTGTCGCTATAATAGCAATTTTTATAAAATAAAAATTATGCAATTGTAAGTTAAATGTTTTAAACTAGTTTTTTATCAATTTTTGTGGAGATTTGTGTGAATTTTATAGATATTTATAATGGAACATTAAATCAACAAGTTTGTACAACATAATTATGCTTTACCAACTCACTTATTCATTAGTAAATTACCAAATTAAACCTAGACAGAAATTGATATTAAACCAAAAAAGCTACACATAAATATGGGCAATTCCATTTCAAACGGACCAGAGCTAGGGGGGGGGGGGTGCGTTGAGAAACTTGCTTATGTATTTTTTTTTAGTTTCCATAACTCATTAGTAGTCCTTTGATCGATATATGAAAGTATGAAACCCATAAAAAAAAATTCTACGATTTTTTTCAGTTTTTTTGTCGTTTTTTAACTTAATCGCATTTTTTGTATAAAAACCGCAATTTTAACTCAAAATAAATAAATTTACTAATGATAAATTTACTAATGAAATCAACCAGAAATTTTTTGTAGATTCCAAATCTGGCATCATTTGAAGTCTATACCTTGTCTATAAGCCGCAAAAGCCATAAAACCATGATTTTGTTCTTAGTGGGCTGTGCAAAAAGGAGCATTTTTAAAAAAAAATTTAACCTCCATAATTGACGTATTTTGATGTAAATTAATTGAAAAATATAAATTTGTTCTGTGTATTTGGGTTTTAAGCGTCTAAAACTCAAAAAATCTGCAAAGTAGGCCCATTCTTCAACATAAACTCTTACAAATGCACGTTTAGCCGCGCTCAGAGGAACAATATACCAAATATTATTAAAAATTTGAATTCTGGGGACAATTTTACATGGAAAATTGTCAGTGTTGTACTCATCGCCTATAGAAAAGTCCATCTAGAAAAAAATGTTTACAAAATTTTTAAGCAAAAAATGCGTTAAAAATTAATTATTTTTTTATTTTTACAAAAACAGTATAAACACACTAGGGTGTGGTTTAAAACTTTTTTTAACAAATTTTAACAATCGACAGGCAGATTTATGTTTGAATGCCAAAAATAATAACATTTTTAAATTTTTGGGCCGATAGATCGAGTCTAAATTTGTGCCGCAGGCGCAAAAACTATCAAACAAAGAGTAAAATGGCCGAAAATTGGTTCAAGCAACAAAAAAGTCTTTGTTAAACTTCTGAAATAAACTTAAAAAAATATAATCCAAATAATCTTTAAAAAAAATTAAAAAAAAAAAGTTTAAGTAAATTTTGATCAAATTTTTTTTTCTAGATGTGTTTTTATTTGCCAGATAAGCACAACACTGACTATTTTCTATGTAGAATTGTTTGCAAAACTAATTTTTTTAATAATATTTGGTGTATAGTTTCTCTGAAAACCGTTAAATGTGCATTTGTAAAAGTTTATGTTAAAAAATAGGCTTATTTTTGCAGTTTTTTCGAGTTTTAGACCTTTAAAACCCAAATACACAAAACAAATTTATATTTTCTAATTAATTTACATCAAAACACGTCAACTTTAGCGGTTAAAAAAAAATTTAAAAAATGCTCCTTTTTGCCCAGCCCACTGAGAACAAAAACATGGTTTTATGGCTTTTGCGGCTTATAGACAGGGTATAAACTTAAAATGGCGCCAGATTTGGATTCTACGGAAAATTTCTGATTAATTTCATTAGTAAATTTATTTTTTTGAGTTAAAATTGCGGTTTTAAAAATACATAAGCAAGTTTCTCAATGCTGCCCCCCCAGCTCTTTTCCGTTTGAAATGGAATTGCCCATATAGCATTTTTAAGAATTATATAAATTTTAATTAGCTAATTATTTAAAACTTTTCCTAATATCAATCCTTATAATAAATAATAAAAATTTCTACCTTGTAGCTATCCGGCTGCATTCATTTTTATAATATCCAAGCAAGTATTTCACAAGTATCACCAACATGAACTTTAAGTCAATAACAAAATCTTTTTACTAACTTCCGAAGAACACTAAACAAATTTATACAAAACAATTAGCAACAGATCTCCAGCACATGTCATTCCATACTGCCAACACAAATTATCCTTACAACATGAAAACATAAAATGTAATAAATAACTGCATTATTTTTAATATGATTGTTTTATATATCATTCTAATTGAATACTACAATTGTAATAGTTTGTTACATGCGATTAATTAATTTTGAATAAATTGTAAATATCTATAATGTGGAAATAACTATATAGTCTTGTTGCCTGCCAGTGAGAATTATATTAATTAATTGTATCGTTTCGTTATAAATTCAGTTGCGTGATGTCGAAATTTATACACAATTCATCGTAATGATACATAAATTATATGCTATTCTATCTACAAATTTCGAATTAATTTCTACATTAATTAAGCAAACAAATGTTAATTCTGCGACAATTTATTTCAAATGTAAGTTAATAGAGTTAATTAAATACAAGATTTGAATAAATTGTACAATATTCAATTGATATGAACAAACATATTTAATACATTTTATTAGTTTTGAACTAGTGCCGCCATCTGTATTAATAGTTGTGAAACTGTACATAAGTAAGTTTATTATGATTAAAGCATTTATTAGTGTTCTTATTTTACACAAAACTAGCAACTAATTAAGTATTGTCATATGTGTGTAAAGTTGAAAGTTTGTTTGAAGTTTAACGTAAAATGATGATTCATGCTCATTAATGTTAATTGGTTGCCCACCAAACTAATTAAGAGATTTCTACTTTATCAACTATCAGAGTAAAGCAATGATGCCAAATTGGAGGTTTTTTCTAACTTTGGAATTTAATTTTAAATTATTTAAGTTTTTTTAAAGGTATGAGTATATTAGATAGGCATCCAAACATACATATGTCATTTTAGTGGCTCGGTGTGCCTGACAAGTTAATACCTAACGGTATAAGAATTTGTAAATTATATATAAAAATATGCAATTTTTTTTTAAATTCCGCAATTTTGCTAATTTTTAAAATAATTTAAATTCAATATAATTATTAAATTTGCACATTTATAGGTTAGATGTAAACCAAGTTTTATTATATTCCATTTACTAAAATGTACAGAAATGTCATTTATTGTGCAGGAAACTCATTAATTGTATTAAATTTGCACTAAAAACCTAATTAATTGATCAAAAATTGCACAGAAAACTTATTACTGTAATTATTACTCAAAATTGTGTTAATATTGCTTAAAAAATGTATAAAACTTATCAAATATTGCACAAAAAAGTCATTTACTATGCAGAAAACTAATTAATTGTATTAAATTTGCAAAAAATACCATTAAACTAATGCAATTTATCAAAAACTTCTTCTACTATGACCCAACCACTCACCCAAATGTTAGTCATCAAAAAAATCAATTACTTCTCCCATCTTTTGTGTTCTTGTAGCTATCACGTACAAGACAATGAATGACAGGTGTCACTTAGACAGTCAGAAAATTGTTTAATAATAAATCCTTTAATAACTAACGCTTGGGTGGGTGGGTGAGCACCAAGTTGAAATTGTGGGCGGGTAGTTTCTTTTACTATGACCCACCCACCACCCAAGTGTTAGTTATCAATGGATCTATTAGTTCTCCCACCTCTTGTGTTTTTGTAGCTATTACTTACAAGACAGAGAATGTCAATGTCACTTAGACATCAGAGAATTGTTTAATAATAAATTTCTTAATAACTGACGCTGGGTGGGTGGATGGATGAGTTTCAAGTTGATATTGTGGGCGGGTAGTTTTCTTTACTATGACCCACCCACCCACCCAAGTGTTAGTCATCAAAACATCTATTAGTTCTTCTTTTTTTCGTGTTTTTGTAGCTATTACTTACAAGAAATGTCAGATGTCATTTAGTCATTAGAAAATTGTTTAACAATGAATCCCTTGATAACTAACGCTTGATTGGTTTGTTAAGCACCAAGTTAAAATTGTGGAAGGGTAGCTTCTTCTACTGTGACACACCCACCCACCCAAGTGTTAGTCATCAAAACATCTATTAGTTCTCCCACCTCTCGTGTTCTTGTAGCTATTGCGTACAAGATAATGAATGTCAAATGTCATTTAATCATTAGAAAATGTTTAACAATGAATGCCTTGATAACTAAAACTTGGATGGGTTCTACTGTAAAAAATCAACCTAGAATTGCTTGAAAAAGAAACTGTTGCATGAAATTTATCAAAAATTGCACAGAAACTGTATTTATTATCTACAAAACTTAATAATTGTAACAAATTTACACAGAAAACTTATTTATCAATAAGAGAATTTATTTATTGCTCAAAATTTATTTAATATTGCTTGAAAAAAGCAATTGTATTATAAAATTTATCAAAAATTAAATTAAAAAATCATTTATTGTGCACAAAACCTAAAAATTGAGCTAAAAACTCATTTATGACTTGAAATTTATCTAAAACTGCTTAGAAAAGGTAATTATTGCATGAAATTTATGAAAAATTGCACATAAAATTCATTTAATGTGCATAATATCCATAAATATTGCAGTTTTTTACAGTTTATGGCTAGATTTTGAGTTTTTCTAACAAAATTTTTATATTTTCTGAACAGATTCCGCTATTTTTGACAATTTTTTAAAAATGTTTACAATTTTCAACAGTTTATGGCCAAATTCTGGTGTTTTTTAAAAGTATTTAAATGTTTCAAGATTGGGTTTTGCTATTTTTGACATTTTAGAAATAAGATTGTGCACTTTTAAACTGTTTTTAACCAAATTTGATTTTATCTGAAAATGTTTTATGACCGCAGTTATTTTTTACTTTTTATAAAAAAAAAATAATTTTTTAACAGTTTGTGATTTTTGCTATTTTAAATTATTTTTTGATATTTTATAGCTGGATTTTGCAGTTTAAGAAAATTTATAAATAAATTGACATTTTATTAATAAAATTTACATTTTTTAACAGTTTTGTGCTTTTCGACAATTTTAAAAATGCGGCATATTTAAAGTGTTTACATAATCCCATTCATTTATAAACTTCCTGTATTTTAGAAGAAAAGAAAAAAATTGTGCTACAAAATGAAGTTAGTTAATTTAACGAAAATTATTATGAATTATGCTACAAAATGAAGTTAGTAATTAATTTAAAAGAAACGATATGAGTTGTGCAACAAAACGAAGTTTGCAGTTAATTTAAAGAGAACTATAATGAATTATGCAACAAATTAAAGTTAGTAATTAATTTAAGGAAAATACAATTAAACTTTGATTAAAACATAGCAAAAATTAAGCCTACATCATTGCAAACCAAACACTACAAGTCTTTTAATCAATTTTGCTATGTATGTGAAGATTTATTAACTAAAAGTTTATTTAATATTTAAGGTACGGCGCTGCATGTACATCAATGTTAACTTAGTTGCCTACCTTACATGAAGTTGGCACCAAACATTTAATAAAATTCTACTTTACCAACATCATAAACTGTCAATATAGAAAGCGCTGTTATTTTTTATTTTGCTGTCAAGTGAATGTGTTTCGCTGGGATTATTAAAAAACATGATGGTTATAAATATTCATTAATTAATTAATTATGACACTGGGCAATAACACCATCACCAGTTATTTGCGCTCGAAAAGCGACCCAATTACATCAATTCTGATTTGATTCCACCACTAGGGGTGTAGGCTAAGAAAAAAAGAATTAAAAATAAACAAAAACATGTCTGATAGAAAGTTCTACAGTAAAAAAGGAACTGGAACCATTCCAAAAATAAAGCACCGCAATAACACTCAATCAGATTCCGATAGATTCTCGAATGTACTCTCAAATAATCTTGTAAGTTAAAATTGTAAATAAACATGAGTCAATTAAATATAGTTGGCGTAATGGGTTGCGTCTTTAATCTATAAATATCGATCTAAATATAGTGATTTTTTTTTATAGGGCGACAGACCGGATTATATCAGACAAAATAGACGAAACATACCCCCATTCTTCATGGAATCAACTGATGCCAATATAACACGCCAGAATGGAATCAGTAATTATTACAAAAATCAAATTTAATTTAATTTAATTGAAATAATTTCAAGGTAATGGAACGTCGACTCCTAATACATCTCGAACTAATTCTCGTCGGAATTCAGTTGGAACAGTTCCTAAATGCGATAATGTCACCAAATATCCCGATAAGAAGCAGATTCAAACCAAACTGAATCAAATTCAGGAATATATTCGATTGACTTCATCGTTGATGTCGAATATGAAGAACACTGATGAGCAGGTTGGTTGATTAATATATTGTTATTAGAATTAGAATTTTAATTTTTCAATTAGTTACATTCGATTTTTATACAGTCGGATGGGGATGAATCAATGGATCAGGGGCAGGTCGAGCTCATGCTTAATGATTTGATCGATAGTGAGGCTAAATTGTTGGTTTTATTAGAGGAAATTGAGAATAGGGAATGCCAAGCTGATGAGGAGGTGAATTGTGTGTTTTATTTTTAATTGTTGCCGGCTAATATTGCATGCTTGATTGATTCAAAGTGCTTAAAATTGATTTTAACCTACAAGTTTTTGATGCCTAACCCTCATCAGTGTTTCTAGTATTAAATATCATTTTTTATTCACTGAACATTGCATAAAACATCAAACAAAATGGAAGATTTTAAAATTAACATTTGTTTCTAACTTCATCTTGCTTTTTTCACATACCTGTGGCGTAGAGATAGGAGGTTGAGTTTTTACACACCATTGGTGTAGAGTGAGGGGGTTATAAAACGTTGCTAATATGTCCAAAATGTTCCTGAGCTACCCATAAATGCCAAAATGTGTTTATAACTTTTTAAAGATTTTCCTTTAATTGACAACAATGTTTCTGAGCTGTCATAAATGGCATAAAACATTTTTGAACTTTTAAAAACGTTATAAAATGTTCTTAATCTGTCATCAATTGTCAACAATGTAGAGTTTTCTTGAAAATTAAAAAAATCATAAAATACTATTGCACTGTCATAAATAAAATGCTTCTGTTGTCATATAAATGTCGTAATGATATTGAATTGGCAAATTAAACATAACATTTTCCTCAGCTAACATATTTTATTTTTTAAGCGATTTATTGTGTTTTTTAGTGCAACTTTTGAGATTTTTTTATCATTTAAAGCTTTATTTGTGTGATTTACAATGAGTTTGTCACATAAAAGTGTTTTCTAAGCGATTTTTTGCGTTTTTTAGTGAAATTGTTGACAATTTAATTATTTTCACATCAAGTTTCTACAATATGTGTTATGCTTAAGAAAGTGTGTTAGTAATTAAGTAGGGTTAGTGCTTATTTGGGCTTTGTTTCCCCTGGGAATGTCTCAGGGTGTGGAACGATGCTTTTGGGTCTAGCCGTCTTGAGGATAGGAGGAGTTCTGGCTCGACGGGGTTTTGATAACTTTGATTGTTTATCTTCTTCAACTTGTCATTAAAACCGTCATATTATTCACGATCTTGACAAGTGTTCATAGTTTGCAGAAAACGGCATCGATTCCAGCTCGGAGATGCACAAAAACGAAAAACCTGAATCCGAATCAAAAGAAATGCAAATGCTAAAGGAACAAGAAAACCTACTCCTGCATCTACATCTCAGCGCCGAGAGCCAATTACGCGAGGCCCGAATGGCCCAAGAGAAACTAGCAAAGAGCCAGAACCAAATGCGCACCACAAACGACAGCTTCCTGAACGACTACAACGATTCCATGGACGCATCCTCGGCATCCGGACTGAATCAAAACGAACTATCCGATTTGGAGGAACGTCTAAAAAGTTTCAACGGAGAATCCGGTGGAAAACAGCAAATACCCGAATGCTACCAGAATCAGATCGACGTGCTGCAGAATAAAATACAACAAATGAAGGATGGAAACGATAATCGGACTCAATTGATTCAGTTATTGGATACACAGGACGCGCATTTGCAGGCTGAACATAGCGCATTGCAGGGGAAATTACATCAGTTGCAGAGCCAGAAAATGCAGATTGATCATTTAGTATTGCAGTTGCAGAATTTGAATAATGATGAATCCGAGGATGATGAAATGGGTAAATATAGTTTTAAATTGTATTCGGGCTAGGATTGGTAAATTTTGTAGGGGAGGGGGTTATTTAGTGTTGGTCAATTAGGTTAAATTATTAATTGAATATATCAAACAATCGTTGCATTTGATATTTCATGAGGTTCGCAAGTGAAGAGTATCGTGTACATGAAGGAGCAGTTGGCCAAATTAAAGGACATGTTGCATTTAGTGCAAACGACGGAGAACGCGATGGAATCTCAGAATGTCAACGAATCCGATGTGGAGGACCACGTGCGGCGGCTGTGTCTCAAATCCGATAACCTGATGCAGAAACGGGGAGGGCAGGACAACAGTCGCATGGAGAACAACGAGCAGCGCGTCAAAGAGAAGCAAGTCAACAAGAAGTCGATGAACGCCAACGAGCGGGAACGTGCCAAACTGCAAGCGGAATTGCAGGCGAAGAAGCGGGAGTTGGAGGAACTCATGTGTAAACATAAAGGTGAGTGACTGGGACGACAAAAGTTTGTTAGTGTACATCCATGACAGTATGAATAGTAAGATTAGTAGCGTCTTTAATATACTTAATTCTTCAACTGGAAAGCCGAGTTTGGACGTTTAAATGGCACGAGTCTAACCTCAATAAAGGTTTTGTCAATTTTAATTTGTATTGTTTTGTTAGCGGCTACATCGAATCTCAATCAAGATGTCAATAGCGAGAACAAGTCGGACGTCTGTAGCAACAATCCGCTGTACGAGGGCGCCACCAATTCGTGGTATCCGGTTCCTACCAATCATTATAATCCACAACAATCGAGCGAACAGTATTCAAGGTAAGCAATTCTACACATTTCACCAAAAAAATACTAATTAATTTTCTAATGGTCGCATCATGGTCTCGTAGACCTATTTTTCTAGTTTTACTATATGGTCTAACAGACCACGAAATTAATTGCTGTTTTTAGTGAACTTTTACTTCAGTGGTCGCGCTTTAGTCTGGCAGACCGCATAATGTATTGCAAGTTTTATTTTATTCAAATATACATTTTTGGTGCTGTTTTTGCCATAACCTATGTTGTATAATGAATAAAAATCACTTTATATTTTTTTAATTAATATATTTCAATGTTAAATTTTGTTAGCGATGATTGTCCAGAAGATGACATGAATGAGTATTCGGAGGTGAACTCGTCGGGCGACACCCACCTCGTCCAAGCCATGCCGGCGCTCAGCTACCCCACATCCAATTACATCAAGCGTCGCGACGAAGAGCCCATGGTGGAGATCCCGCCCGACACCCTACCTTACAATCGCACGGCATCGAGGACGCCCGATCGCGGCGTCGGATCCTCCACGTCGCTACAATCTCCGGTATCGCAGCAGCACCACCATCAACAACAGCAGCGTCCCCGACTCAATCAGCCTAAGAACCAGGTAATTTCATGAAATCCGTGTTCAGCATTGCGATCACTCTCGTCGGCGAATTGATTTCGATCGAGTTTCCCGGCAGACCGACCATGTTTTCGAAACTCTGTTTGTAGCTGAGGGGCAGCTCCTCGTTCGGTTTCGTCGTGTTCACCATTCTGAGGAGGAATTTTTTGAAACTTTGAATTTTGGCTGAAATTTTCATGACAGTGTAGGATTTGACGGACGGGTGCTTTGATTTAGTTAGTAATTTGATTAATTGATTTTTTTTGGTTATTATAATTATAGGAGAGCGCATGAGCATTATGCTAATCCCGCTACACCCGTCCACCCACCGAAGCATTTGTTATCAATAGATTGGCTAAGGAAGAGTTGTTTATATCAAATCTTTTGATAAACACTGGTGGGTGGGCGGGAACCCCAATGTATGGTTACAGGCCAGTAGTTTGAACTGGGGTTCTCGCTCACCCACCCAAGCGTTCGTAATAAAAGGATAGGAATCAGTTATTGATATGCAATCTTTTGATAACCAACACTTGGGTTGGCGGGCGGGAACCCCAGTTTATGGTTACCGGCCAGTAATTTGAACTGGGGTAAGTGGTTGGCTACGTAAAACGGGTATTACGGGTCTATTAAACTAAATAATCATTTCTTTCAGGTCAATAAACAAATCGAATTGATTAAAAGCGTTTGCGAATCGATGCTGAATCAAAGCCAACCTGGCGTACAATTAAGGAACAATCTCACGCCTTCTCCTATTTACACCGAACCTCGCTACACGTCGCCTCATGCTCATCACATGAACACGTTGAACGTGATCAATCCGTCGATGGAAGGAGTTCCTTTTACTGTACCACCGTTTCCGCCCACGGATGCTACGAACTATCAGAATTGGGTGGCCACCAATAACCTACAAACTCAAGCTTTCATGCTGAACACGTTGAATCAGTGCTGCCAAATGCTGTGGTTGCAGCAAAGAGAATTGTCATCTTTACGAAACACAGTTAACATGGTAAGTGAGATACTATAGTCATTACATGACTGGAACTTGAATTTAGCGCATCCCAGAAGACGGAGGCTAATTGCTACATTTGTAGTGGTCTGCTTCTGCACCCAGTATTAGTACTAAATTTAAGTTTAAGCATTAATGTAAACAATGCATGACATTAATGCTTAAACCATTGGTTGGTTATTTGTTCTACAATATAACCAAAAACTGTTCATTCCAGATGCAGGATAGATGTCAAAACTACGATTCGGCCAATTACATCAACGCCTGCCCATTCACGGCCCCAATGAACAACGCGCAACCGAACAACCACGTTCACCGTGCACCCGCACCCAAAATGAATCCGCCCCAACAACAACATCAACAACAACAACAACAAATGGTCGCCGGTGCCGCTTCCCTACCCAACCTCAATCACGCTTTCACTAACATGGACCATGCGTGTGCGAACCATTGTAACCTCCAAAACGCTCCCCGTATGTTAGACACTCTAAACAACGCCACCTCGGTGCACAATCACGACATTAACAATTCGATGTGTCACACGGCGGTCAATCAGACGATGCCGCCGCCGACCGGACAGCAGATCTGGAACGGACAGGCTCTCAACAATCAGGTGGCGCCCGGAAATAGGGCCAATAACTATTGGGACAATTTCAGAAGGTAAGGATTTATTAGATCATTTTTTATAGGTTAGGTGTTTAGGTTTATTCTCTGAGGCTGTTTTTCATTTCCAAATCGATCCGAGATTATTTAGTACGTATTTAATGTGTGTGTCAATCAGTGCATGGTAATTGAGTGTGGAATTTTAATTTGTTGTACATTTACGCGAATTTTTATGTTTGGTATTAGCGATGTTGCCACATTTTTATAGTTATAACCGCTATTTTGAAAATGGGCGTGGTCTTGGCACCATTTTGAATGTGGGCGTGGTCTTGGCGTCATTTTGAGTATGGCGCCACTGTACGATATAGCTCCTCCCACTTTCTAATATGTGCAAATCAACCGAAAATGTGGCAACAGCGCAATTTTAACTTAAATTTCAATCATTAATTAACCTAAAATGTTTTATTATTAACCTTCATCGATCCTAACCTAATTAAATTCCCAATTTTGCCTCGAATCTTTTTAATTTTTATTATAACTGAGGTGAGTCTTCTTTGTTGTTGATTAGTTAAACATTACGAAATATCGAACACTTTCCAGCTACTCCCGTCAGAATCTCCTCTCCACTAAAAGCAACGAAGGCCTCCAAAACATCCTCGTAAGCGACCGAAGCAATCAGGATACGACGCGATCTGGGGTGAAATTAAACACCGACAATCAGGATCAAGGCAGCTCCGCAACATCCACCGAAAATACTCCAAGAAGGGTGCTCCTGAACGCGACCCGACAGCTAAGCGTATCCAGCGGCAATCCACCCGACGTGCTCAACGTTAACCAATTGCAAAAACCCAACGAACCACCCACGTTTGGTTTGGAAGTCGCCGATTCGACCGAGTGCCCGTTTTTAAGTTTCAACGATGTTCCTCCCGAGAACAATTTCAAAGGTGCCAATCGCAGGAACCGAAACGAATGGCACGACGATACGCAGCCGGAAACTTCATCGCCGAAATCGAAATTGTTCGAGGAGCTGCGCGAAAATGTCTACAAGGAAGTCGCTTCGTTGATTTCTGCCAATCAGGGTAGGCCGCATTTCCTGATTCAATTGTTTCGAGATTTGCAGCTGATTAGTTCGGATCCGCTGAGGAGGAGGACGCTGCAATCGATTCAATCGGTTATTACGAATTCGTTGACGACGCCGCCCATTACAAGCGCCATGCGTCAGGCAGCTCACGAAGCGCAGCAAAGGATGTTGACCGAGGAGAATCTGCATAACGCCGCGGATTTCTACGAGGTTCATGCGTTCACTTGGCCTCAGATACCGAAATCTTCACGAAGTGTAAGTAGAATAAGTCGACCAAAATGCATAACTATAAAGATATGATCGTTTGGCGGACGCGTTTTGGCTTTTAATGCGCATTACGTCACAAAGATCTCAAAAGCGCTAGTATCATGACCAAAACGTGTTTTTTGTCACATTGAGTGCGTTCAGGAAGGCGGGAGAAGATCGCTAAATCCAACCAATTAGGAACAAGCAGTTCGCTCCCCTTTTCCTATTTCCTAGGCACCAATTATTCAACTCGATCTGATAAATGGCGTTTTTTTTAGGAGACTGAAATAGCGGACGTGAACAGCCAAGAGCAGCATCTTTCCGAAGTATTGACATTCTTGAACAATCATAACGAAGACATTTTTTCTGACAGCTTAGTGCATTCGTTGAAAGACACCCTGGTTGAATCGACTTTTGCCACCATCTTCACAAACACCAACTACAAAGATGGCGTCATCCAAAAACACTTTGTTTCGCTACTCACCGAAGCTTTGGAACAATACCGCGGGAAAAAGTAAGTGACAACATAGAAAAAAACATTGAAATAACAGTTTGCTACGTTAGGTTAGCTGAAACAGTAAATGACATCAACATTGAAATGGGAGTTTGAGGTTAGTTTAGGCGACAATGTAAGTGACATAATAAAAATAACATAACCTAAATAAAACATAAGAAGTTAGGAATTTAATAATGCAACAATTTTGAGGTTATAATTCACATTTTTTTTTCCAGGGTTGAAGATGTTCGGATATGCGTGTTGCAAACGATCGAGGATTTGCTGCGCGGCGAAATATCATTGATTCGTTTGATGCGCGAGAATATCTCGGACAGCGAGATGAATTCGTTGGAGTCGGTGCCGGTGCCGCAGTACGATTTGCAGGTGCAGTTGATCGAGGAGAGCGTACCGCAGATGCAGAACGGCGATTTGGCCGAAGCGGATCAGAGTCGCATCGAGATGGACGAGGACGACGAGGGTGCCGTCGGCGGAGTGTTGAATATTTTGTTAGAACGCAGCTCTAGTAGTAATGCCGGACAGGTATTTTGCTAAAATAATGTCCCATTAAAAGTTTCGTTATTTTATTTTCGATAGGTCCTCAATGACGACAGCGATATGCCCAAGTTGGATCTCGTTTTGAACACTGAGGTTAGTAAAATTTATAATTAAATGTGCTCTCTATCTGTAACTACAACCAATCGTGGCTCAGTAGTCTAGGCATCAAAAGTCGTGGGTTCACTCAAAACTGTATGTCCACCCGTAATGTAAGTTGCCAGCTTTGCGGACAGAGTAGAGACCAATCATTGCTCGTTATTAGTAGCAAGAGAACACTTTAGAAAATTTAGGTACTAATCAAATTTGTTTATAGTCGGATGTCGAATTTGTGGAGCAAGGTTTGGATCAAGTACCAACACGTCTGACAACGCATCCGACATCGCGATCCAACACGCCCAATAAAGGTTTGTTATTGCTTTTATAAAGGTGCTATTAGATAGCAACGTTTTACGCCCATTCTGGTATTTAATAGATTTATCAGTGGCGTGCACACAGTGCGAGTTACGACCCACATTATCGGACTAAAAATAATATCCTCTCCATTTATTGTTTCAGAAAAAAAAGGTTCCAGATTAGATTCCGAACATTTTTAAAAAAAGGTTAATAAAATCTCTATTTTTTACGTTAATTTTAGTGTTATTATATTTTGTGATTATAAAAATTTGATGATGGAAAAAAAGAGAAATATATATAAAGTAGTTAATTATTTATTTACAAAAATATTACAATTGTTAATTCACTTACAATGATAATAAAAAAAATCGATATGAATCCCATTGCCTACTAAACATTATTTAATACAAAGATTGTTTTGTTTCAACAACAACAACAACAACAACAGGTAACATGATATATAATATAATTAACTGCTCAACAGTTAATATTATAATACAATTTTAATTTATTATAAGTCATGGCCCAGCCAGTGATACGAACGGATGCCGTGCGTTTGCTCCAGCATTTCTTCCAATAACAATTTTGATAAAGTTTTCTTCTTTTCGTCATCTACGGATATAGATAGATAAAACAATTATTACAATAAACTCTGTCAACTAATACGAAAATGAAATAAGAAACAATTCGTGCTAATTTGCTACGAGGTAGTTTTTGATTGGTTTATTTATATATAGTGGCCCATCATGCAGCGAGACATGTCCGGGATGTTATGGGTCGGTTGGCGAACTTGGCTACATTTGTTTGTGGGTTGTTGCTCTTGGGGAATCAACATAGGAAGGGGATCTGAAAATAGAAGAGAAGATTGTTTACTACTAGTAGTGAGTTATGGGTTAGTTAGGGTTTGAAATTGCTATTTCCTACTTTGTAACTATAAACGTCAAAATACCATTTTTTAAATATTAATTGTCTGATAGTCAAAACGACGTTTTTCAAATTTTAAACGTTAAATTACTTATTAAAAATTATACGCCAAACTTTGGTATATTATATAAAACGTCAAAATGGGATATTTTCCTAATAATTGTCTATTCTTACTATTATTAACAATAAACGTCAACATGGCAAGAAATGTCAAACTACCGATAAACGTCAAAATATATTATGAATAATGAACAGGTGATATGTTCACATAAATGTCAACAAACGTTAACAAATGCTGTAATAAACGTCTACAGATGATATATTGAATGTCAAAATGACAATAAACGTCGACAAATAATTTTGTATTAAATTTTAAAGGTAAACAGATTTGTTATATCGTCGACAAATGATGTATAAAAAAAATTAAACGTTTCCGATAATTGAGCGTCAAATTGGTAGATTAAGCTTCAAAATGATGTTTACGCATATTTACTAACCTACTGATGTTTTGGTATAAATGCGTTGCTACCGGCCTATTATCATAATTAGCTATTTAAAAATTCGACACGCAAACGTCACTTTTATCAATTCACCGGGCGTGAATCAACATAATTAACACTAACTATGCAAAGACGACGAATTTATTGATTGCACTGCAGAATGTAAATTAAAAAATAGAAATAAAACGCTTTTCATAGTCAGATTGTACAAAAATATCAATGAATTTATTGCACAATTACTCGGAAAATTATTTAGGAACAAAATAGTTAAAAATAAAACGGAAAAACCACATGAAATGAAGAAAATATATAAGTTATAGTTATCCACTGAAAATCTATTGCTAAATTTAAACTAATGTCATTTTAGTAAAATGCAAATATTTGCTAACTCAGTAATTAAAGAAATCATTAGTAAACATTCATGATTCAACAAAGCTTTTTATTTTCCGTTCAAGGTTAATAGCATAATAAAGACAAATTAATGGATTATTAGGAAAATTTAAAAAAGCCATGAAAGCGTCGCCAACGTAAAGAAATGAAAATTGATTACAATGTAGCCAACTTCAGCGGAAAGGAAAACTACCGTTTGTATTCACACCTGCATCATTTTAAGGTTATATGAGTAATTTATATTTTTATAGTAATGATGCAGATTCCTATCGATTATAATTGCACGGGATTTCTCTTACCCGTTTCCCGCCTCTTTTTGTATTGCTGCAATTCCGCGCCGCATTCTTGCCATGTTCTTTTTCTGTTTATATTATTATTTGTATGTTGCATTTGTGGGGCCTCCTCAATTTCCGGTTCTATAAAATTATTGAATTGTATATCGTTTGTATCCATATCCATTGAATGCATGTTGGTTTCTTGTTTCGCTGTAGCAACCGGTTGATATCCATAATAACCGTTGGATGAAATGTGGTTGTTGACCGTGATGCATCTTCCTGTAATATCGTTCATTGGATCCTCAACGATTGGTATGAAATAATTCATAGCGTCTTTCATTCTATTGTAATATTATTTTCTATCAATTTCTGTACTGCAACGCTTGATTAATGACAAGCCAATGGTGCAGTGTTTCTGCTGTTCTGACCGAAGTGAGTGAAGCCAAGCTAAAATCGGATATTGCCGCGTCGCGTCACACTGCTGGAATCGCTTTGCTTTGCTGCCTGCGCCGACTTTCACCTCTTGTATACATATAAAACCATTACAATTTCTAAGTTGAGTCTAGCCTCATAACCCGTCGATTACGTAACGCAATCTTTTCCAGTTACGAAAAATAAAAAGAAACACATTGCATTGTTTAATTGCCTGTTTCAATTGTTTATTTTGTTGTTGCGAGCGCGTTTTAGTTCAAACGTTCGGTTTAAAACACGATCATTAACGAGTACATTTCCATTCGTTTCTAAACCAAACATGAATTATTGCGCAAGCTAAAGGGTGATTGGTGATTTATCATTGCAATAAAAAACTCCCACGCTCTGTAATATTTAATTATAATCATTACCAATCGATATGTATGCAACCAAATATTCAATAAAAGCAATTTAATTAATTAAATAATTATTTATTTACGTTATATATTCAGACTTTTTTTTAATATCAATATAAATTATTTCAAACAGGCTGGATGGTTACTTTAATGATTAATTGGTTATTTTCAATAAATCCTTGATCCATTATGTCTTCCAATAAGGCAAATTCGGTGTATCCAAATCCTTTCGGGTTCAAATCCTGTGCTGGCCTTTTAAATGCATCTAATTCGGGACGGGTCATCATTGTTTCTTTAATATTTCTAAAGTTTTGCCTGGAAATATAAATCCATATTTTAATTATTGTTGTTATGCAACCAAATATACAGTTATGTTGGTTGCATAAGTTAAACTATTAAAATTACGTGCCGCTATCGATTATTTAATCATCGTCTTGGCGACAGAAAACAATTTACTTTTATGTACAACAATTAATTATAGCAAAAATGTTTGATTGTAGTGCGACAATAGTTTTCAATAATAAAACCATAATATATCAGTCGCATTATTAAAATTAGAGTAAGTAATATTTTAGATAAAAATGTATTTCAGTTAAGGCCGAGAGACCGATAAATTTTTTAAAATAAAGCAAAGCAGAGCGACCGCCGACCACATCCTCCTACCCGGAAATTTCGCCATCCCGTCGTCGCTTCAACAAATATTGCGACACGGACAATGTAATCTGCAATTAGGAAACACCTCGATTGAGAGGAAGTAAATTAAGTCAATACACCATAGATAAGCGTTATCGATAAACAACTTGATTAAATCCATCCTTTGCATTTTTAAGTTAATCGGAAGCTCAAAAAACCAAATAGGAATTCTACAAGAAGATTATGTAACTGTCGGACCTTGAAAATTATGGTAATGTGATTGCAACACCAACTGGCTTTATGTATGTATATTAAAAGCAGCAGTGGCATTTTTGGACGCTACCGCAAAACAATTAGTAGCCTCCCAGTGGCGTAGCTAGGATTTTTGCCCTATCGTAAAATATTAAGAAAGGCCTCCTCAGAGACTGCTTTATGGATGGGTAAAAGCGTACATTTTTTTACTTCAATTTATAAACCCCCTTTTCCCAGATTTTGAAATAAAGTTGCACCTGAACCAATAATACATGTTCCAAAGTGCATCTGACCTGTGTTTCATCTGTTGAGAGTTGTACGCAATCTGACATTGATTTGTTTTAAACAGAACTTGTGTTATCTAAGGTGTTTAGGTGTATAGTGAGCTATTTTTAAACTCTTCCAATGTATTATAAACTTCTCTAAAGAGTTCCAATATGTACTGGTGCTTTTCCCAACTGTACTTCAAGTGTTACAACTGTTCCTAAGTGTACTGAGCTATTTCAGTTCAAATTAATCTGTTTCTATGTAATTTAAGTATCATGTTTTTAATTAATTTTATAAATTTTTTTCAAAATGTTTTAGGAATTGCTAAGAAACTATTCCCAACTGCACTTAAGTGTTCCAAGCTGTCCCTGAATGTATTTAGTCATTCCCAAATAATATTGATTGTTTTAATTCTATTTGAATTGCTCCTGAACTATACTTTATTACACGCATAACTGCTAATTTAGTTGCTTGCAAACTCGAATAAAAATATAGGCAACCAACATTGCATATATGTATACTAAGTTACCTAATGTAATTTTTTGGTTAATAATAAATTATAAAATAAATACTTACGCAGGATGAACAATACTGATTATAATCCTTCCACTAAATGGCCAATCCAAAGTGTTATCATGATCTGTTTTCATCATGTGTGTTAGTATAGCAATATAATTCGAATCTCTTGGTGACAAATTAAATCTTATACAAAACCTAAAACTTAAACTTTATACCAATCATTAATGAACAAATCAAAACTTACTTGTATCCATTACAAGATGTAAAAAATCCAGGACTGTAATGCATCATATGATTATTATTCCTCATAGTTCCAATCTTATTTTTGAAATCAGTTATGTACCAAATATAGATTCCATGACAAAATCTCTGGCTTATTTTACTCATTGCTAAATTATTCGAAGAAATTTGCTCAGACATGTTAGCTATTATAATTTCCTGCTCACGATTCTTTTGCTCTAATACGACAATTTTCTCGTATAAAGCTTTTAATAAATTTTGAGTTGAATCGTTTGAAATGTTTTGATCGCTTTTCGAAGGAGGATCCCAGAAATTCGCCTGCTGTGCTATAGCTGATGTACTGGTCGATTGAGTAGTCATCGACATATTTCTATACGCATTTGATAATAACTAAAATAACTAATTACTTCCCTGCTTTAATAAATATTGCATATTACCATTAAATGTCGATGCACATCTTGTTCGAGATGTCGTTCCATTTCAGGCTCATCTTCAAACTTCTTATCGCAACCGACATCAACAAAAGAACACCGCAATTTCTCATTATCTGGCAATTTAATTTCAGGCGGTTGATATTCACATTCGAGTAAATGAGTTTCAACATCTAGAGGTGACAATTCGGCCATGCAACCACGAACTATATTAGGACATTTAGTACGTTGTTGTGATATTTCTCTTCGTGTAAAATTATCAGGGAATATATCACTATCTGCTTTCAATTTCATGTTATCGACAGGACATGCATTTTCTCTCCTACAAATTAGATTTATTAATATTTTTAATTTTAATTTATTTTACCTACTCAAGCCATGATTGTATGCAGTTTCGACAAAATCTGTGCCCACAAGATGTAACAACGGGATCTCTAAGCCAGGCTAAACAAATTGGACATTCGAATCGTGCTTCTGGTGCAATATCTAATGTATCAGTTATACAACTTTCCTGTGCTAATCCTTCACTTTTTGAAGATGTTAGTTTAGTATTGTTTGCCATTATAAATGGAGATTAATCATCAGAATGCAACTATTAATTTAAATTGTTTCTCACTTAGTAATCAATGACGTCATATGTTTGCAGAAATTCAATGACATTCGAGTAGACTAAACACCTGTTAAGAGTATTGTGTATGTTGATTGAGATTCTAGGTATTCTACAGGTAGCCGATTTTAATGATGTGGAAATTTAATTAGCATATGTATGTCTGGTTACATACTTTAATAACTGTAAAAAAATTCATAAAAATATATTAGTCGCATTCGTTTCGAAATCCTTTTCTGATTGAATACGTTTATTGACTTTTTATTTTAAATTTAAAAAGCTTTCTTGACTCGTTTAAGAATATTTTAATTTAAATTTTGAAACATATTTTAACACTTCAGAACATTTTCTGAGAAGTTAAGAATACTGGCAATTGAGAACATTTGTTTACTTCTAAAAACATTTGAGATTATTTTATGCCAGTTGAAAGCATTTTCTAACAGTTAAAAATGTTTTGTGGCAGTTTAAAATAATGACGATAAAATTGGACATTTCGTCGATCGCCGAAAAAAAAAACCTTTGAGCCACGGACTTCCCGTTTGGCGGGGATTCACATGAATCTGTTGGCTAGCATCAGGAGCAATTGCTTCCCTCCCCTTCAACGTTTAGTGCCATTGTTGCCCTTCGAAACGCATAAAACCGTGTTTTTCGTGGTTATCTTAAAATTGACAGAGAAATGCTAAAAATATGGGAGTAGGATAAGTAAAAAAAACGACCTATTTTCCAAAAATTTTAAAAATCAACGAAAAAAACGTAGTAATGATACTATAATACTTAGCAGCTTGAAACTTATTGTTTCGCTTCTCATCTCAAAATTTATTGATTGCTCGTTGAACGATATTATCGTTTTGCTATTATTAAAAGGCACGACATTCTATAAAACTTATAAATTAAAGATGGTGTCAGTAGGTGAAAACCCAACAACAGGTAAACTGAATATCGTCTTTAGACGGACGGCATGAAGCGTGTTCTAATATTCACAACTGTATTAAACAAACAAACGTCGACTATAAGGTTAATATTATTTGATGAAAACATGGAAGTTAACACATCATACCGGTAAATAATCTCTAGGTCAAATTAAAATTTTAAATAGTTAAAGAAAATAAAGACTTAATTCTAGGTTTAAAAAGTAGCGTAGAATTAGTAATAATCTAAAACTATTAAAATGCACATTGAATAGCACCTTTTTGAGACCAGTTCCAATTCCAAATGTGATGCTTCCATCCTATTAGGAGACATTGGAAAATCCTACATCACAATTCTTAATAGATATATTTGGTAGGATGTTATTTATTACATAATATAAAGATATTTTTCAAATATTTATTGCATAACAGATGATAATTGATTTTGTTTTCATTATATACCATTTACAAGTTAAAAAAATGTTTTCAATTTAATCACTACTTACATAATATGTCTCTTTGAGCAGAGTAAATTAATAATTAATTAATTCGAAGGTGTATAGTGTATAATATGTATGCACAATAAATATAAATATTTAATATAACAACAGTAGTTAGCAACTAAATTTCTTTTCGTCATTGAAATCGAATCACATATCATGTTAAATATAATAATAAATGAGAAAAAACCCCACTATGATAAAGCAGTCAAAATAATAATAACAAAATTTAAATAAAGAGAGTATTCACATGTGTTACTTTTCCTATATATTGTAGTAGTAATACTTTGTAATTCTTTCTTTCTTTCTTTTATCTCAATCATTCATACTATAAGTACAAGTTGGGATAATAAAAAATACCTTCAGCTTCGTTGAAATCCGTTAGTAATAAAAAAGAAATCACAAAAGTTTCACAAACGATTTATAAATGCTGCCATTGTGTTGGTATAATATTATTACTCGACTCTATATATCTAGCAATATCTTCATGAATACTGTGATTAAGCCATTGAGATTGTAATTTCTTATAACGTTCCTGACATAGATGCAACGGATTGCCGCGTCTTAAACCCTGATCTGTTTCACCATAATCGTCAAGATATGGTGGCGATACGAAGCACCCTCTATGTGGCGATGCCAAAAACATTATTTCGCATTCGCGTACTCGCAAAAATATTCCAACACCTGAGCCGCATTTATGAGCGTGATAATTGCAAGCGCCTATTATAACTTTATTTAATTCAGTTTGGCAACAATAGCTTTGCGAACAAAGCACTTCTCCGCATACCAAACACATTGTGGGATTGCGCGAATCCTCGTGATCACTATTGGGGCATGTGAATGAGCTAACTGTATTGATTAGTACACTATAATCGTTTGGTAAATCCACTAAATGGTTAATTTGTAGTGGTTCTGGTACGATTAAAAGTGGCATTCCATTTAAAAACATTTCAATTTCCTCATGTTGGCACCATTTTGCCACAAGTTTCATCACAGCTTCCGAACCGAATAATTCTTTGGGTGTAATTGGTAAGTCCAAATAGGCACACATATTCTCAAACGTATCGCCACCGACTTCTTGGAGGACGGGAGGTGCAGGTACATCAGTTAAATAATGATAGAGCAAGACGCAGCAACGCAGAAACGGAACGCACGAAGTTTTCACCAAATCCCAAACGACGCGACCAGACATGCCCTCTTTCCATTTATAAATTAACTTTAACACTTCCTTAATTTCATGATATGTATCATCTTCATCGGTATGTTCGTCCGTTTCCATCGCTTCATCATCCCCGCCCAATTCCGTGCTAATTATTAATATTTTCACCATGTGACATGTAAATATTAAACGTAATGTGTGTAGTTCTAATGTACCGCCGGTCGGTACAGGTGTCGGCTCGTCTTTACAAAATAAGCTAGGTAAAGAAAATGTTAGTGGAATTAAAAATCCTAATGAATCCCACAGAAGTATCGAAGGACCTTCGTTGGGATGTTCCAGTAGTATTGACAGCAAACGCATTGCGTGACTGCTGATCACCACACTTCTAGGCCATGTCGTTCCTGAAACAAATTATACAAACATTATATACTGTATTCATAAATAGGTACTACTGACTCAATCATACTTTTACTTTAAAGTGTTCGAACAGAAATGCTTGCCTTAAGTTACTAAGTTGTATGTGCGCGCTCTTGTGTATCTCGTGTTCCAATCGCGCATGTGACGTGAGAGGAAATTTGCGTAAAGGTTGAGAACTGTGGCCATTGTTACACCGCCATACCAATTTATTGTAAAAATATTACAACTTTT
Organism: Tachinus rufipes; assembly: GCA_963932245.1. Taxonomy (NCBI): domain Eukaryota; kingdom Metazoa; phylum Arthropoda; class Insecta; order Coleoptera; family Staphylinidae; genus Tachinus; species Tachinus rufipes. Next base: position 120,787,523 of record OZ010745.1, read on the forward strand.
CAATTCAATTTTTGGTATTTCATAAATATTGCTGAACTAGGCTTGATTTTATAATTGATTTTGCAAAAATTCTTCTAAAAAGTGTCTACAACTTACAAAAGATTTTATTTACATTTTTTTTAAACCGCGTTCAGAACAAATCTACGCGACTAAGCCAATATTCTATCATTTATTAATAATATAACGTAAAAAAATCATTTTATGAATGATTAATATCCAATAAAAATTGTAAAATTATTTGTAAGGCATAGCGCGTGACGTCAGTTGTGTGCATAGAACGTTGTAATGTTGGCTTCATCATGTGGAGAGAGGAAAATGGCACACGCGCCGCCTTTAAGTGTAAATTGTCTAAAATCGATCCACTAGTAACTATCTAAATAATAATTTATCTGTTAAAAAAACATGATATTAACTTACCTAATACACCCATGATTCGCACTAAACTCTCCATGCAATCACGATGCCGGCTCGATAGATTCCCCAACAACGGCTTATTAGAATCCCTCAGTATCGTCTCAATCGAATGTATGGTATATGAACACGATTTCCAAGCCATCGGCGCAAGCCTCCTATCGGTCGGATGCGGATTAACATTGAGACCTCTCGTATACGTAACCTGCGTATAATGTTGAATCATGTCCATCAAACTCTGACTGATTTCAGGATGCGTCGTCGGAAACAAATTGAAAAACTCGATCGCCTTATCGCCCAAATCGGGAGTTAAATGTTCCTGCGAACTGGACTGAAACACTTGATGCATTTGTATACTACAATTGGGCTCGCAATCCGTGGGCGAATCCGGTTCGGTACCGCTATTCGAAGCATTCTCGCACGAACTGCAATGCGCGTTCGAACAACCCTCGTTACATTTGAAAACTCCATGACAGATTCTCAATTTCTTTCCTATTGTCGTTGTGATGCAACCTAACCAATCGTCGAACGTCATTTCATTCTTTGGGTGACTTTTTTGAATGGAGCATAGTGGTGGGACTAATGGTAACACTGTATTACTCAAGCATTCGCAAAGCGGACACAAAAATTCCTGTTTATCAACATCGAAACTAGCAGGGTGGCGCAGTCTATAAGGCCGCCTATGTTCTTTGAGCATAACGTTATCGAAATATTTCTGCCAACAGGTGCTATGCATTACATGTCCGCAAGTACTCGTATGTGGTGCCGGGCCTAAATTTGAATTTAAATATAACGGATCATGTGTTGATGAATCCATTAAGCTCTCACAACTACGATGCTGGCATAAAACTGTAGCTTGATGCACAAATGCGGCTAATACCATTGAAGGTCCATTAGCCGTCACTTTTTGCTCCTCCTGACATAATATGCAAACATAAGTTTGTTCTATATTGAGACGATCCGTTTGTTTCGGTCCGAGTGCAATCGGTTGCTCTATTGGTGAATGGAACATGTTATCTGGAACCTCGACTGGTACAACTGTTGTGGGATTTTTGCTTTCGGCTTCTTCGAACATGTCCGCGTTGTCTTTCATGAAGGTGTTTTGCATTGCAGTCATTTGTTCCATTATTTTGGCACGTCTTTCAGCCGCCAATTTAGCTCTGCGTTCTTTTTCGTCATCTACTATTGGTTTATCTACAGTTTGAACTGTTTCCATTGAGGTAGATGATGACGAAGAAGCATGTTCGTCACCTTCGTTTGTTTTCATTACTTGTTTGAATTTGTTTATGGTCCAACGGATCAAACCTGCAGATAAATAATTAAATTAATTAATATTGTAATAACAGTTTGATGAAAAAAAAAATTCTACTCAAGCACTGAAAAAATGACAAATAACACATTTTAAATTCGTTTTGAACGCATTATAGTTGTAGAAAAAGAGTATTATGCCGTGGAATTACTCATTTTCTGTGTTTGTTGGATAATATGCAATTTCCACTCTAATTTCTATACGAGACGTGAATTTTATTAATCTGTACTGTTCGAATGGCGACTCTTAAATGAACGCGTACTATATCTAATCATCCACCTATGTGCGATAAAACCGGTTCTAGTATATATGCGCGCGCAGCTTTTAGCGATGCGCTCGGTATTTACGCATGTTTTTATTCAGTACTCGATTAAAACTCGAACAGTGCAGACGTCTGACAACCCAATTTTATATGTATTATGCCAAAATATGTAGAAACATCCAACAAGTATAATAATAAATGTGCTTTTTGTACATTTTTAAGCAAAATTTGATGTTATTTTAATTGATTTTTAAGTTATAAATATCCTTATTGTGCAATTTTTAGGTTAATTATAAATAATAAAGTAAACTTAAAGCTATGATGAGTGTTTTGAGTAAATTTTAACAAATGTCATGTGGTAACCATGGTTTTTGATCAAATTTGATGCTGGAAGTGTGTGTTATACGCAATTTTTATGTTATAAATACCCTGTTTGTGCAATTTTGCAAGGGATTTTATGATTAAGCAGTAAATGGTGATATCCAATCCTTTTATGACAAGTAGCTTTGCTTGGAATGCCCCGCCCACATGTTTGTTATCAAAGGATTTTATGTTTCCCCTCTCTACCTACGTTAGAAGCTACTTTGATGGAGAAGTAGGTTGTGATATCCAATCCTTTGATGATTAACACTTGGGTGGGTAGGCGGGAACACGAGTTTATGATTATGCGCGAGTAGTTTTGCTGTCAAACAAGCGTAAAAAATAACGGAACTGTCAAGAATTTCTAAATATTGTTAAAACAGTCAAAAAAAATATTTTCTAACATTCTCAATTGTCAAAAAATGTATCAAATAGTTTTTGTAACTATTGGAAAAACCCTGAAGAATTAAAGTTTGAATTTAAAATTCAAATTCAATTATCTAGTATTGTTTTTGAGAATTTTGTGTGTATATTATCAAGTATACACTATCAATCTTAATGTTTCTTAATTGGAAAAAGCGTAATGAAAAACGCGCACAAACTGCTTATTTTTTGTATTTGTTGCAAATTATACAATTTCCAAACTAATTTCTATACGAAACGTACATTTTATTATATCTGCTCTCTTCGCAAGTCGCCACTTACGTGCGATAAAACCGGTTCTAGCAAATATGCGCGCGCAACATTTTAGCGATGCGCTCGGTATTTCGGCAAATGTTTATTATTCAGTACTACAGCCCTCCTTCACACACAAACAGTTCAACGTTTCTCCTAATAGGGGGCATTGCATTACCACCTCCGATAATTTTATGTTGTTATGTTAAAATGTGCAATATTTTCTGTGAATTGAAAAAGTATATAGAAATGATTAATATTATTTGAATGAATTAAATATAAAAAAATCAACAAACCTTTATGAGCTTCAACTCTAGCACTAGTCGACAATTCCTCCAACAACGAAGGTATCTTCCATCTAGCAGCCTTCTCACTAAACAATAAAAACGGATACGTCTTCGATTGTTCTTCCTGAAGCGCATACCCAATAAGATGCAAAGTCTTATGCAACTGCAATTCAGAAAAACTGAGCGCCCTAAGATTAATAGATCTAACCAAAACCGTCTGCATAATATGCAACATGACATCGCACTGCAACAAATTAACAATCATATTAAAAGTAGAATTCAATTTGGGCAACAACGGCGGCGGACAACATTCCAATTCACCACCATTCTTCCTACGCTTACGTTGCTCCTCTTCAGATTTCGATAGTTCCTCACGAGTGTAATGATAGTAGAAAACATTATAATCGTTGAAGAATTCATCCTTTAATTCGTAAACACCTTTACCGTAGCTTTGTGATGGTTTTTTAAAGACTGCTAATTGTTCTATAACTTCATCCAATCCGGTTTCGTGCGTTATATCATCTGGGATCGTTTTGTTGAGTTCTGAATGTGGTAGAGGTTTGATGCAAAGGTGCTGGGTGATTTCTTTTTTTATTCGATCTTCAGTTGTTATGTTACTGATTCCTGGGATGAATCGTTCTCCGATTATGACAATTAGGAGTTGAAGGAATTCTTCGACAAGGTTTATTGTTTGTCGCATGCTGTCTTCCTCGCGGTTTTTAAGAGTATTCATTTCAAAAATGGGGTTGGCCCAATTGATTAGATTGAATTTGTTTAAAAGGTGTATTAGAAATTCGTTGCTTTCTATGAGGGAGGCTCCTATTTGTAGTAAGGTAATGTCGCGGTCAAGCATTTCAGTGCGGCATTTAACGTTGTGGTAGAAATAAAGTTGATTTAAGAGGGCGTATCCGTTACGTCTCCACATCCCCGCGTGGACTTGCGCTATCATAACTTGCGTTCGCAAAACTGGCTCGATTAGCTGTACTGGAGTCGGTTTGGGTGTTAGGAATTCATTTCCTTCATAAACTAGGTTGTAGCTTTCAAGGTGTAAATGTAAACCGGCTAAGAAGCGTGATAATGGTAGGTGGATTGTAACCGGTTTGGTTGAGACGTCGTAAGGTAAGCATACGATAGCGTAATCGGTTAATTCTTTTAATTCGCCTGCATCGTTTATGTCGTAACAAGGATTTTCCGATAGCTTTTTTAAGGTGGCTCTGTAGGCTTTAACTAAAACAATTTTATCTGTGCTACACCATTTTAGCACTAATGAGATGCAATATGCTAATTTAATATGCAAATTGAAGGCCATTTCCCATTCAGGTTCGTATTCCATATGTTGGCCGACTTGTCTTGTAACTGGATCCATTCCCTGCATCATTGTTAGTAGATTTAGGAGTACGCTCAAACCTTGTAGGAAGCACATTCGTAAATCATCCGTCCATTTCTCGGGTATAGCGCTTAATAAATAGCGTAAGTCGTATAGGATGTATTGGGCTCGCTTGAAGGCCTGACTGGAAACATTTTTTTCAAATTCTAATTTACCGGATGTATTGCATTTACGCGTACACTCCGATATAAAAGTATTTAGCAATATAAATAAAGCATCGTCATTCGCTATCAAATGATGTGCTAAAGTGGGAACTGTAAATAGCTGCACTGATAACGATGAAACACTAAATGAATGGTCATGATCATCCTTAATAAAATCTTTCATTACATTTCCATAATTTTTAGTAAACACTTTCGCTAAAGCTTTTTTATTCTCATACTCTAACAGCATTCCTGATATTAATAACCGGTGCCAGTGTGTACGTGCGCTTTTCCATAGTTGCGAATCGCGTAATAGAATCCCTTTAACAATTGAAGGATCCGATTGTTGGGGTTTTAAAGCAACTTCTGCAAAAATACTTCTGAATCCTTCACCATGGCCCAAAAACCCTTGCAACCAAGCTAACAATTTCATCGCAAATATTTGATGCGCTACAGTATGCGAATGCACAACCAAAACCTTCAACGGTTTATTTCCATGACGTGAAGTAAACTTTTCAATTTCAATTTTTAATTCATTACATAATTGGAAATTACTGCATTTAACAACAGCCCTACCTTCACGATCAATATTTGTAACATACTCAATCGAATGCCGTTGTGTACATTTAATAACACGATTAATTGTCCCAATAACTTGCTCGAACGTATGCACTTCATCATTATATAAAATCGTACAATGAGTATCCATATCAAAAAAATCATCAACTGAATCTCGTAGACGCAAATCTGCAGTATGCTCCAACGTCAATAAATTATACGCATACGATAAAACAGCATCAAAAACAATCCGCGTTCTCTCGGCCAAATCTTCTGGTAGCGTACGCGATACATCACCGGATTCCTGTGTCCCCATTATATGTATATCGCAAAACGGTGCTTTCTTCCAAGCCTCTCTATCACCGCAATCGCAGCAACCACCTCCACTCGATGTCCCCATTTTATATTTATGATAACGATGCTCGGACTTTTTAAAACAATCAACACATAAAACGCAAGTATTATCCATTCCGCATTCCTTACAACTATAAGTCGGTTCGCCTAATTTAAAAACCCTTCCACAAACAGAAGGTGGTTTATTAAGCTGACTCATCGATGTTAGCACAGTATTTGGATCTCCATTACATATAAACTCCTCCAATGGATTAAATAACGTCCTAATCGCATCATCTTCATTGAAACTCCAATTCAAACAACTTTCATTCGGTGTTGGGGAATATAACTGCGGAACCCATTTACGCCAGTATTCTTTAAAATTTGATATTGATAGTACGCCGGCGTTTAATTTTTCCATCCATTTGGCTACCACTTCTTTAGCATCGGCTGATCGATCCGGTATTGACATTTCCACCATCATTTCGTCCATCTGAAACGTGTTTGATATTAAAGTGTCTTGAATTTTCATTTTCTTTATTTGATGCACGCTCACCTTGATCAATTTGCTTTAAATAAGGAAGTAGTGAGCTTAGATCTCAATGTCAGACAGGGAAACAGATGCAAGGTTAACAGCACAAAACAAAGGATTTGGCATGGAACATACTTTCACAATCATACTAATTTTTGCCAATAATAAAAGGACCTTTTATAAATACAATTAATGACGCATTTTTTGTTTAGTAAATTTCAACATACGTAACATGGGCGAGCAGGCAGAGCACACAGACCTTACTTACCTTTCTCAGTTGTGACAATCCGTTCACCAACACTCACTCACCCACAATTTAATTTAACTTTGCTCTGATTTTTCAACACATTCGTTTTGTTCTATTCTTTAATCAAAGCTTTATGTTGGACGAAAAGATATAAATAATGAACAATACATATTATTTGTCATTTGACATATGCATGCACTAAGCTGTTCCAATCTTAACTTTCTTACAGTGTTGTCAAGTTGTCTCCGCTGTCTGATTAGTTGCGTATTATTTTATTCGAAAGTTTGCAATTCATTATTTAATAGAAATTCTCTCCATGCACTACACACATTAAATTTATATAGACTTAATTAGTCGTTATCTAATTAAATTATATAATCGACATAATGATTGATGAATGGCGGCATCATATAGACGTCATGCTACTGTGATTTTTTAAAATTTTATTATTTTTTTGAGTACATTACTTATATAATCAATGCTGCCAAAAAAATAATTAAAAATACACCAGTGTTATTCGTATTTAATTTAATGTTATTTTTGTATTTTGTCAGATTTGTTTTATAAACAGCGTCTGTATTGATTTTCATGTTATAAAACTATGAAAAAATGGTTATTTTACATATACTATACTTGGTCCGCGTAATAGAAAATGTTTATTAAGCCAGTGTCATACTTTTTCATTAGTATTATAATACACCTAACTTCACTTAAAAACATTAAAAGCAAAAACACTATAATTGATTTCTTGTTTGTTAATTAACTATTAATATACAGGGAGTTTATAAATGAATGGGATTATGTAATCACTTTAAATGTGCCGCTTTTTTTTTAATTGTTCACTATACTATTTGTTTTGACAGATCAACTTTGACAGCTGTCAAGCAAACATATGAAACATATGTAGTATAGTAGACAATTTTAAAAAAGCGGCATATTTAAAGTGATTACATAATCCTATTCATTTATAAACTCCCTGTATTTAATAAACATATATGTACTTGAGTTTATTTACATCAGTTACTTTTATTTTTTTACTAATAATAAAATTTATCCCTAGAATTGAATATCCCCCTGACTCCTGAATTTGCTAATTTTGACATTATCTATACAAAATTTTGCACTTTTCAATCATTTATGAACGAATGTTGGTGCTTTTTGGCAGTACTTTAATAGATTTTGTTGATTTTTAAATTTTATAAACTAAATTTTACACTTTTTGACCGTATATGACTGGATTTTGGTTCTTTTTAACAATATGTTAACAAATTTACGGCAAAATTTTGCTGTTTTTGACATTTTTTTTTTTTTTTTAGCAGTTTTAACTGTTTTTGGCCGGATTTTTGTTATATCTGATAATATTTTATAAATAAAATATTACATTTTTTAAGTTTTTAGTCATGTTTTAATGCTGTCTAATAATATTTTATTGTTTTAAGACCAGATTTAGCTATCTAACATTTTAAAATAAAGTTTTAACACTTTTTAACAGTTTTTATTATTATTTTTTTTAATATGTTGATATTTTATAGTCGTATTTTAGTGTTTTTAAACAGTTGCATAAAATTTTAATGTTAATTGTTGCTGTTTTTGACATTTTATGAACTGAATTTTGAGATTTTTATCCGTTTTTGATAAAATTATTGCATTTTCTAAAAATATTTTAACGTTTTATGACCAATTTTAACAATTATTGACTTATTATAAATAAAATTTTGCAGTTTTTAACAGTTTTATGCTGTATGGCCAAATTTGGCTATTTTTAACATTCTATTAATAAAATTTTGCAATATTTTGATGATTTACTGTCAAATTTTGTTATTTTTTAAATTTTATGATTTTTTTTACATTTTTTAACAGTTTATTAACCAGATTTTGGTGCTTTCTAACAATATTTGAAGTTTTATGGCCGGGTTTTGCTATTTTTGACAATCTATGAGTAGAGTTTTACATTTTTAAACAGTTTTTAACCGAATTTTGATTTTTTCTGATCATAATTTTGTACTTTTCAACAGTTTATAGCTAAATGTTGGTGCTTTCTGGCAATATTTTTATATTTTATAGCCGGTTTTTGCTGTTTTTGACATTTCATGTACAAATATTACACTTTTCGACAGTTTATGGCTGGATTTTAGTTTTTTTCAACAATATTTTGACATTTTGTGACCAAATTATTAATACAATTTTGCACTTTTTACCTGTTTTTGGCCGGATTTTTTGTTTAATAATATTTTAATGTTTCATAGCTAATTATTATATACTATTTTATAATTTTTTTACATTTTTTAATAGTTTATTGCTAGATTTTGGTGCTATCTAAAAATATAAGTTATTGAAGACTGAATTTTGCTATTATTACTACTAGATTATCATCGGTTATTCAAATTTGGTAGTAGATTTTAAAATATTATGTTGTAATTGCTACGCTCATGGCAACTGTCGCTAAGTCAACAAGTATTTATGTACGCCCTTGAAGACAATTTGGTGTATATATATTGCATACATTATAATGCTTTTTGTAGAATAATAATTTTTGATTAATTGATTAATAATTTGTTGGTATCTACACTAAAGCTTTATATAATCTGTTATATGTATTTTAAATAATATCCAGTTAGATAAATTAAATAGATATTTAGAAATCCAATACGTGTGTAGGTTGAGTTGCCTATGTTACAGCATAGAAAATAGTCAATTTATAATAAATATAACATACAATTTCAAGTAATCAAATTGAAATTAATTGTAGAAACAAGTTTATTTGTAAAACTAATTTTTTAAATTATCTAATGTTGTCTACAGTGATTTTGACAATTTTGTTTATGCTTAACTTCTCTTTATTTCATTGTTGCTACTAGAATTTTCAGCAAGACTCTATTTTTTTGTTAATAATCTTTTACAAAATGTAATTAGGTAAGTGCAATAATTATAATCATGTATTGCAAATTGAGCTTAAATTTTCAATTGCATGGCTTTTTATTATTGCGACAATCAAATATTTACATCAAGTAATGATATAACCAATAAATAATTCAATTAATTAACATTTGTACATTAGCACATTTAGCTGTGATTTATAATACAAATAAAAATGATGTTGGTAGCTACTGAAGCATTTATTTTGATAATGTTGGCTACCCTGCCTTCAAGTTTGGCAAAATTGACAAGCAAGCATGGCGTCCTTTTACTTTGTAACAATTTTAATATAGTAAATGAGTGGTTTAGTAAGTGTTGTAGTGCGTTTTTGCATTGATTAATTAAATTAGTTTGATATAGATAGTGTCGCTGTAGTGGAAATTAATTGTAGAAAATGTAAGTGGAAGAAATCATATGTATGCACAAATTGCGTTGTACATTTTGGGTTGTGATGCTTTTAATTAATAAACGATTTAAATAATTAATATTTTGGTGTGTGTTAGCGTTGTTGAGTGATGGAATAGATTTTCTTTTCTATACTTTTATTTAAATAATAAATTTTTACTAAGACAACTTCAGGCCATTTTTGTGGTGGGCATTGTTGTAAGAGGTCAGCAATAACAGCGTTGCCAGATACACCGTAATTACGGTAGTTTATTGTTAATAAAATTATAAAAACTTTGTGTATTTTTTTAAACTTTAAACGTAATTTTTGACAATTGTTTATTGTTTATTTATGCAACTATTTTGATTTGATAATATCATTTTTGATGCTTAAAAGTGTATTTAAAAGCCTCAAACGTAATGTTTGACAATTAATTTGTATCTGTTTAACCAGTTATAAAAAGCTTTTGACAGTCGCTTGAAGCTTATGCACTATTTTGTTTTGTAAATGTCATTTTTGACAGTTGAAACGGTAATTTTATGCTTAAAGCATAATTATTGACAGATATTTTACATTATTTTGACAATTGTGATGTTGTTTTAAGTTATATTATTTTGGTAAATCCATTTTTGAAAACCCGTAACATAATGTTTTGCATTTAACTTTAATCTGTTTGGCAGATATAATAAATATTTGACAGTTACCACAACCTTATGCATTATATTGACAGCTAGATTACATTATTTTGACGAATGTTATGTCATTTTATTTTTATTTTTTAGTTTGTGCGGGAGTGAGTGTAGTGCTTGGATTGTCTCTCTGGATATGGAATGGAGGAGCATTGCAGAGCAAATCACAGAGCAAATCCAGTTGCCCCAAATTAGCAAGCTCTAGAAGAAATGTAGGTTATCGACTGCATTAAAGTAAGTTCTGCAAGAGATGACGCCAAGACGAAAGTAGTAAATGATTTTTAGTATGCTATATAAGTGAGTGTTTAATGTGAAGTGAATTATTTAATTAAAAAAATGGAATTTATTGAGGATTCTCAAATTTTCTTAAATATTAATGATTTGGTTGAAATGTTTCAGGCCCAGAAGAGAAGACATGGAGATTATTTTCAATAGTTTTAATAAATTAATTTATAAAATAAATCATTACTTTATTTTGTAGCATAATTTATTGTGATTCCTCTCAAATAATTACTAACTTTAGTTCATAATAATTTGAATAAAATAAAAACTTATTTTTAAGTTAGGCAACCAATTATGCGACAGCTAGTATCCATTAGATGAACTTTGAGTGTATTGTATTTATTTATTTTCAATAGGTGGCGCTATAAAAAAGATCAATCCATGGTTAGTCAACCATCTCTGCATCTAGTTCTACAATACGCTAACAGATGGCAGCACAAATTATAAATTGTATGAAATATTCTACATATTGAAATGGATTCATTTTAATTCTAGGTATGCTATACTTTTAAAAATATGTCTTGTAATATTGTTAATATTTTGCTATATTATCTTACCTTACTTTGAAATCAGATCACAATAAATGAATTCATAACTCTTAAACTGTTTATTGAAAATTAAATATATTTAGTACTAATGTAGCTTAGTACTATAGGTACTTTATATATAAATTTAGTTAAAATTCATACGCTCAATTTTGTATCAGTTCAATCCAATCAATCTTTTCTAATCTGATATTGAAATCATAACACAACAAATTAATTCATAACTTCTAAACTGTGTATTGAAAATTGATCATATTTAGTAACAATGTACTTCAGTACTATAGATGAAATCTATCTATCAACTTTAAATAAGCTCAATTAGCTGCTCTAACCTGATTTTGAAATTATAACACAATAAATTAGTCTATAAAATTCCTAAATTGTTGATTAGAAATTGATCAAATTTATTATCAATGTACCTCAATACCATAACTACTTTTTGTAATAAATTTAATTACGTTAATACCCTCAATTTAATTATAAACAATATACAACACATGGGCGTGCGTGTTTTTTCAGAGGAGGAAAAAACAAAGATTGAAAAAAAAAATTTATTCTTTTAAATTTGTTTTACTACTACACATACTCACACCAGCAAAGTGTCAAAAATTTAGATTAGGAGTTAGCAACATATTTTTTTCTCTTTCTTTGCAAAATTGCGAACGCCTTTGACTTTTTTTTATTTTATTGTGACTGATTTGTGACTAATGTATACATACCGTACCCTATTAATTCTGTCTCAATATAAAACATGAGTACCTGTTTTGAGTAGTTAATCCTCTTCAGTGAACCTGAAAACTACAATTTAAATTATTTCAAACGCTAAAAGCTACTTAGTAACAAGAACAATAGAATAATATGAAATTGCCAATTTATAGGGTAAAGTCCTTTGGGAAAATAAACAAATTTTAAAGGGTTGGAAGCGACGCAAAAGAAATGATTATTTTTTCCTCTGCGAGATTTATACTGGTGAAATGTTGAGGCAGTGTGCAGCGATGCCGCATGAACAGAGGTAATGTAGCATAAACCGCGGCGGGGCGCTATGATTTTTAATGTTGCACATCGTGCAATGGCTTTGGTAGGGACCAACACCACCACCCTCTTAAATTCTACACCCCCGCCATTGTTATAAATCGAACGCGCTTCATTTATCTCTAAATCCTCAAACATATTTTACGATTCTATCGTTCATAAATTTGTTGAGGCGTAATGATAAGAATTAAAATTGAATAACGATTGTTGTAAGTAAAATTAGAAAGAAGCATTGAGAGTGAGTCCCGGATGCATTCTCTTTATTCTTTTATGGAAATGATTGCAAAAAAGGTCTGAATTCGTTGCTATGGATATAAAGTGATCGATATTTTAAGGGGGCGGTGTTAAAGTCACAGCATCTCTCTATGCCTCTCTATGCGCGCAGATTCTGGATTTGAATATGCGCAACATGGAATATTTACACCCCGTAGAAGGGGAGCCTCTATACACACGGCGTGTGTTTCGTCTCTCTACCCCCCTCTTACGGATCACGACGGTTTGAGGGGCAGCATCCCCATATTTCTCTCCTATACGTCGCATGGAAAGAGGAAATGCACACACACACATACACACACATAGTTACTCTTTTCCTTCTATTTTTGCCTTCGTTGTCGTCTTGTTGCCTTGCTTTTTTTCCTCTTTTGGGTGCACGTTATTATTTGCGCTTCGAACTTTTATTTCATACATTTTTATAAGTTTTGTGCGAATGCGGTCGTTACTTATTGAATCAATACATTTTACATTGAGAGACAAATACCATTAAAATTAAAAGATAATTTGTGAAAAGTACAACTAAAGTTAATGTTTGATCATCTAGTAACAAACTTTTACTAAAGGGCAAGTTGTGCATTTATTGTCAAAAACCACAAATATTTGCGCAACTTTTAAAATATGTTTATTTGACTATAATATTAGTAATATATTTTGTCACCTCAAACTATCAAAAAATGTAAAAAATGACTTAATTTTTACACCAACTGCCAAACATTTTTGACAGATGTTACAAGTGGCAATTGTATTAATTTGTTAGAAAAACTGATAATTTTTTTTAATAAATTAATATTAATTGTCCAAAAAATCAAAATCAAAAATTAATGCTAAACTTGCAAAGTTATTGACAAAAAATGTCTTGAGCCTCATAAAAACTAATGGCAAATCATTGCTAACTGCCAAAATTAATATTCACATTTTCAGTTTGATTTGGAATCCATAAAAAGCAATCATAATATTTTCTAAACTGTCAAGTTCTTACAGAAAATTATTAAAATATACAAAAATCTAATCGCAACTGCCCAAAATTAAACTAAATTGACAGCTAACTGTCAAAACATCTCAATACACTGACAGTTTGTTTTGATATTAAACTAAATGTATTCCAAACTGAAATAAAGTTTTCCATTTTACAAACTGATCCGAAACCAAACTGTTCTAAAATAGTGCAAAACTTATTTCAAGTGATCTGAACTATTTTGAACCAATGTGTCAAAGTGATCCAAAATGTAACTGGTACGTCGGATTTTTGCTAGTTTTGACATTTCATGAATAAAATTTTGTTTTTTTTTTTTATATTTTCTTATACTTGGCTACTTTTTATGAAATTTTTAGCAGTTTATAGCCGATTTTTTTTATTTTTGATATTTTGTGAACAAAGTTTGGCATGTTTTGGCCGGATGTTTTTTTTTTTTAAATAATTTAATGTTTTATGATGAGGTATGATACTTTCATTATTGTAATTTATGAAAAAATTTTGAAATTTTTGAGACTTCATAAACATTTTTAACAGTTTATAGCAAAATTTTGGGTTTTTTAGCAATATTTTGCTTTTTCTGACAATTTACGTGTAAAATTTTTAACCGTTAGTGGTCTAGTTTTATTGATATTTTATAGCCGCATTTACAATTTTTGAAATTTTATTAACTTTTTTACACTTTTCAACAGTTTGTGGTTGGGTTTTGGTGCTTTCTGACAACATTTTGATGTTTCAAGGTGAAATTTTGCTATTTTTTACATTTTATAAATAAAATTTTGCACTTTTCAACATTTTATATAAAATTATGGTTTTTTTAACAAAATTTTTGATATTTTATAGCCGTATTTTGCTAATTTGAAGCTTTTATGAACATTTTTACATTTTGAGAGTTCACAGCAGGGTTTTGGTGCTTTTTGACAGTTGTTTAAATTGTTCCATGCCAGGATTTTGCTGTTTTTTACATTTTATGAACAGAATTTTGCACTTATTAACCGTTTTTAGACAAATTTTGAAATTTTATAACATAATTTTGTCATTTTTGTTTGTTTATAAATAGAATTTTGCATTTTTCAACAACTTATGGTGAGTTTTGGTACTTTTTGACAATGTTTTTATACTATTGGATATTATTATTTTTAACATTTTTTTAATAGAACACTTTTTGACCAGTTTTTGATTTTTCTGACAATATTCACATTCAAATTTTGTTATTATTAAAATTTCTTAAAATGTTTACATTTTTTATTATCCGGAATTTATATTTTTTGTTATTTTACAAATAAAAACTTTTTATATAGGTTATGTACAGGTAAATTAAAATACTTTTATATGCTGTGAGTTTTATATAGTACAGACCGGTTTCGGCTGTTAGGCCATCGTCTTTTTAACCGTTAAAGGCTGGATTTAGCTATTTTTGACTTCTTATGAATAGAATTTTGCTTTTTCTAACAATTAATGATTAAATTTTGGTTACTTTTATACTTTATGGCCAGGTTTTGCTGTTTTTGACATTCTGTTAATAGAATTTTACAATTTATGACTTGATTTTAAATATTTCTGACAATGTTTTAATATTTGGAATTTGATGAAATTTTTTACATTTAACTAACAGTTTACGGTAAAATTTTGGTGCTTTTCAACAATAATTTGATGTTTCAAAACTGGAATTTGCATTTTTGTAAGTAAAATAATATTTGTGACTTTCAAAGAGTTTTTAGCCGGATTTAGCTATTTTTGATAATTTATAAATAGTTTTGCTCTTTTTAACAGTTATGACTGGGTTTTTGACATTTTATAAACAGAATTTTACATTTTTTTGAAATTTTTCTGACATTATTTTGATATTTTATAGCCAAATTGTGCTATTTTTAAAATTTTATGAATGTTTTTAAAAGAGTTTATAGCCAAACTTTTAACAATATGTGGTAACGCCATCTAAATTTAAAAAAATAAAAAAGAAAGTAATAAAAAGAGTAAAAACAACTTGCAAAGGAAAAATTTTAGATGTAGACACCAAGAAGCAAAAAAAGTGAAGCAAACAAAATTTAGATCTACAAAAAAAAAACTAAAAACAAATTGAGTTCAAACTTATTGAAAATGGTTTAAAATAATTTATAATAGAATTTGGCTATTTTTGATTTTTCATAATTATAATGTTACATTTTTTAACTGTTTATGGTGAGTTTAAGTACTTTCTGATAATATTTTTATATTGTATTTTTTTTAGCATTCTATGAATAGAATTTTTTTTTTTTTACAGTCCGGTCAACGATTTTAAATCTTTCAGACAATATTTTAATAGTATTTGTTTTTGATTATTGCACAGTTTAAAATAATTGAGGTTGTGTGTGTGAAATTCACACCACCCGCAAAACACAAAAAAAAGAAAAAAACTGATGATGGCCTAACCGCCAAAACCGGTCTTAATATATAAAAAAGTAAAATCAGCACAATAAAGTATAAATTTTTTTATTAAAATACCCTAACCTCAAATATTTTAATACTTTTATTTTGTTACTTTTGGGATTTTATAATTTTCTTTACGTTTTTTTAACAGTTTATGGCCGGATTTAAGTGCTTTTCAACAATATTTTTATGTGAAACATTCAGAATTTGACTAAACATTTGGGTTTTTAACCGTTTTTTACCAGATGTAGCTAATTTTGACTTTTTTAAAATATTTTTTTTTAACTTTTCAACAGTTAATTAATTTTGGTGTTTTTGGACAACATTTTCATACTTTATTAATGCTTTTCAATAATATTTTGATGTGTAACGTTTGAAATTTACCTTTTTAAACATATATTTTGAATTTAATTATTTTTGATTTATTAGCAATAAAACTTCGCACTTTTTAACAGTTAATGACTAAATTTTGATGATTTATAACAATATTTTTATACTTAATGGCCGGTTTTTGTATTTTTCAACAAAATTTTGATGTGGAACATTTATTACATTTTTAACTTTTTTAAGACGGATTTAGCTATTATTGACTTTTTCAGAATAAAATTTTGCACTTTTAACAGTTATTGACCAAATTTTAGTATTTTCTGACAATATTTTTATATTTTATGGCCAGATTTAGCAATTTTTGATATATTAGAACAAAATTTTATACTTTTTAACAATTTTTTTGCCGGATTATGTTTTTTTAATAGACAAATTTTATTATTTTTGCTATTTTTAATATTCTAACAGATTTTTGCACTTTTTTACAGTTTATGACCGGGATTTTGCTATTTTTGGGATTTTATAAAAAGATTTTATATTGTTTAACAGTTTATAGCAGGGGTTTAGTGCTTTCTGACAATTGTTTCATGTTTTAAGGCCGGATTTTACCATTTTTGAGATTTTATTAACAGAATTTTGCACTTTTTAACCTTTTTTAGTCGAATTTTAGTTTTTTTTTACATATTTTGATATATATGACAGAATTTTGCAATTTTTGATTTTTTATTAATAGAATGTTGCATTTTCTAATACAGTAAAGTCCGGTTATAACGAACTCGAAAAATGTACCAAAACCAGTTCGTTATGTCCGAAGTTCGTTATAAACGGTAATAAAAAATATCGTAATTTGTTTTATATATTTATTTTTACAAAAAAAAAACGGTATGTTACATATATGTATAAAGACCTACAATTTGTAAAAAAAAACTTTAAATCTTTAAAGACGATGTTCCCATGTTAATCAAATGGATAATTTGATTTGCCTGCAGATCCGCGAAAATACGATTACCAATGAGTTTTATTATTTTAAAATAGTTATTTATCATAAAAATAAGACATTTAACTAGTCCTCTAAAAAAAATTGCCATTTGGGAAATAACGGACACCCTAATGAGGGTATACGATGTAAACAAAATACACTACTTCCAAGAAAACACCGCTCAAATTCATAAATCGGGGAACCCCAGAAAATAAACCCTGAAAAGTACGTTATAACAGGAAAATTGTGCCAATTTTAAATATATTTTGATTTGCTTTTTCCGAAAGTTCGTTATAACCGGACTTTACTGTAGTTTATAATGAGTTTTGGTATTTTCTGACAATAATTTTATAATTTACAAGCGGATTGTGCTATTTTTGATATTTTATGAGTAAAATTTTACACTTTTTGACAGTTAATGGACCAGATTTTGAACCTTTCAGACAATATTTTGATACTACATTATTATTTTTGAAATTTTTTAAACAATTTTACATTTTTTAACAGCTTATGGCCAAAGTATAAGCAATATTTTAATACTTCAAAGCCAAAATTTGTTTTTTTTTGACAATTAATAAATAAAATTTATGACTTTTTGGCCGGATTTAGCTGTTTTTGGTTTTTAATAAATAGAATATTGCATTACTTTATAACTGTTTATGGTTTCTGACAATATTTTTATACTTTATGACCGGATTTTGCAAATTTTTTACATTCTATGAACAGAATTTTACACTTTTTGACAGTTCATGACTGGATTTTGATTTTCCTAGTTTTTAAAATTTAGCAGCAATATTTTGATGTTCTATTTGCGTTTTATAGATTTAACAACCTTTATTGGCCAAATTGAGCAATTTTTGATTTTTTGTGAATAAAATTTTGCACTTTTTAAAATTTAATAACTAAATTTAGGTTTATTTTGAAAATATTTTTACACTTTATGGCCGGATTTGGCTATTTTTAACATTTCATGAAAAGAGTTTTGCATTTTTCAACAGTTTATAGCAGTGTTTTGATGCTTTCTGCAGTATGTTAACATTTTATGAACGGATTTTGATTTTTTTAAACTTTATATTGATATTTTATAGTTGGGTTTTGCTATTTTTTATATTTTATTCTAAATTTTCAACCATTTTTAGCCGGATTTAGCTATTTTTGATTTTTTATGAATAATATTTTGACTTCCTGACAACATTTTTATACTTTGTAGCCGAATTTTAATGCATTTTAACAATATTTAGATGTTGAACATCCAGAATTCTCATTTTTTTAATTTTATGGCAAAATGTTTGGGTTTTGGATTTTCTTATTTTGTTGACTTCTTTTAAATAGAATTTTTCTCTTTTTAACGATAAATGTTGGTACTTTTAAACAAAATTTTGATGTAAATCATTTGAATTGGAACATTTTTATACTTTATGGCCGGGTTTTGGTGCTTTTTAATAATATTTTAATGTGAAACATCAAGAATTTGCATTTTTTATTAAGTTTTTTACCCGTTTTTGGTCGATATTAGCAAATTTTGACATATTATGAATAGAATTTTGCACTTTTTAACATTTAATAATAATTTGTACATTTTTTTATGGCCGGATTTTGGTTTGATTTTGCTTTCTGACAATTGTTTGAATTTTTATAGCCGGATTTTGCTGTTATTGGCATTTTATGAACAAAATTTTTTGCCAGAATTTGTTTTTTTTTTTTAATAGAAAAACTAGTAGTAGTAGGTCTTTGGAAATATTTGATTAAACTACTTTTGGAATAGTATTTTTTATAGTTTTGCGCTTAATACTAACAAATTTATTATCAAAATTTTATGGAATATATAGTAGAACTAAAGACATTTTTTATAAAATTTAATTTTTGATATTTTATGAAGTTTTGCACTTACAGTTTATGCTAGATTTTGCTATTTTTATAAAAATGTGTACATTTTGAAACAGTTTTTGGTCAATATTTTGATGTTTTAAAAGCCACAATTTGCCTTTTTTAGTATTTTATGATAAAAATTTTAGATTTTTAACCGTTTTTGATATTTTTGATATTTTAAGAATAGAATTTTGCACTTTTGAAAGTTTATGACATGGCTTTGAACTTTTCTGAGTGTATTTTAATACTTTATAGCTGTGTTTTGTCATTTTTGACTTTTAATAACTAGAATTTTGGTTTTTAACAGTTTTTGCTTAATTTTTGGTTTCTTGTGACAATATTTTAATATTTTATAGCTGGAATGTGAAAGAATTTTGCACATTTCAACAGTTACAGCTAGTATTTGTTACTTTCTAACAATATTTTAATGTTTTTTATTATTGAATTAACTTTGTTCAACCCTTTCTTCAATACCTCATTACTTGATGGATTAATAAACAAATACTTTGTGAGACGTAATAAAATTAATTATGTAAATTGAAATAAAAATATATAACGATAGTTTGTGTTGGTAATAAAGTCTAGAAATTCCATTGTGTACCTACATACTAGCAGCGAGAATGCAATAACCGTAATGGAAGTTTCGTATTTCTGTTTACCATTTCGAGTAGATTTCGCATAAACAGACAGAGACCCCTGGCCGAGAGCAGGGAGCGCAGGGTAAATGAAAAGGTGGCCAGACAATACGAGGGTCTCCCCTTTATTTGCGAAACCTTTGGCTAACGGACTGATCGAGTCCGATTCCATCCATCCATCCGTACACCCACGCACATATACATACGAATTATATATATTATACTCACCCTTATTGTTATTATTTAAAATTATTTGCGTACAATCCAATTTAATTCTTTTCCCATTTTCTTATGTGATTTATGTCCTCGTTTTGTGTGTGCTATTGAACATGGAAGTAATTAAATATTTGCGCCCCCGACTGTACAAGACGTATAGCTTATACAAGAGAGAAGGAAAAGTAAAGGCGGAATGAGGGTAGTTTCCCTAATGAACGGGTCTAGGGGCTATGCGAGGGTGAAACAAAGGCCAAATTTAGCTAATATTCATCCAGGACGCAACAAACTCCACTAAACTAACTAAAATTCAGCAACAATTTTTCCGCTAGCTTTTACATTTATGATAGGTAGGAAGGAAGGTGGTTAGATTAGAGTGGTTTTAAAAGGTAGTGGTTGTTAATTTAATATAATGTAATGATAAAAATAGAGTAAAGATGACGCAGATGTAAGGTAACCCAATTAGGATATGAGTTGTTGCAATAAGTAAACATAAGAACATCGTCTCCATGGCAACACCCGGTAGACAAAGGAAGAGCTAACTCATCTTTAATAAGGCGATCAATTATGAAGCAACTTCTGCACAACTTCCACCAATTATTGTATTTTTCTAATTGCGTTTTGGGATTTTCCTCTTCCTACTAATACAACACCGGCGTATATATATGTATGTATGTGAAGGGATGGAAGGAAGGGATTGAGATTGCACATAATTTACTTCGTAATATTTTGTTGAGAATGAGATGGAATAGAAGTAGTGGGGTGGCAACAGCTGACGTCAGAAATGATTAGCAGCTAATTTCCTCGGTGTAGACTGTCCTTTATTTCATTATCCTATTATTGATTGGCCGCCGTGGGCTAAGATGGCTAACATGGCGCGCTTTCAAACAATTAACCCTGCCAATAATGGGGATCATATTGGTAAGATGAAATATTAGATAGGACGGATGAAAGAACTAACCGGGGAAACTTAAAAAGAACTTTTATATATCGACCTGACTGCCACCCATATTCCCACCCTCTTTACTTCCATCCGGTGGGGCGGCAGTGTGACCCCCCTCACGACTCCGGCGTTAATTTATAGAACCTTAATTACGGCCTTAATGTCTTCACCAACAATTTTCCGAAACGGCTTTTTAAATTAAAATCTCTGCGCTGACATATATCCCACAATTACGAACATATCTGCGATAAGTGCCTTGCTTCGGTTAAGGGGAAGTTTGTAGCCTAAAAAACAAAGAACATCATTAAACTATTACAACAACTTTTTTTTTTAATAAATTTATTCAATTTATAACTTCATATTTTATCTTAATTATATCTGTCGTGTGCTTGACGCGTTCCATGCACACTTTTGCACCGACCGATTCCAGGAAGTAAAGTACTTCTCAAACATCTGCTTACTAATGTTGAAAATAAAAAATTAAGGGTTGTACTGTCCCTTTTTCGAATAGTTTTTTTAACATAATAAGTGCAACGCAAACTGTGGTGTTAAAGGGTGTACATACAATCAATGTTATTGACATAAAAAGGGGTTGTGTGTATAGCAAAAAATATGTAATGAATTAACCAGGAAGCGGATGCCATTTTTTAATAGTGTGCTGAAAGGGGTTGAAATATACAAAAAAATATTTTATGATTTATTTTTCTATTAAAATCAGTTTTTATTTAAATATTATGTTTAATAAAATAATTACAATAATTTAGTGTGGTTTATATTTTTTTTATTAATAATTTGTCCTATAAAAATTGTGGATTATTTTTTGCTTAACTTAAATAAATATTTCTATTATTAACAAATAGGGAATGAAATTGTCAATTTGTCAAATTGGTTATTTGCTTTTTCAGAAAGTTGACAATTGATTTGTCAATAGTTGACAGTTTATAGATTACATTTGTTGAAAAAGTTGTTAGTTTATAACTAAAATTGCTAACATTAAAGTTGACATTCTATAGATTATATACCAAATACACTTTGTCAGACAGTTGACAATTGAATTGTCAAATTGGCAGTTGCTAGTTTTCCCAAGAAATAAGTTGACATTTTTTCTATCAGATAATTATACGCTTTCTTAGAAATACATTTAACAAAATGAATAAACAATATTTTCATACTTCATGGCTAGATTTTGATATTTTTGACGTTTTATCAATAGAATTTCACACTTTTTTTTAGTTTATGACCTACTGAATGAATTTTGCTATTTTATATTTTATTAACATTTTTTAACAGTTTATAGAAAGATTTTAGTGTATTCTGATAATTGTTTAAAACTTCAAAGCTAGATTTTGCTACTTTTAACATTTTATAAACAAAATTTTGCATTTTTTAACTAAGTTTGCCAAGTTTCAGTATTTTTTGAAAATATTTTGATGTTTTATGCCCGGATATTGCAATTTTGGCCTTTTATAAATAGAATTTTGCTAACAGTTTATGACCAAGTTTTGCGTTTGGTGTTTTGACAACAGTGTTTTACTTATTTGGCTATTTTTAACATTTCATCATTAAAATTTTGCATTTTTTGACAATTTATGTATATTATTAACAATATTTTTAATATTTTATAGCTGGATTTTGTTATTTTTGACTTTTTATAAACAGTTTGTGACCGGATTTTGTTTTTTTCTGATTATATTTTTATATTTCTTGTTGAACTTAGTTATTTTGAACATTTTATGAATAGATTTTTGTTTTTTTCAACAACTTTTATCAATATTTGTATAGTACATAGCCTGATTTTGAAATTTTATAAAACTTCATTTTTTTTAAATAATTTACGGCTAAATTTTGGTGCTTTTTTATCTTATTTTGATGTTTGAAGGCTGGATTTTGACATTTTATAAACAGAATCTTACACTTTTTTACAGTTTATAGTCGGATTTTTGCTAATTTTAACATTATTTGAATATTTTATAGCCGGATTTTGCTGTTTTTAAAATTTCATGAACATTTTTAGACTTTCTAGTAGTTTGTGGCCGGATTTTGGTCCTTTCTGACATTATTTTGATGTTTCAATATTGGATTTTGCTATTTTAGACATTTTATAAATAAAATTTGCACTTTTTCAACAGTTTATGGCCGGATTTTTGCTATTTCAATCAATTTTTTGATATAACACAGCTGGATTTTGGTACTTCCAACAATATTTTAATGTTTTAAGGCCGGAATTTGCTATTTATTACAAAATTATGCACTTTTTAAAAGTTTATAGCCGGATTTTTATTTTTTTCAATTTTATTTTGATATTTCATTTTGACAAACTTAGTTATTTTTGACATTTTATGAATAGACTCTTATTTGTTTCAACACTTTATGGTTGGGTTTTTAGTTTTTTATTAATAATTATATTATTTTGATGTTTCAAGATTGGATTTTGCTATTTTAGACATTTTATAAATAAAATTTGTACTTTTTCTACAGTTTATAGCCAGATTTTTGCTATTTCTAACAACTTTTTGATATAAAATAGTCGGATTATGCTGTTTTTGAAATTTTATAAAGTTATTAAACATTGAAACCATTGAATTTATAGCCGGCTTTTGGTGCTTCCGACAATATTTTGATGTTTTAAGGCCGGATTGCTGTTTATTACAAAATTAAGCACTTTTTAAAAGTTTATGGCCGGATTTTGGTTTTTTCCTGATTATATTTTGATATTTTATAGTCGAATTTAGCTATTTTAGACATTTTATGAATAAATTTTTGACTTTTTTAACAGTTTAGGTCGGGTTTTTGCAATGTTTATCAATATTTATATAGTACGGAAATTAAAATTTTATAATTTTTTTAATTTTTTTAAATAATTTACGGTTAAATTTTGATGTTTTCTATCTTGTTTTGATGTTTTGATGTTGGATTTTGACATTTTATAAACAAAATCTTACATTTTGTACAGTTTATGGCCGGATTTTTCAAGTTTTAACAATATTTCGATATTTTATAGCTGGATTTTGCTGTTTTTAAAATTTTATGAAATTTTTCAAACTTTGTAGTGGTTTATGGCCGGATTATGGTGCTTTCTGACGTTATTTTGATGTTTTATGATAGGATTTTGCTATTTTATATTTTGCACTTTTTTAACAGTTTATGTGTCATATCTAACAATTTTTTGATATAACAAAGTTATGCATTTTTTTTTAATTTATGGCCGGATTTTAATTTTTTTAATTATGTTTTGGTATTTCATAGTCATACTTACCTATTTTTGACATTTTATGAATAGATTTTTGCTTTTTTCAACAACTTTTATTAGTATTTGTAAAGTGCATAGCCGGATTTTGAAATTTTACAATTTTTTTAATTTTTTTAAATAATTTACTACCAAATTTTGGTGCTTTTTTAAATCTTAATTAGATGTTTTAAAGCCGGATTCATGTTTATGGCCGAGTTTGTGCCATTTCTAACAATTTTTTGATGTAACTTAGCCGGATTTTGCTGTTTTTTGACATTTTTGAGAAGTTAGTAAACATTTTAATAATTTACAGCCGGATTTTGGTGCTTCCGACAATATTTTAATGTTTCAAGACCAGATTTGTTACAAAATTATGTACTTTTTAAAAGTTTATGGCTGGGTTTTGGTTTTTTCTGATTATATTTTGATATTTTGTAGTCAAACTTAGCTATTTTGGACATTTTATGAATAGATGTTCAACAGTTTATAGCTGGATTTTTACAATTTTGATTATTATTTGTATAGTACATAGCCAGGTTTTAAAATTTTGCAAAATTTTGATGCTTTTTTGTCTTAGTTTGATGTTTCAAGGCCGGATTTTGTCAATTTTAACAATATCTGCGTATTTCATAGCCGGATTTTGCTATTTGGCGGTAATTTTTGATAAATATAATTAAAAAATATATTTTTTTGTGCATATTTTATGCAACAATTGCTTTTTTTTTTAGCGACTATACTAATTTAGTATAAAGATAACGATAATCTTTGATAAATAATATAAAAAAAAACATGTTTTTTGTGTATATTTTATGCAACAATTGGCTTTTCTGGAGCTATTTTATACAAATTTAGTATATGGAAGTATATAGTATACAGGGTGTTTCAAAACATGTATTGGAAAATAAAGAGTAGGGTGGCTATTATAAAAAAAAAGTTCCTATTAACATGGTTGCGCAAACGCACTGTTTTCGAGATACAAGTGTAATTTTTTTTTTTTTTTTTTTAAATTTGTTGACGCATTTTCGACCTATCCAACGATTCCTATACTGTTTATTTAAGAATTGGCCCGCAACTAAACTAAAATGTGCAGGAGCACCATCGTGCATGAACCACATTTTGTTTCTTAATTCTAAAAGTCCTGGCAGCACTTCTTCAAGAAAATTAAGATATGATTGACCATTTAATCTAAACGGCATAAATATGGACCTATTAAATGGTCTTCTACAACACCTGCCCAAACATTAACAGAAAATGTTTGCTGATGATGGCCTTCCATTATGGCATGTGGATTTTTGTTGGCCGATACATGATTATTATGGAAGTTCATAATCGCATCGCAAGAAATATTTGCTTCGTCCGTAAATAAAACTTGTTCTAAGAATTGAGGATTTTGCGCAATTCTTTCTTAAAGCCATTGACACAGCCAATCTTTGCGGAAAATCCGCTGGTAACAAGACTTGTACTCGCTGTATGTGATAAGGATATAACATCTGGCTTTTTATTTTCCTCCAACCTGTAACGTGACTAAAGTTTAGGTTTAAAGCTAATCTTCTAGTGCTAGTTGATGGATCGTCTTTGATTTCTTGAAGAACATCTTTTTTAATTTGCGGAGGTAGCAGGCAATTTCCCATTTCCTGCAGCTCTTTTATGTACACTTCTTCTAGTTTGATGTAGACGTTCGTGAATACGAATGAATGTTCTTTCATTTGGTATCTGTCAGTTTGGAAACCTTTCTTGATAAATTTGACGAGCTTATGCGGCATTTTCATCGGCAACGCCATAAACAAAATGCATACTGCACATCTCACTATCACTGTAATTATTCATTTTGCTATAACCACGCAAGCAAAATACTAAGAATGGGCAAATTAATTGGGTAATAAAGATAATAAGTTTCCGCGATATTGACTCTTTCTGAAAAAAGGTTATTTAACAACTAAACGACAATTGTCAATAACTCAAATGCATGAACGTTAACGACTAGATCAAAAACAAATGTTTTTATCAACAAGAAAACATGTTGCTACTTTTTTCATGTTTTTCATCATAAAATGCAGTATTTCTCTAAAACGGTTTACATTAGAGCTTTTGACTAGGAGTACCTTTTTTGTGTAGAAAATATTGGTGGTTCACAATGTGCTTTCAGAATGCCAATTTCCCAAGTGTCATAGAAATTAGAGCCATAAAAACCTCACGCAATCCTAAAATCTCCGTCAATGGCACATGAAAAAAATTGAATAAGAGCTTAAAAAGTAGTTTATATTAATGCTAAAATGTGTACAAAAGCTGAGTTTTATATCTCAAACGGTTCTTGAGATATCGTCAAAAAATTTAAAAAACATAGTTTTTTTACACCCTGTATCTCGAAAACGGTGCGTTTGTTTGAAACTTTTTTTCTTATAATTATCCAACCAATCCTACTTTTTATTTTCCGTTACATGTTTTGAAACACCCTGTATAGTATATAGTAATTTTTAATAAATTTTATAACTAAATATGTTTTTTGGGCAAATTTCAAGCAATTAGTTTTTGAACGATTTTATATACATTTAGTATAAAAATGGTAACTTGATAAATTTAATAAAAAATAGGTTTTTTGTGCAATATTTATGCAACATTTTACTTTTCTGAGTAATTTATTTGCTAGAGCGTTTTTCACAAAAAATCATACTACTAAATATACCAAAAATTGAAGAAAACAATCTTTTTGGGGCATACATTTTAGACCAAAAATTGTGAGAAATTGGTTATTTTTAATCACTCTGTATAATTTTGATTAAACAAAGACTATAAAGAGTATGCTTTTTCATGTTTGCCTATTTTTTATAGCACTCTGTATATGGAGCTATTTAACTAAATTATTATAATTTTATATTTTATTAATACATTTTATGTTATCAAATAGCCAAGATAACATATTTCGTTATTTTGATTGATAGTAAAACAAAATATTCTAAACATTTGACTCACGTCGTTGTCTTGTCAACAAGAAAATAGATAAAAAAGGATGTAGCCATACTAAAGTGTGTTACTTTAGCAAGAGATTATTATAATATAAAGTTATTCTGCAATAATGGTTTTAGAAAATAGTTATTGCAACGAGTTAACAAATTTTAGTAGGTAAAATTGAATTCAATATTTGAAATCGTCAGTAAAAGCTTTTTATTTATTTAACCTGTCAATGCACTATAAACATAAACACAACTAGTAGAGGCTGTTATTCTCGTTGCCACTAGCAACGCGTAGTAAATAAATAAAACATTTGATCCACTTTGTTACCTTGACAATGAAATTAGTAAATAAATTTACGTATTAATTAATGAGAGTTCAGTTCAGTTTAGATCAAAAATAAATAAATTTGAAAATAATATTTATTACAATTTTTTAATCAATCAATTATAAACATTCTCAACAACAATTCAACTTCAAGTGTTTTTACATTTGTCAATTTATTGTTCAATTTTAAGGACTTATTTATCTCATTAATTGCCGTCAATTTTACGACAATTTATTGCAGATTTGTTTCACTTTACACTTGGCAATTTATTGTTCAATTTCCAATACTGCCAACTGTATAATAAAACAGCTGATCGCCTGGTTATGTGGTAGATGTAAATATTTATGCACTGTGACTGAATCATATATATTTTGCAGTTGGCTACACCTAACTTCATCAATAAATTAAAGCAAAGTAGGTTATGTTTTAATCTGATATTTTAATCTGACAATAAATTGGTCAATAAATTGACAAATGTAAAGTGACAATTTAATCTGATTGGGGCTTCAAGGTCAGTAAGTCCTTAAAATTCAACAAGAAATTGACAAATGTAAGAACACCTTTAGATTTTTTTTTAAATAATAAATAATAAAAATAAATTTTTAATTTTATAATTTTTATTTAATTAATTAATTAAACAATTAAAGAAGAATACAATTACTTTCAAATATGTTTTTAACTAGCACTTAATGATACCAATTTTTCACAAAATCCAGCAATATATATTTGTATATGCAAAATAGTAATGAAAAAAAAAAATTGTTGACATTTAAACAATTTCGACACTTGTCAATATATACAAAACAAATTATACTAAATGTCATTAATGACAAATAACACAAAAAACATTTGAAATTGCATACTTTTTTGTAGCAATAACAGTTGGACAATGAAGATATTACGGTAAGGAATTTAAAAAAAAAAAAACAATCAATAAAGTTATAATTTGATAATAATTATTGAAAAAAAACATTTGTTAATTTTTTTTATAAATTCCTAACTAAATAACTTTAACACTTGAAAACAAATTATTTATTTATATTAATAATTATAATGTAAAGTCAACACTATTAATTGATTACAAATTGTTGCTATTAATATTAATAACATAAATCATTCTTGATCTTATTATCAATAATAATTTCTCATTTCTAATTGGAAGTAATAAGTGACCAAAAAAGAAATTATTTAATTATAATTAACAACTAATTAATAAAAGTAATTAATAACACTTCCCAATCCACAATTTAACTCTCAACCCTTCAATTAAATCCATGCACCCTTTCAATCTACCCCTTTTTTCAACAAATTTAAATAACAAACCGATAAAAAAAGGGTTGCTCCCCTTAAAAAACTGAAAGGGGTAGCTAAGAGATTACAGTGATACAATAAGAGTCTACGTATACAACTCCATGGATGTAATGTGGAAATCTCAGCACGATATGAGAAGACCCCACCAATGTAGAGACGGAACGTTGATCAAACGGAGCAACTCCAACCTACGGATGCAATGGATAAAGCAGCAACCCTCGAAGGAGCTTTTTAGTATATGCCACACCCTTTTATTGAAATTTAAAAAAGGAGAGAACTCTTTTTGTCGATGATTCAGTTGTAGTGTTGTAGTGGATTGCGATGAGTGAGGGTGGAAGATCGGTTGTTGTATTTCTTTTCGAGTGATAAGTTATGCTCCACCCCTTTATATTTAAATTTGTAAGGGAGATTTTTAAATTGGTTCAGTTTGGATGTGGATGTTGTAAAGGGTGGATCGGTTTGTGGAATTTATAGATTTTCAATCGAGTGTTTTAGTTTTATTTTTAATATTTACTGATTATTAGTTTAAGTGCGGAGCTTTATTTAAGGACTCATGCTGGATAAGTTAATTTCAGGTTTGTAAGAAAAATTATTTTAAATACTTTTCTCATTTTATGTAACAAATTAACTTTTCAAAACAATTATTTTCAAAAAACATTTTTATTTATCGAATCTACATAAAAATAAATCAAACTTGGTTTTAATTTTTAATAATTAATATTGATACATATAAGGTGTTTTATTAAAAATAATGTTTGTTATAATAAACGCAATAAAATTGACTTATTATATTTCATAATTCCTTTTTAAACCCGAACAAGTTTATTTAAATAAAAAACTTGACAGTCAATTTAAAACATCATGATTGCTTTTTTTGTAATCATCTTTCTAATTTTTTACAAAAATTATAATATTACAATAAAAATTATTTTTGATAAGATAATCAATATTTTATGAAATTTTTTCAAAGTTTAGTGTTCTATAATAAATTATTGTTGTCTTTAAATTTATTCTGAGGGCACAATTGGCAATATATTATTTAAAAAATTGCATTATGGTTTAAATGTTGTCTAAGCTAAATTCAATTTTAAATTTAAATTTATAAAATTCAAAGCATTTATGCAATTTTTTGAAAATTTTGTCTTTGGGTTCATGCTGAGAACAAAATTATTAATACATTAATGCAAAATTTAGACCTAGTGTGATTTAAATAGTATCTAATTCAACGTTAAAATTAAATTTATAAAATATTTTTTCATTTTTTTGAAAATTTTGTTTTTCAAAATATATTATTAATGTCTTTAATTTATTCTGGGAACACAATTGGCAATATATTATTTCAAAATAAAATATTGTTTAAATTGAATGTAATTTTAAAATTAATTTTTTTGAATCCTAAATGTTTTTACAATTTTCAAATTATTGCTGTCTTCAAATTTATGCTGAGGACATAATTGGCAATATATTATTATATAAATTGGATCAACTATGGTCTAAATATTGTTTAATTCGATTCTAGTCTCAAAACAAAGTTTTTAAAATTCAAAATATTTTTTGCAATTATTTGAAACTTTTGTTTTTATAATAAATCATTATTGTCTTAAGATTTATGCCGAGGCTACAATTGTTAATATATTATTAAGTATAGGATAAATAATGTCTAAACTGAATTCAGTCTTAAAATTATTTTGTAGAATCCAAATTTTTTTTGCAACTTTTTGAAAATTTTGATTTCTTTATTATATCAATATGAAAGCGAACTGAATCTTTATTGTTTAATTCAAAATTTATACTAAAAATGCGTAGAAAATCTATAGTATAGCACAAAAATATTATTTTGTCATAAATTAAATGAAAAATTGTCTAAAACATGTGTATGTTTATTTTCCTCATAGAATTTATCAAAAATTTACAGAAATTCTATTTTTATTCATACAAAACCTATTCAAAAAACAAACAAAAAACTTATTTTATTATTAATTTAATTTAAAACGAATAAAATAATAATTTCTTTTACTCCATAGCATGACACCAAGTTAGTAGTTTGGATTAGAGTGGCTCAGACACCCAAAGTGTTAGTGAAGTTGGATCACGACCGTCTCTTGTGACCAAATGACTTCTGACGTTCACACAGAAGTCAAACATTCAACCTCTTGATAACGAACACTCCATAACATGATACCAAGTCAGTAGTTTGGATTGTAGTGGCTCATCTACCCACTCAAGTGTTAGTGTACAAGAAGTTGGATTGATTTTTTTGCAAAGTTTTTATTTTGCAATTTTCCAAGTTTTATGGTATAAACGGGGCTTTTGTGCAAATTTTGATTAATTTTATGTTGTATCGTACTTTCTGAGCAAATATATAAAACTAGGATATGATAAAAATAAGTTTTCTGCGCTTATTCAAGTTTTTTTTATAAAATTGTTAGTTTTAAATGGGTTTGTTGTCTCAATTTTGAACACGTTTATGTAGTAAATGTTGAGCTAATTCTGAACACATTTTTAAATATTTTCTATGCAAATTTTATGCTACAAATGAGTTTTCTGAGCTACATTTTATTAGTTTTGTATGTTTAACGTGATTTTTACGCAATTTTTTACTGCAAAATGTAATTTTTGAGCAAATTTCATTATAGAAAAGCGTTTTTTGAATAATTTTTATGTTATAAATGTGGTTTTTGTGCAATATTAAAGTTTTGTAAGCAACTATAATGTAATAAATGGGTTTTATGCACTAATTTGGCAACTTTAACCGCAATTTCTAAGCAAATTTTATGCTGAAAATAAGTATTCTGATTGATTCTTTTTGTTATAAATTTGCTTTTATGCAGTTTTAAAATTTTGTAATAATTTTTTCTTTATAAATGGGGTTTTTAAATTAGTTTCGCCAAGTTTTATATAGTAAACGTAATTACTGAGCAAATTTTATGAGCAATTTTCAATTTTTTTATCGATTTTTATATTAAAAATGTAGTTTTTATGCAATTTTGAGGTTTTGTTAACAAATTTTATACTATTAATGGATTTTATGCACTATTTTTGATAAATTATATGTCATTAACTTGATTTTTGAGCTAATTTAAAGCTAGAATTGAGTTTTTTGCGCCATAAATGTTTTTAGGGCAGTTTTGTATTTTTTTAAGCTTTTTTTTGTGCAAATTGTGTGCTAGAAATTAGTTTATTTGAGTTTAATGTTTGATTCTAAGGAGTTATGAGTTTTATTTGTGCAATTTTTAATTAATTTCATGTAGGAAATGTGATTGGCGAGCGAGTTTTACTCTGAAAATTAGTTTTTTAAGCGATTTTTATGTTATAAATGTACTTTTGTACAATTTTAATGTTTTTAAAGCAAATTTTATGCTAGAAATATTGTTTCTGGGCAACTTCTGAGTTATAAATGTTTTTTTTCTACAATTTTATTGTTTTTATGTTTTTGCTATAATAAAGTTCCTGTGCTAAATGTGATTTTCAGCGATTTTTATGCATTTTTGAATATTTTACTACATATCGTATATTAACACACGTGATTTCTGAGCAATTTTTCTGCGCTAATGTAGATCAATTTTATGTTTGAAACGTGATTGGAGCGCGAATTTTGTTCTATAAATGAGTTTCATGTAGTAAATGTATTTTTTGTGCAATTTTGGGGATTTTCAAGCAATTTGTTTGCTATAAATGAGTTGTCTCTTCAAATTTTGTTAAATCTCATGTTGCTAACGTGATTTTTGAGTAACTTTTATGCTAAAAATGTATTTTCTGTGTAATTTTTATGTTAAAAATATTTTTTTGGGCAAGTTTTAGACTTTTTATACCAACTTTTTGCTTTAAATAAGTTTTTTATGCCAATTTTGATTAAGTTTATATACCTATCGTAAGCTATTTTTATGTTAAAAATGTATTTGATTGCTTTTTTAAGGTTGTCTAAGCATTTTTTTTTACCAATTTTAATAAATTTTATGTGAGAAACGTGATTGGCGAGACAGTTTTACGCTAAAGATAAGTTTTATTAGCAAATTTTTTGCTAAAAAATAATTTTTTAGAGCAATTTCTAAATTGTAAATGTACACGTAGTAAACGTGACTTTTGGGCAAATTGTATGCTGGAAATTAGTCTTTTCAGCAATTTTATTGTCGTAAATACAATTTTATCGATGATATACGTGATTTTTGTGGTATAATTTTCTTTACTGTGTAGTTACCTAAGCAATTTTTTGCTATAAATAATGTTTTTAGGCAAATTTTTTGCTATATTTATGTTATCTGTGCTAGTTTTTATTATTGAAGAACACAAAAGTTTTTTTTGTTTGAGAAATTTTTTTGGAATTTTTTTTAAAACCATCCATTAAGTTATTCAACTGAAAAAACTTTTTAGAAGTTTTGCAAAACTTATATAAAAAAAAACAAATAAATTTAGTGTTAATATAGTTTTTTGGAAATTGAATAGGCTTTCTGAAACTTTTTGTGGTTTGTAGAGTTTTCTTAAAAACTTTATTAGAAATCTACAAAGTTTGTAATGCTCAAAGAGCTTTTTGAAAGTATAAAAAAAACATTTTTTAAAGCGTGCAGAGCTTTTATAAAGATCTTAATTATTTTTTTAATCTAGCAACTTTTCAAATCAAATATGCTCAAAAATTTTCATTAATTACACGAAACTCTTTAAAAATTCTTTAGAAACACAATATCCAGGCTGTAGGTTAGTTGGCGGTCAAACAGGTAACTTTGTAGACCGTGCCAAAAGAAAATGATAATCTTAATTCCAAAATGCTGAGAAACTCTTCGTTTGGCCTCACGAGATCCTCAAAGTTTCGTTACGCTTGGCAAGGTAGCAAAATTTCTAGTTTTATTATTCAAATCTATAATGTAGGCAACTTAATACACACATCAAATGTTATTATTTATTATAAACTACAAATGTTCATATTAGCCACCGTTTACTTCTAAACACTATACGGTATCGAATTCATGACATTTTCAAGCATCACCGGCGTAATTTGCATATTTATTTAAAGTAAAACTCATAATAAAATACGTTATAATTTGATTTTTATTAAAAAATTTGTTATGTTGCCAACGGTATTTTTAATTTAAATTTGATTTATTCTTGGAAAGTAATTTGCACATTTTTCAATATTTTTTTGTTATTAATTTTTAATAAACCTTGTAACTTTTATTATACTAAAAAAGAAAGCAATTTGGTACATAAAATACGCAATTAATACAATATTTTTATTCACAAAATTGAAACTTTGAGGACCTCGTGAGGCCAAACGAAGAGTTTCACAGCAACAAAGTTACCTGGCGTTTGTCCGCCAATTAATCTACACCCTGTATAATTAAATTTTTGCTTAAGTTTTTTATTTTTGTTATTAATTTAATTAAAAAATTTATCAAAAATGCACATAATTTTTTTTTTATTACAAGAAATTGACCAAAAATTGCTGAAAAAATCCATTTATTTATACAAATTACAATATAATACAGCACAAAAATCTTACTGTGGCATGGATTAATTGAAAAATAGCAATAAATATTTATTTTTTGATCAAATTTATGAAAAATTGGACCAAATATTTATTTTACTCAAAAAGTTTCACAGAAAACTTTTTACATAGACAAAATTTATCAAAAAATTGCATTTAAAAAAAATTTAATGAAGTAATTAAAAATGCAAAAAACTCTTATTTATTACACAAAATTTACTAAAAATTGCTCAAAAAACTTAATGATTGATTAATTTTATGCGTAAGATTCTTATTATTGCTATGAATTTACTTAAAAATGCACAAAACATTAATTTTTTTCATGAAATTTATCAAAAAAGCTTAAAAAAACATTTTTTACAAAAAATTTAACAAAAATTGCTCAGAAAATCTATTTATTAAAAAAACTACCTTAAATTTTATTTGTCATAAATTAAATAAAAAAATGTACTAAATATTTATTTTCCTGATAAAATTTATTAAAAATTTACAAATACTTATTTTTATTGTACAAAATTGATAAAAAATTGTTTATAAAATACAAAATTTGATTTTTTTTTAATCATTTTAGTTTAAAAATCACAGAACATTTTAGTGAAAATATCATTTATTTTACAAAGTTTATCAAAAATTGCTCAGAAAATCTATAAAGACTCAACCATTTCGTTTGACTCTGTACACTCTAAAAGTCACAAATTTGCAGCATACCATTCAATGGTCCATAGCCTACCATTAACACCAAATTTGTGGCAAAAGAAGCTTAATAAAATTTCAGTTATTACTAAGAAAGAGTATAACATAATAATTATACAGTTAATTTATCCTAAGATAAAAGTCATAGAACTCAAAAAATACATTTCAATAACATATCCAAGAAAATAGAAATTATTTTTAATAAATGAAAATATACAGATAAAATTTTAAAATCAGGAAGGTATGAGTTAAGTTATTCTACATGTAATGCACAATATATAAGGCAAACAGGAAGAAATTTTGAAATTAGATTTAAAGAACATTACCGCTTTTCAGATTACGCTATTCAGATAGCACTTTTGCAAATCATATTCTAGAAAACAGTCACATATTCCCAGATATTGATAAACTTAAAATCATCCACAACTGCTCTAAAACCAGAAAATTAAATTTGTTAGAAGTCCTTGAAATTATAGTGTATAGTGTGTGATTAGCTCATTAGTAGTCTTCTGGGGGTCCATTAAATGAGTACTTAACATGTTTAGGGTACCAAAATATGACGATTTCTAAAATTTTAGATCTCTAGGTGCAATACAGTGTAAATTTTATTTTTTTAGGAATATTTTGTCTTTTTTCAGTAGCAAAAAATAGTCAAAAATTATGATCGAAAGAGAGACATTTTCCGTATAACACGATCCGGCTCTTGGTTATCCGAAATTTTCCGCGGACTACATTTTAATATAAAATAGTCAAATTTTACTATTAATACTCATAAAATATCAAAAATTGCCAAATTTTGTCTTAAAACATCAAAATATTGTTGTAAAATACTAAAATCCGGCCATTAATTATTGAAAAGTTTAATATTTTTTTATAAAACTTTAAAATTTAAAAATGTGGCAATAAAATATCGAAAAATTACTAAAAATAACAAAAATCCGGTCATAAACGGTTGAAAATTGTAAAATTCTATTTATAAAAAGTCAAATAACATTAAAATATTTTTAGATGATTCAAAATAACAAAAATCCAGCTATAAAATTGTTAAAAATTTTATTTATAAAATATGAAAATTGTATTAGAAGTAGCAAAATCCGACTATAATCTGTCAAAATCTGAACAAAAACGGTTATAAACTACAATATTTTATTTATAAAGTCTTAAAAATATCAAAATCCAGCTTTAAAATATCAAAAATATTGTTAGAAAAACCAACATTATGAAAATACAAAATAATGTAAAAAACTGTGAAACGTTACAAAGAAACATTTTTTCAAAATAATCCCAATTTTATAGATAGAAGCAATTACTGTACAAAAAATACGTCAAATATTCTATAGAAATCTGTTGTGGAAAACTGTCAAACATGTAGGAAACTGTCAAACGTTTTACAAAAACTATCTCAAACACTGTATAAAAACTAAATAATTGAAGCAAACTGTCAAATGTTGCAAAATTAAGAATACTAAAAAACAGTTAAAAATTGCAAAAAACTATAAAACATTATAAGATACTGTCTAATATTTGTTGTAAAACACATCAAACATTGTATAAAAACTGTAAACTAATGTATGAAACTATTCAATGTAACAAAACACTGTTAAAAGTACTAAAAAACATTCAAAATTTGCAAAACTGTCAATATCTTGTAGAAAATTGTCAAACATGGTAATAAACTGCCAATCAGCATAGTAAACTGTTACAAAATTGTATTGAATATGTTCAACGTTATATAAAAACTGTAGAGTAAAGTAAAAATAGAACAAATGTAAAAACCAGTCAGAAATGAAAAAAAAAAACTGTCAAACATTGTAGGAAACAGTCAACTAATGCATAAAAATACAAAAACATTATAATAAATTGTAAGACATTGTATGAAAACTATAAAAAAGTGTAGAAAACTGCTGAATGTTGCAAAAAAGTTCTACAAAATTCAAAAGTTGCAAAATATTGTAAAATGCTGTAATTTATTGAATAAAACTGTCAAACAATCTACTGAAGTTGTAGA
Organism: Tachinus rufipes; assembly: GCA_963932245.1. Lineage (NCBI taxonomy): Eukaryota > Metazoa > Arthropoda > Insecta > Coleoptera > Staphylinidae > Tachinus > Tachinus rufipes. Next base: position 120,824,494 of record OZ010745.1, read on the forward strand.
AACCATCGAACGTGTTATAAAACTTGTTGAAAGTGTAAAACAATGTCAAAGATTGCAAAAAACATGTCGAAACTTAAAGTTAACAATACAGACAACTGTCTACATAAACTATCAAAATAACTTCTACTATATACATGACAACTACTGTATTCTGATATTTTTTGTTAATTTAAATTTAGAAAACTAACTAAGTGATGTGTGATTGCTAAATTAAGAAATAAATTATAATTTTCTTTCAAATAATATATCAGATTTCTTACCTTTTGTTGCAATTTGATATAACATTTTTAATAGCACACGTCGCACACACGCAGAATACTGTTTTTTATACAGGAAGGGTTAGGGTTCTCTTTTTTAATAAAAAAAAGGGGTTACACCCCTTTTAAAAGGAAAGAAACTCGTGCGAGGGTTACTGCAATATTGCAAAATAGCAAGCAAGCACATGCACGCATTCAGCGTGTCCCTACTTCAATAAAAAAGCAACTCGATTCGGTCCTTAACACCCTTTTTAAGGGTGCGCAGTATATGTAAATTTCAATCCGTAAAACTTCAAGTGGATGTTGTTTAGTATTCATCGTGAATAGAAATAGAGTGTAACAGGTTAAGTGATATCAGGTGCGTAGATTAATAACTTGTTACAAACATTTTATAAAAATTAAAGGATTTAGATGATTATTTGCATATATTTATTTCATAATCTCAATTAAATGATTTTTTTATATATTGATTGATTGATTGTAAAGTTTTATAAATCCAATCTGTCAAAAATGATTCTAAACTATCAACCTGCTAGTTTAGCTTGATCTATAAATATTTTAAGCCAAAAAACTTTAATACTGTCAAAAATGTTATTAAATTCATATAAAATCATTAGAAAATAAAAAAAAAATGCTTTTGTCAAAAATATTTTTAAATTGTTTTAAAATTTGTCAAAAGTATTACTAAACTGACTTAAAATTATTAGCAACTGCAAACAAATTGATTTTAATTAACAAACAAAATTTATAACTGTCAAAAATTATTTTGGTTTGGTTTAAAATTATACAAACTGTCAAAATTATTAATAAGCTGACATCAAAATTATTGACAACAGTCAAAAATGGCTCCTAATTAACAAAAAAAAAATTGCATCTGTCAAAAATATTTTTGAATTGCTTTAAAATTATCTGAACTGTCAAAAATACTTCTAAATTGACATAAATTATTGGCAACTATCAAAAATTATTTCTAATTGACAAATAAAATTTATAACTGTCAAAAATTATTTTCAATTTCTTTAAAATATACGAACTGTCAAAAATATTACAAAACTGACATAAAATGATTATTAAATGTCAAAAACTACTTTGAACTGACAAACAAAATTTGCATCTGTCAAAAATTATTTTAAACTTCTTTAAAATTATTTAAACTGTCAAAAATACTGACAGAAAATTATTTCTAAAAACTTTAAACTAGAAAAAAGCGTTTCCAAACTATTGCTTATCTGAGAGGAAAACGTCTCTTATTTATTTTACAAAATCTTATTAAAGATGTCCTTAAAAAGAATTTACTTGCTTGAATAAATCAATAGATTCATCTTCTTAAGCTGGGAAATATGGGAATGTAATAAATTTTCCGATTTAGTTTTCCATCGCTTTCTTTTATATCTTATTCTGATATGTATGAAGCGTGCGCGCGTGTGTGTGTGGTGATATTGCGGATATCAATATTTTGATAATATGGAATATTCTGTGTGCGAGGAAGGGCGACGATGAAGCTTTCCAACCCTCGCGGTGTGAGGCTCCTCATACAGTATTCAACACGGGACTTTAATGCCTCGTATATCCTTCCCATCGGAATATGTATGGAGAGGAGGAAAAAGAGAACGAACTGCGCGGCCCAAAACCGAAAACCCCGAATCATAATTTACCGATGCATATTATACGGGATCTGCAAGAGGGGGTTAGGTGGCTGCCTGGCTGGATTCTATCTGGGATTTTCCTTTGCAGCTAACTTACGACACGAATAACTTACTTTTATTCGTGTTTAATGTTAAAACAGGGCCCAAATATATATATTTTCCACCGCAATCATGTTATATTTCATTTTATTTCCATCGATTTTTATCATATATTTTGTGTGAAATATTACAATTGTTTTGGTTTGCTTATTGGAGATGAGCAATGTAAATCAAACTCAAAAGAGAATTTGTAGCTGTACAGTTTATTATTTATTTTTAATTGGTCCTTGCTCTAAGCTTTGTGTTGATAACATTTGTATTTATTAGTAAGTCATAGAGCTAAAAGTTGGATTTATATTAGAAGTGACACTTTGAATAAGTATTGACTGAGGTTTCATTTTAATGAATTTAGGTACAACATTTTTATAAAACAGTCTCAAGAAATGTAGATGTGTATTAAGACAATAAAGTATTTTTTGAATTTTTTTGAAAATTTTGGATTAATCCTAATATTGTCACTTTGAATAAACGTTGGCCGAGGTTACATTTTAAAGAATTTGTGTACAAAATTTTCACAAATCAGTCTCAAGACATGTAGAAATGTATTAAGGGAATCAAAACAATTTTAAAAAAATGTTAAGTATTTTTTTTATTTTTTATTAAAGTTTGGATTTATTCGAAAATTGATACTTTAAATAAATGTTGACTGAGGTTATATTTTAAAAAAATTTTGTACAAAATTTTTACAAAACAGTCTCAAGACATGTAAAAATATTATAAAGAAATCAAAACAGTTTTTAAAAAATGCTAAGTATTTTTTGTGTTTTTTTTTCTAAATTTTGGATTCATATTAAAATTGTTTTTTTGAATAAATGTTGGCTGAGGCTACATTTTAAAGAATTTTTGTACAAATTTTGTACAAAACAATCTCAAAACAGGTAAAAATATTATAAAGAAATCAAAACAATTTTTAAAAAATGCTATGTATTTTTTGAGTTTTTTTCTAAATTTTGGATTTATATTAAAATTGTTTTTTTGAATAAATGTTGGCTGAAGCTACATTTTAAAGAATTTTTGTACAAAATTTTTACAAAACAGTTTCAAAACATATAAAAATGTATTAAGATAATCAAAACAATTTTTAAAAAATGTTAAGTATTTTTTGATTTTTTTCTAGAATTTTGGATTTATATTAAAATTGTCTTTTTGAATAAATGTTGGCTGAGATTACATTTTAAAGAAATTTTGTATAAAATTTTTACAAAACAGTCTCAAGACGTAGAAATATATTAAGAGAATCAAAACAATTTAAAAAAAAAGTGTCAAAAATGTTTTTCAAGTCTGTTGATATGTCTTTAAATTATCAAAAATATTTTAAAATGTCAAACATATTTCTTCAAGTTTGTTGATGTTTTCTAAAATTGTCAAAAATGTTCTAAATATGTTACAAAAACGTTTCAAAAGTGTCCAAAATGTTAAAAATATTTCTTAAACCTGTTGATTGTTCTAAAATTGTCAAAAATGTACTAAATTTGTTAAAAATGTTTTTAAATTGTCGAGAAGGTTTCAAAATTATCAACGTTCTACAAATGTAAAAAAAAAACTGTAAAAAAGTGTCTTCAAAACTGATTGACTGTTTGACAGTTTTTATATTTTGCCGACAGTTACTTAGTTACAAACTCTTATTGACAGATGTCACTTTTTGTATGACAGTTTAGAATATATTTAACAGATCTAGTACATTTTTTGCTAACTTATGATATTTTTATTCAACTATATGATGTTTATATACATTAAATATGTAAACTATTTGACAGTTTTAATGACTTTTTGACAAATGTAGTTGAGTTTTTTACAATTTTGAATAAAATTTTAAAAATAACAAACAAATGTTATTTGTAGTTGGTGCCGATATTTACAAATAAACCTGAAGTGGTAATTAAGATTGACGACCCATTTGTCTGTTTTATTATTGGTAGCAGTGATGCGTAATAAAATAAATCGGTTGTTTTAATATTTCTCTTGAGAAAATTGATTCGTGCTTCCCCCAATAATTTCAATAAATAAGAAATCTGCTTTATATTCCCGTTGGTAGAGGATGAAGACATTTTAATGGCGGTGCACCCTGCAGAGAGATGACGCACTTCCGAATCTTCCGATATCTCTCTCTTGTTTTATGTGACATGATTATTATACCGAACGCAGGTGGTCCGGACCTGCTGGGATATATGGGAATCCTCATAGATATATGACCATCGGAATGGGGGATCGGACGCGGACCGCTCGCGCTAAACAGAGACATAAATTTCGGTGCCGTCATCCAGGGATGGGGGTGGGGAGAAAATGGTGGAAAAGTTTTGCGACATAAATAATATTGAAAGGCTTTTAAAAACGGTTTTCATATTATTATCTTTTTAACTCTATCCCCAATCTCAGTGTTTACATACACATTCTGCAATATGATATTCGGCAGTAATGGGCAAATATCGCATGCGGGAAATTCTATATGTAAGACGCGGAAACGGAAATGAGGCATCGTTACAGCTTCGCTTTGACGTGAAATGGCGTCAAAGTAAAGGGAAAACGGATCCGCCTACGGGAAAGACCATTAAATTACTTACTCTTTCCAATGTTTTCTTAGTCGCGCCAAAAAATGTAACCATAATCCATAAATGTTTGCAGGAAAAACACATTTCCCATCGATCTACAAACTGGAATATCGGATTAGGGCATTAAAACAACATTTTTTATTTCATTCTCATTCCCTAAGGCACAGAAAGAATAGAGTTCTGCCTCCCTACGCTATAAAAAACGTTGCATGCAAAAGCAAACATAGAAGAAAAAAGAAAACCCGTATTGCCCATTGCGGAAAAATTCTCATTAACTTCCAATAATTCCCATTTTTATTTAATAATAATTGGAGACGAGCGTTGCCTTTATATCGCCTGATTATATCCTTTTAAAGCCCGTAAAAGTTTATCGTTATGAAAATTTTGCGCGATATCTACTCGCCAGCGCTGCTCGTTTAAATGATAATTTAATTATTCCAGTTAGAAAATTACATTACATTTACAACTTTTTCTTTCAATCCTACTTTTCTATCATATATTCAACTAAAATATATAAATTCTTTCTGTTGGCTTGGTTGCGGAATTGTTAAGTAATTCCTGCCGATCGGATGGACGTTCCGTCACTCATAAATAACGTAATCCGAATTGAGTTTAGAGCGATTTTCGAAATGAGGGGTGGACTTGAAAATGTGTATAAAAAACAGCGGTGGCTGTGAGTTTTGCGACCCTTATCAAATCTCCTAAAAACCGCGAACAATTTCTGACATGTCCGAGGGTGAAATAGCCGGTTTTAGAATAAAATTCATATTTCACACACCCTGATGGACACGTTAAGGGTGGCATCCCGTTTTACTTATTCATGACGTGACATGCAACGATTCTGATATTTTTATTTTAAATGTTCTACTTTTTTTATTATTTAGCAGGAATGACGTGTAGAGAGAGATTTTCTTTTTAAGGAGTGATGGAATAAGTATCCTGCTTCAGCAGGGGGGGGGGGTGTTAAAGGGTTGTCGCCCGCATCCCTGCTTGGTGATCCATCAACTATTCAAGCTTTGACAGTGCGAAGTGTCACCTACAACCACCCACACATTACTGTATTGCTTTAGCTCTGCCAAGCGTGAACCTTTTACGTATCAAAGGCATCTTTGCACAATTTTTCCCTTAAACCATTTATAACGCAGACTCGCATACAAAAAGTAGCAGGAAAATCTCAGCGCAAACATATTCTGGTCTCAAAATTTAGACGGAATCGGATCAGTGTTTTGCAGGGTTTTTTATAAAGCACAAAAAATGAAATATTTACAATGTTATTTATGATTTAGATTGTTGATAGTTTTATAGATAATATAACCAAGTTAAATTTTAATTTGTTATTTTATAAATTAAGTCTTCAGCATTAATATAATGAGAACTGTAAATTTAAAATAGAATAATTAAGACGCATTTTGATACGTTTGACCAGTGGCGTAGCTAGGGTTTTTGCATTTTTTTACTTTATTTTGTAATACTCCCCATAACTGATGCGCAATAAATTATTATAATTATATATAATATTTTGACATCTTAAACTGTAATTTGAACAATGGTTACTTTTTTTGACAATTTTAAAACAAAAATTGGCACAATAGCATCTGATTTTGATGTTTATTTGATAAATGAAGATAGTTTTTATAACAGTTTAGCAAATTTGACACTTGCAAATTACTGCGACGTAATAGAGCATGTTAACTGTCATATATCACAGTTTTTACAGATTGATTTTGTCACTTTAAACTATAATTTGATTATTTTGGCGGCTAGCAAGGTGATTAACACACAAAGGGTCTCCATTTACACTATAATTTAGTAGTTTTGACAAATTGTAGCTCGCAAGTGACATAATAAGTTGTTAAAAGTCAATAATTACAGTTTAGGCATTAACTGCATCAATTTTGACTATATTTTGACAATGTTGACAATTTTGATGATAAGCAGTTCATAAGTAACGTATTAAACTATATTAACTATCATTAATTGCAGTTTAGGCAGTAACTGGATAAAATTTGACTATAACTTAAGTTTTGTCTTTGTAATAAACTATATTAAGTATCATGTATTACACTTTCGGCAGTAACCTTCTGAAAAACAGTTTTTTTGCTTGAATTTTAGATCGGAAAGTGTTGGGTTTGGCTTTAGTGGCTGATGGTGGCGCTGAAGAAACCTGATTAGATGGGCCTGCCTCAAAAAAGTAACTGGAAATGGTTCACCCAATTTTTTCTTATGTTTTTTAGACTTCTTTTTGGAGCCCACCATAGTTGCTGGTTTGGACTGTAGGTGCTGAGAATAGCTTCTTTAAGACGTTTTTGTTAAAGATCGAGGCCGGAGAAGGGGCTTTGCACTGGCTACTATGCCGTACTTTATCTTAGATAGAGCTTTTTCTTGGTCAAGTCAAATTTGCTTAAACTTGTCTTTGTGTGTGTCGATCAGCCAGATTTTGCTATTTTTGGCTTTTTATAAAATTAATTTTGTTTTTTAAACAGTTTATTGCTGGATATAGCTAGATTTTGGTGCTTTCTAATAATATTTTAATTTTTAAAAACCGGAAATTGCTGTTTTTGACAGTTTATGAATACACTTTTAAACTTCTAAATTGTTTTTAGCCGGATTTTGATATTTCAAAAACCGGGATTAGTTATTTTTGAAATTGTATGAACAAAATTTTAGATTTTTCAACAGTTTATAACCGGATTTTGATGCTTTGTAACAATATTTTACTATTTTAAGAACGGATTTTGATATTTTTGATTTTTATCTAGATTTTGGTGTTTTCTTTCAATATTTTTCTATTTTTGACACAGAATTTTACCTGTTTTATGACTGGATTTTAGTATTCCAATTATATTTTGATGTTTTAAGGCCGGATGTAGCTACTTTTGACATTTTATTAATAGAATTTTGCAGTTTATGGCCAAATTTTGCTATTTTTAACAATATTTTGTAGCCGAAGTTAGCTATTTTTGTGATATTATAATTTTGTTTACACTTTTTAACCGGATTTTGATGCCTTCAGATGATAGTTAAACGTCAAATTTAATTTATGAGATAGAAACGTCATTTTTGGAAATCAAATGTTTTTCCAAGCTACACTTAACAGTTAAACGTAAATTTGTAAACCAAAAAATTATCTTTGATTGACATTTCATACTTATATTTATTATTTAAATAATGTTTTGATAGGCAAGTATTTTTGGCAGCTAAATTTGATGTAAGATAAACAGTTATTTTTTTGCTTTTATGAGCTAAACTATTTTTTTTTAAATTTTTGACTGCTAAAAGACATATTAAAGGTTATCGAAGGATACATTTTTGTTGATTCATAATCATAATTTTGAGGAATATCAATTTTTCAAAATTGATTTCAAAATATAAAATGTAGAAACCAAGTTTTTAGTAATTTTACTGAATTCGAGTGTACTTACATCTAATGTAAAGTAATAAAAGATTAAGTTTATGTCATAATTTTTTTATACAATTTGGCAACAATGCACTCCAAAACCATTGCTACCAACTGTGTAAACTGCAGCTAGTTTAATACGATGACTTTGTAGTAAACTTAATTTATTTAAGTACACTTACAACAAGTTTGAAACCATAAAAGATTTCATTTTTGTTATAATTTTTGTGATAATTATTGGATGTTTATACAGTTTAACAACAATGCATTTTAATGTTATTGCAACCAATTATGTAAATTACAACTAATTTGATACGGTAAATTTTTAGTAGTCATAATATTTTTAAGTTTACTTAGAAGTGGCTACAAACTTAAAAGATTTCTATTATAACTTTTTTGTTAGTTATTGGATTTTTATACAACAACAATGCACTTCAGTACTATTGCTACCAACTGTGTAAATTGCAGCTAGTTTAATACGATGAGTTTATAGTATACTTCATTTATTTAAGTATACTTACAACAAGTTTGAAGTCATAAGAGATTTAATTTATGCCATATCTATTGTATTAAGTTTTAAAATTTTGTACAATTTGGCAACAACGCATTTTAATACAATTGCTACCAACTGTATAAATTTCAAATAATTGGATACGATAAATATTTAGTAATCTTAATATATTCAGTTCACTTACAATAAGTTTGAAGCTATATGAGAAAAAAATTATGTCATAACTTTTGTATTCATTATTGGATTTTTATACAATTTGGCAACAATGCACTCCCATATCATTGCTACCAACTGTATAAATTGCAATTAGTTTGATGCGATGAGTTTTTAGTAATCTTTATCGACTTAAGTTTGAAATTATAAGAAATTAAATTTGTTATAACTTTTGTATTATTTATTGAATTTTTATACAATTTGGCAACAATGTACTCTAATATTATTGCTACCAGCTGTGCAACATGCAACTAATTAGCTGAAATAAGTTTTTAGTAATCTTAATCTCTTCAAGTTTACTTACATAAAGCTTAAAGTTATAAGAGAATTCATATCATAACTTTTGTATTAATCATTGGATTTCTATACAATTTGGCAACAATGTACTACAAGATCATTGCTACAAACAGTGCAAGCTGCAAACTAATTTGGTACAATGAGATTCTAGTAATCTTAATCTATTCAAGTACACTTACAACAAGTTTGAAGTCAAACAAAAAAATTTTGTCATAACTTTTGTATTGATAATTGGATTTTTATGCAATTTGGCAACAATGCATTTCAATACTTTTGCTACTAAAAGTGTAAATTACAAGTAATTTGATACTGTGATTTTTAGTAATCTAAATCTATTCAAGTTTACTTAGATCAAGCTTGAAGTTAAAAGAGAATTTCTGTCATAACTTTTGTATTATTCATTAAATTTGTATACAATTTGGCAACAATGTAATACAAGATTATTTCTACAAATTGTGCAAGATGCAACTAATTTGGAATTATGAGTTTTAAGTAATCTAAATCAATTCAAGATCACTTACGACGAGATTGAAGCCATACGAGATAAAATTTATGTCGTAACTTTTGTATTAATCATTGAATTTTTATACAATTTGACAACAATGCACTCCATTATTATTGCTACCAACTGTGTAAATTGCAACTATTTTGATACGATAAATTTTTAGTAATCTTAATCCATTCAAGTTTACTTACAATAGGTTCGAATCGTAAGAGATTTCAGTTTATGTTATAATTTTTGTATTAGTTATTGGATTTGTATACAATTTGGCAACAATGCATCTTAATATCATTGCTATTAACTGTGTTATTTACAACTAATTTTTAGTAATCTAAATCTATTCCAGTTTGAAGTCAAAATTAAATTTGTCATCACTTTTGTATTAATTATTGGAATTCGATACAACTTTGCAAAAAATAAATTCCATTTCATTCATTTCAATCATTTGTTATTTCTATTTTTTATTTTTGCCATCAGCAAAACATCCAAATAAAATTTCAACCTTCAATTTAATTAGGAATCAGTGCAGGAGAGAAGAGAGGACTGCGGATGTATATACATTCGATATGTGTGTGTTTGGCGAGATAAGGGGAGCTAAAAACGGGACAGGAATCCGAGGCATTTTCATTAGAAACTCTGATTCTTCAAGTGTAGTGGCCTGAAATTTCATTGTCTCTTGTCCACTGGATATGTGTGAGACTATCTGTGTATATATGTGTGTGTACTTCGACTGTTTTTATCACAGACGATGAGAGAGATACATGTGCTCTTACTCGCTTTCATTAAATTTTATTAGATCTTATAGGGGGATACATACTAAAGAATTATTATCCAATATTATTAACATATTTTTAATTTAAGATTTACCTACCTTTGTTATGTTATATTTATAATTTTGTTGCACTTCAGTTCAAACTACTCACCCAAAAGATTGAATATTTCTCATTGTTGCAGACGACACTAGTTATTATGTTTATTAGGAAGAGATGTTGATATCCAATCTATTGATAACATTTTCCACAAACTTTTAATTATATTTCTTATGCATAAAACAGTTTTCTAAATTAGAACAGAATCGATTCAGATTAATCAGACTGAAAGTGTGCGTGTGTAAATTTAATGTTTCTTTGCTGAAATGTTTTCTTATTATATACGAGCGTTATATATAGATTTATTCCCACTGCGGGAGGTGTCTTGTCCCGGTGTCAGTTTATTGATGTGTTCCAGAGGAAACCCCCGCGTCGCCGGGATATAAAAACTTTTTAAAATAATGCGACTGGTGTCCGGAAAAATGGCTCGCATTATCTTGGCTTGCCGGGGATTACCAGAGGCCGGGGAACGCTGAAGGAAAGCGCACCCTGAATGCGAATCAGGCTGTGAGGAAGAGAGGAAATGGGCCACCATTTAAAATATTTAAGTAAGCAATTGTAGATTAAGTTTATATATAATGAGTAGTGGGGAAAAATAATGCGAGGGTTGAATGTATGTAGGGAAAATGTATAGAAATGGGGGAGGTTTTATGCAGCAATTTTCCGAGCCCTCGAGCTGTTATATGGGATGAGAATGGGTCGTAGGTTAAGTTGGCTATCACTAGCCATACACTTTCCACCCTTGATAAAAAATGATGTAACTTAAGATGCCATCATTATATGAATAAATTGGAATTAAATGAATTAATCCGATTCTATTTAATGAGTATTTTTCAATTTGTAGGATTGCTTTGAATCAAACACGTCATTGTTGGTGCGGATGAGAGGAAAGAGAACGCTGAGAGTGCCAGGTTGAGATTAGACTAGTCCTTCTTAGGAAGGAGCAGACGGGAAATAAGCGCGACATCCCCCCCTGCCTCCCACACACTTCACTATCTTGCACACAGAAATCCAATCTTGATTTACTATTCCTTACAATGACGGTCCATCCAGTTTTTGTTTGCAATTCTTTGTTTAAGTATAAAAATCGCTTTTATGTGCGAAATGATATTACGCGCAAATCATTCCATCCAACGAGATAACCATCGGGTGTAACGAGTATGTGTGAAAAAGTCATTAGCGATATAATTAAATTCAAGAAAATTTGACAGTCAACAATTAAAATCGTATTAGGAATGTTAATGCTCGCCTTTCTTTTCCTAACATTGCGTAACTGTACAAATTTGAAATAATTACATTTAATTAATTATTTGTGGCAGAAATGATAAACGATTTTAGGATGTTTTGCTTTGTTTATTAATCAATTCGTATGCATTTTCTTTGACAATAAAGCCAATTATTGTTTTTTGATTTTTTCTTAAGTGTTGTGTGTGTTGGTTGGTTGGATGGTTGGTTGTTCGCAGCCTTCTCGGTCGGGGATTATGTGATTTATAGCCTCATGTTTTTCCAAGTTTCGTGTGTTATGTGCCGTGTGTGTGAATCCGTACGTATATATTCGTGTCGTTGCAGGAAATAATGGTGAAACTGAAGCAAAGCGAAGTAATCGATATCGCAATATCGCATCGATTAGGGCGCCACGCCCCGTGCATTGCAAGAGTTACGATGTGACCGACGATGAAAAGTTCTCGTTCAAGAGACAATAGCGGTTCGTGGTTCACATCACTAAACCATTAACAGATCAAACTTAATTTTTATTATTATTTATTAATTATGCATAATAAATTAATTTTTTAATTATTATAAATTGAATATTATTATTTTTTCTTCCACATCACTACAAGAATGTATAGAAAAAGTTTGAAGCTTACTTAGAAATAAAAATTCGTCGTATGAAATTGATTCAAATTTGCTTAATTATTAGTACTATAGTAGTACTAAATTTTGTTAAAGATACAAATTGATCCAATGTATAGTTTCAAAAATATTCAAGATGGTATTAATATTGCAATAAAAATAATTCGTAAAAAAATGTTTTGTTTGCAACATTCTGGAAAAAAAATCATCGTATAAAATTTTGTCAAATTTAATACAATGTTAGTACTATAGTAGTACTAAGTTTTGCTAAAGGATCACATTGATCCAATGTATAGTTTCAAAAATATTCAACTTGGTACTACAATTTCAATATAGAAATTCTTAAAAAACTTGTTTTGTTTGCAATTTTTTCTGTAAAAAAAATCATCGTTTGAAATTTATTCAAATTTGCTACAATATTAGTACTATAGCAGTATTATGTTTTGCTATAATCTCAAATTGATCCAATGTAAAGTTTCAGAAATATTCAACTTGGTACTACAATCCCAATAAAGAAATTTCTAAAAAAATTGTTTGGTTTGCAACACTTTGGAATAAAAATCATCGTATGAAATTTATTCAAATTTGCTACAATACTAGTACTATAGTAGTACTACATTTTGCTGTAAACTCAAATTGATCCAATGTATAGTTTCAAAAATATTTAATTTCGTACTACAATCCCAATAAAAAAAATTCTAAAAAACTTGTTATGTTTGCAACATTTTGAAAAAAAAATCTTCGTATGAAATTTATTGAAATTTGCTACAATATTAGTACTATAGTAGTACTACATTTTGCTATAAACTCAAATTGATCCAATGTATAGTTTCAGAAATATTTAACTTGGTACTAAGTTCCCAATTAAGAAATTTCTAAAAAACTTGTTTAGTTTACAACATTCTGGAAAAAAAAATCAGTATGAAATTTATTCAAGTTTGCTACAATATTAGTACTATGGTTGTACTAAATTTTGCTATAAACTAAAATAGATCCAATATGTAGTTTTAGAAAAATTTCAACTTAGTACTAAAATCCCAATAAAAAAATTCCTAAAAAACTTGTTTTGTTTGCAACATTCTGTGAAAGAAATCATTGTATGAAATTTATTCAAATTTGCTACAATATTAGTACTATAATAGTGCCAAGTTTTGCTAAAAATTTAAATTGATCTAATGTATAGTTTCAAAAATATTGAACATAGTACTAATATTTCAATAAAAAACTCTTAAAAAACTTGTTTTGTTTACAAAACTCTGGAACAAAATTTATTATATAAAATTTATTCAAATTTGCTACACTATTAGTACTATAGTACTTCTAAATTTTGCAACAAAAATATAACTTCGCAAATTAGTTTAATAATTATTTTACTATCGCATAAAAATCCTTTTGCTAAACTACGATTGTAATACTAAATGTCCAACTTTTATTATTATTTCCTGATGTGTCGGTATATGATGGCAAGGGTGAATTTTCTGTGATCTTCCCTTTATTTTTTATTCCGCGTCTCGTCTTTTGTGTAGAATTTCCGTACGGAATGGCGTTGAAGCCACGCTCGCTCGCTCGCAGGCAGCAGCGGAGTATACAAAAAAAAAAGGCGATAGAAGTTACAACTCGTGATGTTATTCAGAACGCGTGTTTCGATTCTAAATACGACACCGACATGCAGCTTATATTCCTTCTTATATTCCTCCTTTCCTTTCGCATTTCGTTTCGAATCCCCCCACGGTCGCCCCCTTTCTTTTCCTTCACTTCCCCACTCACTACCGCACGCCCTCCTTCTTCTTCTCTCGCACCAAAACCTCCCTTAACAAGTTCCCGGATAAAATCGATATATTCACAATATAAATGCGCTCTCTACACTAACCCTCCCGGGGAAATGGCACATAAATAAATAACTCATATCGGCTAATTCCGGAATGGAGAAATATGATGCAAAGCATGCATTTCCATTCTACGTCTACGGAATTATTACTAACTTTACTTTTACTTTGTTTTGAAAGAACTTGGTTATAAACAGCAAATCTTATACATATAATAATAAAGAATAATAAATTTCTTCAATCTTAATTGTAATTTTAATATTATAAGGTAAAATAAGGGAGTGGAAGACTCTACCACGTAATTGTCTATTCAGAAAAAAGAAGATTTTTTATGATACAAATTAGGGACTTAAAAACTGCGGGTTTGTACAAGTGACTTTTCAACTTCGAAAGCTTTATTATATCAATTTACTAATGATTTTTATTATGACAGTTTAGAGATGATAACATTTGGAGTTTTATTCAAGTTCAATAGTTATTATTACAGTTTACAAATAGTTCTGACAGATAAAAGATCATTCTGACGGTTTGGAGATTATTATGTCATTCTAACAATTTGGATAACTAAAAAATATTTTGACAGTTGAAACAAGCAGCTAATTTTGATATTTCAGATGTTGTTCACAGTTCAGAAAATATTTTGACAGTTAAAAGAAATAGTTCAATAATTATTACATAAAGAAGGTTATTCTGACCAAAAAAAAAAATGTTATTCTGACAATGTTTTTCAACATTTTGATATCTGAAATGTCATTCTGACAGTTGTAATCATTTTAAAAATTTGTAGAACAAAACATTATTCTGATAGATTTTCAAACTTTTTACAATGTTTATTAAAAATTATTCACAGTTTTGAAAAAAAAAATTGACACTTGAGAGATTATTTACAAGTAAAAAAGAATAGATTATTTTGGCAGATTAAAGACCATTAAGTGATCTAAAATGTCATTCTGACAGTTTAGAAAACTGATAGTTTTGATTTTCTTTTACAGTTTAAAGATTATTTTGACAGTTTGGAAATCATTATGAAAATTGGAATTTTATTCAAACAGTTTAGAAAACATTTTGACAGTTTTAAAAAATGTATTCTTCATTTTATGTGCAAATTTTTATTTAATAAATAAGTTTTTCAATCAATTATTGACGTATTTATTGTTTTAAATACATTTTTGATTTTTTGTTATGATATTTTTTGTGCAAATCTGATTTAATAAATGCGGTTTTTGTACGTATTTATTGCTTTAAATACATTTTTTAAGCAATTTTTGATGCGTTTTATGTCGTAATTTTGTGCACTTTTTTCTAACAAATGAGTTTTTGCGCAATTTTTTACGTAATAATTGCTTTATACACATTTTTGTTTAAGTTTGTTGACGTTTTTGTTGCTTAATACATTTTTAATCTATTTTTTAATTAATTTTATATCGAAAATAAGCTTTTTGTTCAAGTTTGATCAAAGAAATGAGTTTTTGCTTTAAATACATATTTTTGAGTGCTTTGCAAAACTAAAAGAAAACATTTTGATTTAATTTTTGATGAATTTTTTGCCGTAAATGAGTTTTTGTGCTACTTTTAGATAATAAATGAGTTTTCTGATTGATTATTGACGTATTTATTACTTCAAATGCGTTTTTAAACCAATTTTAGATCAATTTTATGCCATAAATCAGTATTTAATGTAAGAACTAGGTCTATTTTTTACATTTTTAAACAAATTTTTGATGAATTTTATGCCGTAAATAAATATTTTGTGCGTTTTTTTCTAATAAATGAGTTTTCTATTCGATTTTTTACGTTATTATTGCTTTATGTACATTTTCTATTCAATTTTTTGACGTGTTTATTGTTTTAAATACGTTTTTGAACTAATTTTTGATACATTTTATGTTTTTAAGAGTTTCTTACGCAAATTTATTTTTTTTGTTCAAAGTTATAAACCATATTTGATCCAATTTTTGATAAATTTGATGCCGGAAATTAGTTTTTTATCCAATTTTTATTTAATAATTGGGTTTTCTGAAGAATGTTTTACGTATTTATTGGTTTAAGTACTTGTTTGATATCATTTATGATACATTTTTTTGAAATATAAGAGTTTTTTGTACGTAACCTAACATCTATTTACGGTCATCATGTTCTGGATTACCTACCCAAGTATTTGTAAACTAATCTTTGATAACAAACACTTGGGCGGGTGGGTGGGCAACTCAAAAGCATGATGACGGTCAATAGCTTCAACTGGAGTTGCCCCCCACTCACCCGCCCGAGTGCGTGTTATCAAAAGATTGGTTTAGAAACACTCACGAGGGTAACTTCAGAACATGTTGATCAATAGTTTTAACTGAAATTGTACTTTGACTCGCCTGACTGTAAATAAATATTTTGATAACAAACACTTGAGAGGGTGGGTGGGTAACTCTAGAGCATAATGCCGGTCAAAAGTTTTAACGATTTTTGACGTATTTATTGCTTATAAAATATTTTTGATTTAATTTTTGATCAATTTTATGCCGGAAATTAGTTTTGCAATTTTCATCTAATAATTGAATTTTCTGAAGATTTTATTACGTATTTATTGGTTTAAATACTTGTTTAATACAATTTTTAATTAATTTTTTGACATAAAAGAATATGTTGTACAAAATGTATTTAATAAATGGGTTTTGTGCATGGTTAAATACATTTTTAATTTAATTTTTGGTATTTTTTGTTGTAAATGAGATTTTTGTATAAATTTTACCCATTGAATGGGTTTTCTGAGCAATTTGTGCGCAATTTTTTACGTAATTATTGCTTTATATACATTTTTTATTCAATTTTTTTGACGTTTTTATTGCTTTCAATACGAATCTAATCTAACTTTTGATAAATTTGATGTTTTTAAGAGTTTTTTATGCAAATTTATCTAATAAATGAGCTTTATGAGCAATTTATTACGTATTTATTGCTTTAAATACATTTTTTATTTGATTTTTGTGCAAATTTGATTCAATTAATAGGTTTTCTGAGCAATTTTTGACGTATTTACTGCTTATAAAATATGTTTGATTTAATTTTTGATAAATTTTATTTTGGAAATTAGTTTTTTTTTGCAGTTTTTGTCTGATAGTTGGGTTTTCTGAAGGATTTTTACGTATTTATTGGTTTAAATACTTGTTTGATACAGTTCTTGATGAATTTTTTATCATAAAAGAGTTTTTTGTACGGTTTTTTGTTGTTTTTAATTCTTTAAACACATTTTTAGTCTAATTTTATGTTGCAAGTGAGGTTTTTGTATAAATTTTATCAATTGTTACGTATTTGTTGCTTTTATCACATTTTTCTTGACGTGTTTATTGCTGAGCAATTTTTTACTTATTTATTGCTTTAAATAATTTTTTTATTTTTTTTAAGGAATTTAATCTAAAAAATAAGTATTTTATGCAAATATGATTCAATAAATAAATTTACTGAACGATTTTTTACGTATTTATTGCTCATTTTTGATCAATTTTATGTTGGAAATTAGTTTTTTATACAATTTTTATTTAATAGTTTTATTTTCTGCAAAATTTTTTACTTATTTATTGGTTTAAATACTTGTTTGATACAATTTTTGATGAGTTTTATTGTCATAAAAGAGTTTCTTGTACAAAATTTATCTAATAAATGGTTTTAGTGCATGGTTTTTTTAATTTTTAATACTTAAATATATTTTTGATTAATTTTATGCCGTAAATGAGTTTTTTGTATAGATTTTATTTATTAAATAGATTTTTTTCAGAAATTTATTACGTATTTGTTGTTTTTAATACATTTTTGATCTAATTTTTATGCTGTATATGAGTTTGTGCGTTTTTTTCTAATAACAAAATTTTTTGTACAATTGATTACTTTAAATACCGGTTTTATCTATTTTTTAGAAAATTTAATGCCGAAAATAAGTATTTTTGTGCACATTTTATTTAATAAATGAGTTTATTTTTACGTATTTATTGCTTTAAACAGATTTTGTGCAAATTTGATCTAATTATTAGCTTTTTTGACTGATTTCTGACGTATTTATTGCTTATAAAACATTTTTAATCAAATTTTTGATCAATTTTATGCCAAAAATTAGTTTATTGTGCAATTTTTTTAAATTACATAAAAATAAGTAAATGGCCCACAAATTAAACTTTGTTTCTATCCACCCACCCAAAGGTTTGTTATCAAGGGGTTTATTGATAAACATATTTGTCATATTTAAATTTAAGCACACAAGAAGTTGGACAAACAATAGATTCTTTAATGACTAATACTTGGGCGGGTGGGTGGGTCACAGTAAAAAAAAGTAACTTACCTACAATTTGAATTTTGTTCCCACCCGCCCACCCAAGCGTTAGTAATCAAGAGATTTATTGTTAAACAGTTCTCTCATATCTAAATCCAAGCACACAAGAGGTGAGACAAACAATAGATCCTTTGATGACTAACACTTGGGTGGGTGGCTGGGTCACAGTAGAAGAAGTAACTCCCACAAACTAAATTGTGTTCACACCCACCCACCCAAACGTTAGTTATGGAGATTTATTATTAAACAATTTTCTTATATTTAAACCCAATCACAAGATGTTAAAAGAAAAAACGTTTATCAACTAGATTTGTTGTGAAATTACACTGATATTTTTCAATATTGCTTTTATTACATGTTTCTTACATGTATTGAGATTATATTTTGCAAGTCTGCTAATTAGTTGATGATTCAATCAATGGTCAGTAACTTCAAATTTAATCACTTTCAAAAATTTCTAAAAAATATTTATAATATTACAAACTATTTTTTAATTATTTTACATGTTTTTTACTTGCATTGAAATTGTACTGTGCAAATTTAGACTTGACATTAATTTAATGACAGGTTTGACATCAGTTGCTGTCAGTAATTTCAGATTCCATCAGCTTCTAATTAATATTTAAATACACTTATTCCACAACAATAATTTTGATCTAATTTATATGTCTAAAGCTTGCTTAAAGCATTTTCAATTACATAGTATAGGATTATTGTTATATTTTAACATTAATCATATCTAGAATATTATGCAATGCTAAAGAACGCACCATAACCCGCAGCGCATGTCTGATCTCCCACTCCGGTTGCCATCTTGTTCAGTACTCAGCGATACGAGTCGGCGCGTAGTCGTGGGAAACGGAACTTACTTAAAAGTGCTTATAATGACTTAAAACGTTTCCAAATAGGTTTAATTAAAGTGATTAAGTGTCCGGGAATACCACAAATGTAATTGCTAGATGTAATATTTGGGATAAGCGGTAAGCATTGATTGCACAATATTATGTGCTATGACTCATCGAAATAAGCTTTATTGTAATGTTATCATTGCCAAAGGAATTAAAGTGTTATTCCCGTATTTATTGTCTTTGTGAAGTTAATTTATTATAATAAGTTGGATACATTTAAGTATATTTATGTAAAACGTTTCCATCGCAAAATGTTGTAAAATCCTGAAATCCTGTTCAGCTTTTTAATAATTTTTGTGGTTGAAGAGGGGCTGAGGGAATAATTGGTGTAATAAATGTGACTTAGTGTGAGACATATACTAGTGTTTTAGGGTATGCAACTTTAATCAGTGTGCTTAGCATCTCACTGAGACAATTTACATATGTTGTTGTTGAATGGGTGATGTCAGCTCCGTTGTGAAGTGAGCTGCATCTTACTTGGCTCGTACGCTAGCTGCACGTACTTTGTAGCCATGACCGCCTTTTTAATTATTATTTTAAATAAATGTTTCATCAATCACTAGCGTGTACCCACCAGTTAGGAGTGTGTACACGCCAGTGGAGGCAAAACTGAGTTACAAGGACAAGGGTGACATAGGAATAAGATTAAAACTCTTCTCGAGCCGGAGCTCCGGCGGCTCTGTCACAACACAGGGGGGAGCCTCGGACGGGAAGGTGTTAGTAGTTGTTGGATTGTGGTGAGTGAGAATTATAGTACAATTTTTGATTCTTTGACATATTCGCACAGAGCAGCGTAAACTTTGGTATGTTTGGAGGCAATCAGTAGTTCCATGGAGGTAGGGAAATCTACTTCACAATTACATAATCTCTGCCAAAGTTTCTGTTGATTTTGTCTAAATCTACTACATTCAAAAAATAGGTGGTCTAATGTACCTACTTGACCACAACAACATAGAGGGTTGCTTACAATGTTTAATCTATATAGATGCCATGGTGATCTAAGGTGTCCTGATCTTAGCCTACTAAGTAGGCCTACTTCCGCCTTAGAATGGAACGGTGTTTTTTTAAACCAAGGATTTGAATGCGTAACTTTGTTTATCAGATTATAATATTTAGTTCCCTTGGTCACAGAGGTTGAGTCAAAAAGTAGTTGCCATGCTTGCATCCCCTCTCGCACAAAGCTGGCATAGAAGTCGGTGTAATTGATACTGATATCATTACATCGCCTCCCATGTCCTCGTTCCGCAATTTCGTCGGCTAGTTCGTTACCAGCTAATCCTACGTGGCTCGGAACCCAACACCAATGTACCGCATAACCTTTGTTTTGTAGCGAGATCAATAAGTTTTTGATGTGTGTGACCCAGATGTTGTCTTTAATGCTGCATGCTGAGGAGCATATCGCATCAAGAGAACTCCGGGAGTTTGTAAAAATTACTGCCTTTGACAGATTGTAAAATGCTACCAAAATCAAGGCTCTGTAAATGGCATATAATTCAGCTGTAAAAATCGAGGCATGTTGGGGTAGTTATCCAGCTTCTTCCAAGTGCCGGCAGGGTATGTAGACACCGTAGGCCGCCGACTGAGGGTTTTGTTTTACGGATCCGTCTGTAAAAATGTAAGAAAAAACTGGTCAAAGATTGTAAATAAAACTTTGAAAAACGGTGTTTACTGAGCTGCAATCAATGTCTTTTACCAAAAACTTGTGGTAGGTCATTTTTAGGGCAAGGGATTGAAAGGGGGATAAAAATAGTTTTGAGAATGCGCTCTTATTGATAATTCTTTCAAACTGGGAGATTTCGTTAAAAGCGGAGAAGATCATGGGAGATCCCTTTGAGGGCCAGAATGGCCGTTTGCCAAACATGTCACTGGCTCGAGAAATGGCTTCAAATGTCATACCTCCTCTCATCCCAAACAGTTTTGCTACATATTTTTTTGCCAACACTTGTTGTCTTATGAGCAGAGGCATTATGCCAATTTCCACTTCCATAATATTAATCGGTGTGGAGTTCATTGCTCCTATACAAATTCTGATACCTCGATTTTGGATTTTATCTAATATAGCTGTTGTAGCTTTGCTACAGAAGGAGAAAAGATGGGATGCAAAATCTAAGCGTGAACGGACAAATGCTTTGTAAAAGAGCAACAACGTCTCAGGGTCTCCTCCCCAATTAGTACCAGATACACACCTGAGAATATTGATTCCCTGAGCACATGATTTTTGTAGAGCATTTGCATGAGTGCACCATGATAGTTTGTCGTCGAATGTAATCCCCAGAAATTTATAAAATGGGACACAAAGTAGAGGGGTGTTATTGATAGTTGGTATCAGTAGCTGAGGTGCTATATTTCTGTT
Organism: Tachinus rufipes; assembly: GCA_963932245.1. Classification (NCBI taxonomy): domain Eukaryota; kingdom Metazoa; phylum Arthropoda; class Insecta; order Coleoptera; family Staphylinidae; genus Tachinus; species Tachinus rufipes. The sequence continues at coordinate 120,846,087 of OZ010745.1, forward strand.
GCGGGACGAAAAAATCATCGATTTGCATTTGTCTACCGATAATTCTAAATTACGGATGAACAGATTTGCTGCTGTTTCCGACAGTACTGCATTGATGTTATGTATTACGCTATTTGGAAATGCGCCCGACGAGTATATGGCAAAATCATCAGCATATGACACTATTTTAACCGTGGGAATTGAGGGGTGGACTAGCGAGTGTATATATATATATTAAAGAGAATAGGGCTTAACGGGATGCCCTGAGGCAGTCCTAAGTAAGAAGTCCTAGGGTTTTCTTCTGGAGATGTTCCTGACAAATACAGCTTTTTTTCCGAGACCAACTCCATTATGATGTTTATGAAAGATGGATGCATATTTAAGCTTATCATGACCGATTTGAGGTGAGCAATACATACGTTATCATAAGCTCCTTTTATGTCTAGAAAACATACACACAGAACATGTTTTTGAGCCAGAGCTGTAATAATATCGCTGTAAAGGGTAGTGATGTTATCGTAAACACTGTGGTCTTTTCTGAAACCAGTAACTCCAGGAGGAAAAATTGAATTTGTTTTGCACCATCTCTCTAGACAAATTTTAAGGATGTTTTCAAATGTTTTTCGGATACAAGAAAGGATCGCAATAGGACGAAAGGCTTTATCTGAATCTGGAGATGGTTTGCTTTTTGGTATGGGGACAATCTTGATGATTTTCCATACATCAGGAGTTGTTCCATGTTCCAAACAAGCATTGAATATTTGCACCAAGTGGGCTTTAATGACACCCGGAGATTCGCGTATCATAGAATACTAAATGTTGTCGAAACCAACAGCAGAGTCTTTCCTACCTTCCAACGCATAATGCAATTCAGATTGCTGTATCGGCTTGTTCATCATGTGCGGAATATTGCTAAATACTGTCATCGGTGATAGCACCGAAGGATGTTGGACATATGGGGGAGCAAGTTTTGATAAAAATTCGGTTGCCCAGATGGGGGGGGTAGGGTCTATTAATTCTGGAAAACCTTTTTATGGTTGTCCACACGTAAGAAGGTGAAGAATTTCTGTTTAGAGAACCGCAGAATTTTCTAAAACTCTCCCTCTTTTTGCGCAAAAGGAGCTTTTTGGCTTCCGCCATAGCCTTCCTCGCCGCAACCAGATGGCAGAGCTTACCTGTCCTACAAAATATTGATAGAAACCGCTTTCTCTTGTTCACTGCTTCGGTACACTCTTTGTCCCACCAAGGGCAAGGATCTCGTTCAGTATTGCGAGGTGATGCCACACAATTAGGGGAGGATGCTTTTGCAGCGTCTACCAGCCAGGTTTCAAGTTCCTTGTAATTGGGAGAAGGGTTATGTTCCCAATTTGCCAAAAGATAGTTAGTGTAGGAGGGCCAATTAATGTTCTTTAAATTAATAGGGTGAGGGCGATTGTTTGCAGCTGAACGAGCATGATTAAGATAGATTTCCGTAATAATTGGAAAATGGTTACTTCCGTATGTGTCATGCAGAGTCTCTGACCGACATCTCATTGCAACGTCAGGAGATGCTATCACCAAATCTATGACGTTAAGATGGATGTTTGTCGGAGACCCGTCATTTAGTATTACTAGACCTAATGAGTCGATAGCCGCTTCTAACTCTATTCTATTTCGGTTGTGATGATGGTGACCCCATAAGGGGTGGTGTGCATTAAAATCACCAACAATAATAAATGGCGGAGCTAGAGAGTTAAAAATGTTCATCCAGTTGTTTCTATTAAGTGATTTGTTAGGTGGGCAGTAGCATGAAAGGATTGTGAGAAAAGAAGCTGAGGACTAAACAAATTGGACAGCTGAAGAGATATTAAAAGATGGGGTTTTAGTTTTGAAAAAGAAATTTTGGTTAAAATAAGATGAAATACCTCCATACCCGTCTTCTCTCATATTGTGAAAAGAACTAAAGCGGGGAAAAGAAAAATATTTATTTTGTTGAAACCATGTTTCACAGATTGTGACAGCGTTTATGTCTAAATCATGCATCAGTCGCGACAATTTGGCCTTTTTGTTGTATCCTGACTGGATATTCTAACTAAGAAGACGAATCGACGCCAGATCCATGGCTTGATTGTACAACTAAATTATTCAGGGACGTGAGAATATTAGAAATTAATGCGTGTGCATCCTTTGGGTTTTGAGACGAATATTGTCTTATTGCCTTAATTAATGTCTCTACAAGATTTTGAATAAATCTTGCATCGACAGAAGGTAACATGCTATTGGCCGGGTATGCTAAAGTAGAGTACGCCGCATCGGGAGGCAGCGAAACCGTAGAGTTAAAAGAGGCTTGTCTTAATGCTCGCGCTTTTTCCGGCGATCTGTTATTGGTTCTCTTTCTTTTATGAAAATGATCTCTTGACGACTCGCCAACAGAACCATTGCCATTTCTAGCATAGAGATGATCGTCTGTGTTAGCAACCGGTGCCCTAACTGCTGAGGAGAAAAGTTGTCGTATCGGGAGGTGTGAGTGGGAAACTGTTGTAAAAGCAGTGGGAAAGTCTCTGTCTTGTTGAAGATTGGCTTGTTTGGTAGGATTCAGCGAAGATGCTTCATGAAACGAGTAGCCGTGATAAGCCATTGCCTCTTTAATTTTGGTTTGTCGTGAGAACTCCGGACAGATCCTGTTAGCTAATAAAGTTTTAATTTCATTGGAGTAGTGGCTGCCTTTACAATACATACAACAGGGTGAAAGCGCCGTAGAACAACTTTCCAGTTTATGCGAACCGGAGCATGATGGGCATTTAGGTTCGGGGCTTTTGCAGACCTTAGAGGTGTGACCATATCTCATGCAATTGAAACACTGGATCACCTTTGATATGTATTACGTGACTGGACAAGAGTTAAGATTTAATATAAATGTTTTGGGTAGAATGTGACCTCGGAAGGTTATTAGTACTGTATTGGAGGGTTCAAATCGAAATCCTTCTTCGCTTTGCACCTTTCTATTAAAACGTTCAGCTTTAAAATCTGCACATCCAACGAATTTTTACCTCTCGCTACAATTTCTGTTACATCAATGTCTTTATCTATACCACGAATTAATCCCTTGCACGAAATGTGGTGTGAGGGGATGTAAGCTTTGATGCTATGATTTAATAAAAACGGACCTTTTAAGAATTTATTCGCATCTACGTAACTGTTAAAAAAAATTCCGATTCTATTTCTACCTCGAGGTTCAACTTTCGATGCTGGTATTTTCTCATTAATTAATTTAGAACCTATCCCCATAGGAGTGATGGATTGGTTGTTAGTAGGCTCTATATATATTTGAAATGGACCAGTATCGGAGGGGTTAAAACTATCAACAAGTGCTGTTATAACACGTGTGGGTGCCATGGATGAGTTGCCGGTGCTATTATTAATTTGCTGATCTGTATTGGTAATATCACCAACTTTATTCTCTGAGTTTACATTCTTCATCTCAACATCTCCTTGTGAGGAATTGCCGCCGGGGCTCTTCCCGCCATGCTGGTGGCTTGCCCGAGCTCTGCTCAGACAAGCTCACCTTATATAAAACAATTAAAACACCACAGTTCTCACTCACCCCGTGTTATTAAGCATAGGATATAATGACAACAACAGATATGGGATAGGATAGCTATTAAATTGCTTATCGCACTTTACACACTAGTCTTTACTGTCGACTAGATCGGTCCGTAGTTCGGAGCCGAATGATCAATTTACATAAAATTGCAATTACTTGTACGTATATAAACATGTAAGAGGAGGTAACGCAATACCTTTTATTAGGAGAAATAGTTTTCTTTACACACACAGTTTAACGTATTTTTCTAATAGAGGGCATTGCGTTGTAATTTTTATAAAATTGTCAGAAATGTTCACAATTTTTATAAATCTTAAAAAATGTAAAGTTTTTTATCTAAGAACGTTTGCAATTCTTATAAATGCTAAAAAATGTTAAATTGTCAAAAACAAAAAGTTTTTTAATCTAATAAAGTTATAAAATGTTTTCAAAATGTCAGAAAAACAAAATTGGAAACTGGAAATGTTTTCAAATTATTAATTTTTGGTGAGTTCTAAAGTGTTCTCAGTTTTTAAGTCCTAAATAAATGATTTTCAGTTCAAGAACGTCATATAATATTTTAAAAATGTCAGAAAGTTTCTGGAAACGTCAAAAATGTTTTCAAAACGTAATTTTTTTTGAAAACTTCAGAAATGTTATCAATCAATTATTAAAAAATGTTAAGTTAAAAAAAAAATGAAACGTCATAAAATGTTTTCAAAATGTCAATACATTTTTAGAAACTTTAAAAATTTAAGTTTTTAACAAAAAAAAGGAGAAAACAACACTGGATTCTTTGATGACCAACATTTGGGCGGGTGGGTGGGTCACAGTAGAAGAAGTAACTTGCTTACAAATTAAGCTTTGTTCCTACTCACCCATCCAAGCATTAAATATCAAAAGATTTTTTGTTAAACAATTCTTTCATTTCTAAATTCAAGCACACAACAGGAGAGACAAACATTGGATGTTTTGATGATTAACACTTGGGTGAGTGGGTGAGTCACAGTAGAAGAATCTATTTGCCTACAAATTAAACTTTGTTTCTTTCTACTTACTTAAGCTTTAGTTATCAAAAGAATTATTGTTTAACAATTCTCTTATATCTATTTCCAAGCACACATGAGAAAGAACAAACAATAGATTCTTTGATGACTAACTCTTGAGCAGGTGGTTGAGTCACAGTAAAAGAAGTAACTTGCCCACAAATTAAACTTTGTTCCCAGCCATCCACCCAAGCATTAGTTATCAAAAGATTTATTTAAAAACAATTCTTTCATATCTAAACCTAAGCACACAAGAGTGTAGGAATAGATTTTTTGATGACTAACACTTGGGCGGGTGAGTGGGTCACAGTAGAAGAAGTAACTCGTTAACAAAGTAAACTTTGTTCCTACCCACCTACCCAAACGTTAGTTATCAAAAGATTTATTGTTAAACAAGTCTCTAATATTCTAATGTAAGCACACGAGAGGTGAGAAAACAATAGATTTTTTGATGACTATCACTTGGGTGGGTGACTGGGTTACAGTAGAAGAAGTAACTCCCACAAATTAAATTGTGTTCACACCCAAGCGTTAGTTATTAAAAGATTTTTTGTTAAACAATTCTCTAAATCCAAGCACACAAGAAGAAGGACAAACAATTGATCTTTTGATGACTAGCACTAGGGCGGGTGGGTGGGTCACAGTAAAAGAAGTAACTCACTCACAAATTAAACTTTGTTGAATTATTGAAAAAATATCTAAATATACTAGTTTTTTAATTTATGTTTTGGTAAGCAGTTAAACAACTTTGTATCTTGCGGTAAATAATTTTTTAACAATTCTTCTCATACTTTCCCTGATTTTTGTTAAAATGCTTTAATTAAGATTGAAATATTATTGAAACAATGAAACCATATTGCGGAAAATTTTGTGGCATATTTTAAACTTCGTATAGTTTACATTATCGTAAAAATCTTGAACCTATTCGCTAACAATAAATAAGATAGAAGTGATATGACATTGAAAAAGTGGTATTAATGATGTTTTGAGAGAGGCGACAAAACTAGCTGAAGAGACTGGGTTGGGGACAGTGTCGTTCGGTGGCGATGACGCGCCTCCGCGCACCGACGAAAATGATGATTTATAATCTGTCCGTAGCCTGGGGACTGAATCTGACTGACTGATACACTATGCTAAAGCGACTCGCAACCAAAGCAAACTCGGAATAAAAAAGTACATTTTCCATCATAAATCATTCGATAATTCAGTCAAAAACGATCATATCTGATGGAACATCGTTCCCTTTAACTTTTTAATTCACCATTTTCGCACAAATCTGAACTGAGCTGAGCTGAAACCCTATAGAAGGAAGGGGGATGATTCTGCACATTCTTTGCGATTACACAGTAAAAAATATATAGAAGACTGGATGTCTATAAAAATGATATTTATAACGCATTAAGGGCACATTTGTTAAGGCCCCGTCACGTTGGTTGGTTGGTGATTCCAATTTCTGCTAGTCATATTTATTCATTCAAATTAATCATCTCTGATTTATTGAAATTTTCTTTTGTTGTGGCAGTCATTTTAATGCCAAATTTAAATCATGTTAACTTTTAACGGCCGGATTTGTATATTGCTGACATAAGTGGTAGATTTTAATTTATTTTTGAAAAAAATAAAATATTTTTGAAATTTTAAAAAAATTATGGCTGGATTTTTGGGGCTTTTGGTAAAATTTTAGGTAATATTTGTTAAATTTTATGGTTTTAATTTGATTTAATAGAGTCCACTACTACTAATTTAATTAAATGTTATTGTTACAAAATAAAGTACAAAAAACAGACAAAATTTAATATTTTCCGCTAAGGCCCAAAAATCCTAGTCTCGTTACTGGGCCGGATTTTAATAATTTATGATTAAGTAATTATATTTTAATTCTGCAATAATTTATTTGTTTTTCAATTGATTACTTTATAGAGAAATTCTAATAGTTGAAATTTTGAACAAATAATTTCAATTTTGTGTTTTGATTATATTAAGTTTTGTCTCTAGCATTTTATTTGTGTGTTGGTTTTATGTATTGGAAAAAAACAACATCAATTCACTACTCTTTCAAAATGTTTTCCATTCTGTTATTTTAAATCCACCCTTGAGTCGCGAGGGCGAGAGCACAATGCGGTGTAAATACCCCGAAGTTATTCGATTTTATACTAAAAAAACGTTTTCTTACAACGCATTACCGAACCGAGTCCAGCTCGCACGCACACAACCCCTCACTCATCTCTTGAAGGGATAAAAAACACATTCGCACATTGTTGAATGTGTAAATCGTAACACACACACACACTAACATTATGACTATCGATTGAATGAAGAATTTGAATGTTTACACTTTGAAGCGACATATCTTTGAAAACTGGTTTAAATTTCAGTCAATATGTGACAATTTTTCATTTGATTTAATTATTATAAAATTTGCAAAAAATACTTCCGGTCCAAAATATTAATTTCTAATATTGTTAATACTTAAAGTACTTACTGAAAAGTGTTTATAAAAATATTTATCACAATTTACCGATTAATTTTTGTTTTATGAACGAATTATTGAGCTAATATTAAAAAAATCATAATTGGCAATTTAAAAAAAATTCAAAAATTATTTCTTGTACAAATTATTAATTTTCAATACTGTTAGTACACTCAATCACCCAAGTGTTCGTTATCAAGAATTTTAATATGTAACTTCTCTGCAAACGTCAAAAGTCACTTAATCACAAGTGAAGGTCGTGATCCAACCTCTTGGTAACTAATAATTGTGTGGGTGAGTGGGCCACACCAAACCAAACTACTGACTTGTTATCATAATATGGAGTATACCACTCACTCGCCCACCCAACTGTTTGTTAACAAGAGTTTTTATGATTGACTTCTTTGCGAACGTCAAAAATCACTTAATCACAAGAAACGGTTGTTATTCAACTTTTTGATTACTAATACTTGGGTGGGTGGATGGGTCACTCCGATTTTAAGTACTGATTTGTTATTATAATATGAAGTATCCCACCCACCCACCCAAGTGTTTGTTATCAAAATTTCTAATTTTTGACTTTTCTACGAACGTTAAAAGTCACTTAAACACAAGAGAAGGTCGTGATCCAACCTTTTGGTAACTAACACTTGGGTGGGTGGGTGGGCCACTCCAATCCAAAGTATCAACATGTTATCATAATATAGAGTGTCCCAGCCACCCATCCAAAAGTTGTTACCAAGAGTTTTAATGTTTGACCTCTCTGCGAACGTTAAAAGTCACTTAATCACAAATGAAAGTTAAGATCCAACCTCTAGGTAACTAACACTTAGGTGGGCCACTCCGATTCAAACTACTGACTAGTTATTATAATATAGGGTGTTCCACTTACCCAAGTGTTTGTTATCAAAAATATTAGTGTTTGGTTTTTCTGCAAACGTTAAAAGTTACTTAATCACAAGAGAAGGTTGTGATCCTACTTTTTGGTAACTAACACTTAGGTAGATGGGTGGGCCACACCGATCTAAAGTACTAACTTGTTATTATAATATAAGTGTTTTATCTACCCAAGTGTTTGTTTACAAAAATTTTAATGTTTGACCTATCTGCGAATGTTGAGTCACTTCATCACAAGAAATGTTCTGATCTAACCTCTTGGTAACAAACACTTAGGTGGGTGGGTGGGCCACTTCAGAGCAATAAAAACGTGTCATTAATTTAGATTTCAGTAGCCCACTCACTCACTTAAATATTAGTTATCAAGAAATTGGATCACAACCTCCTATTGTGACAAATTGACTTCTAACGTCTGCACAGAAGTCAAATTACTAATTTCAATCTAAACTATTGACTATTACTTGTCAGGATTTATAACCTGGTGTCCCCGCTTACACACACAAGTGTTAGTCATCAAAAGAAAAAATATCACCATTGCTTATGCAAAGAAGAGATACATCCAATTTCCTGACAACAAACACTTGGGTGGGCGGGCGGGGCACTCCAATTAAAATTACTCGTCCGTAATCATAAATTGGTGTCTCCAACTACCCAATCAAGAGTTGATAACAAACAAATGAGCAAATGGGCAGAGAGTTCCAATCAAAACTACTTGACCATAATCATAATAATCTTCAAATGATTAAATATTACCATAACCTTAAAATTAACGTCCAAATGGCTCTACAGAAATCGAAAAAATGGTAACAAACAGAAAGAGATCTAAAAAGCAACTGAGTTAAACCAGAATCTACTATCATCGCCGGATTCAAGACAAATCCTTCTACAAATATCACCAGCAATTCTAGCAAAGGTAACTCAAAACATATCACATAAGAGCTAACCCCGTGCTGAACTCAATTGAGGTTAATTTACATTTATGACATATCTCAATTAAGGTTAAGTAGAAGGCGACTGTAGCACAATGGTCTAGTGCGAGAACTGTTGTGCAGGCAGCTCGAGTTTGATTCCCGGCAGCGGCAATATCTAATTTGTCTAATATATTTCGATGCGGTCGTCTCCTTTGCAAGGCAATGGCAAACCAGCGAAGTATTTGCCTTTAGTGGTGTGGTTCGGATTCTACGTTAAACTGTAGGTCTCGTATGTTTGTGTGGAACTATTATCGCACACTACAAACATGCGAAAGCGGTGCCGACGCTCATAACGAGTATGGCACTATAAAAAAAGAAAAAGAAGAAGAAGAAGGTCTAGTGCAAAAAGCACTGTCCAGTAGCAGCACGTACCTTATTAGATGACTCTAAGTTAAATATAGAAAAAATTAACAGAATCTACTAACTTGACGTAAAAATATAAATTATGGTCATCGAGGAAACCATAAATTTAAATTTATTACAAATTAACTTCAAAACTGTGAAATAGAAAACAATTGCATCTCATATTATCAGTTGATTTGACAAATTTGTCAAGATTGAAGTTAATAAAATCAATCAAATAATAATAACTTTTGCACATTTGTTATAAAATTCACACACAACGCACAAATATTTCAATTGATGATGGCCTCCATTCAAAACTATACAATTGTATATTAAAGTAACCAATTTATAACATAAAAATAAATTTAATTAATTTATAATAAAATAGTTAGACAATTTGTGACGTAACGTTTTCTTCTCTATTTTCCCAATAATTGCACAATTGCTTTTCTATGAAATTATATCTCTATAAATAAATAATAACAAATTGATTGTGATGAATGTGTACCGTAAGTGAGTCGGACATAAATATGTAATATCTGCCGGTTGTGTTCGGTGTGCGTGTATTAATCGATTAATAATTAGATGTAAGTATGCCGCGACAAATTGCAATCAATAACAATTAATTAAGACCTCCGTATGTATATTAATCGGACTCTGATTTAATTGACTAATTAGCACGCGTGATTTATAGATTTATTATTAATAAATATTCCAAGTATCAAGTATTTGCTATTCAAATTTACTATTCACCCCAATAATATTGTACCCTCCCGATAATTACTTTTTCTTATTATCAACGTTGGGAGGATTTATTACGGGAGAGAGGTCTTGTATAGTGTTGCATGTATAAGTGTCTGCTTAAGGGTGGATTTAGCAGATGGGGTGCATCTGTGTGTATGTATATATAGTAGAAATGGTGGCGGGGTTGAACGGGGGCGGCTGTGAAGAGAAGAGAGGCAAGAGTGAGAGTTGTCACGCACAGGGTTTGATTGGGCTGTACTATAGCTACATGGCTATGAAGCACTAAAGGCTATGACCATGGACTAAGGCTCTGATCGATATTGAAAGATTCACCCCTACGTCTGGCCCTGCAGTCGTTCGCCTTACAACTACCACTATTTTTACATCTATTCATATATTTATTTGCATCAAATATAAATAAATTATTAATTTATTCAAACTCAATCGCATAATATTAATTTTATGTAAATTGTCTCTTTGACCACTGAGATGCTGGGCACACTGATGATGGGTGCATACCCTGAAACACGAGTATTAATTTTAAAGCATAATATTAAAGTTACTAAATAATCATTAATGATGTATGTTTTGCAGGATTCAAATATTATTAACAATTTAGTTATTATTTCAATCTAATAATATTTATCGGTTGAGTTGTGCGTAAATATATAATAAAAACAGGGGTGGTTTTGGCAATGGTATAGTAATCCAGTTAAATGGGAATGTGAAAAATCAACTGGGAAAGTTTTAGTGTCGTCTCAGCGTATTTTCCCAAACATTTAGTCAAACTAGTAATTTGATTATTTCGTTTGGGGTGGCCTAATCAATTCTTCCTCCTCATCTTTTTCTCGCTCGCCGCCACTATACGTCCGCTACCGTTGGTTGTGATCCATCTGGTATTCAGAACACGGGTCCGGCTCCAGTTCGTTTTTGTCGGCAACACAATTGACTAACGAGCAGCCTTATTACCCTCCAGCGCAGACTTTTATTATTACTGTCAACCTCACAATTTTAAATTCACTGAAACATTTTCCATCCATCCCTTAATTTTATTAACTGAAAAATTGAGCCATCATTGAACCCCATGTAATATTTTATAATCAAATCTCCCCCAATATATTTATAACGCGCTCCAAACGCAATAATAATATTTTTTTCACATTTTCCACCCCAAATTTAAAATAAAGTATAGAAGATAATATAGATGCGATGCAATAAAATGCTTCCTGTGCATCCCCTTGATATATGTTTTTCTTTTCGTTTGGTGGCATCGGAACTACATTGACATTTACCCCCCGCGTCTCTAAAAAATAACATTCGTTAGTTATGAAATGAATTGCAAAAATGTTATTTGCAATAGTTAAAAAGGGGGGATCGATTTCTCGCATTGGTCTTGGACACAAGACGATGCCGACACTTGACGGATGGTTGACAGTTGACAGAGGCGCTGTCGTTTAGAGCAAGAAGGAGCTTCCCATTATTAAAGAAAGACGAACCGATTATTATACCAAGTAACAATCTTTTGTGTATTCGAATGTGAATCCTCTTGATAAATTCATACGTGAATGAGAACATTCTAAAAGAAGGCAATAATATAATTTTTTTTAACTCTCCGTATGTAAATACTTTCATTTATAAATCCGCGTGGACAGAATATGGGATTTTTTTTATCATCGTCTCTCCTGTGCCATCTTTTCGTAAATTATTTAGAAAATTGAAACATAATCCCCCAATATTACAACCACATGAGTGGCCGCACGAGATAAAAAAATATATAATAATAAAAGTAAAAAGGCGCATTAGTAGTTTAGCGATAGGAGATATGGATGAAGTGAGAGAGAAAGAAAAAAAAGAGTATGTAGTCTTATAACAAAGGGTGCTGCCATTCACCCTACTATATATACAGATAGGACCCTATCAACTGTTAAAGGGAGTATTACATTTGGCCTCCGTTGCGAATCAGCAAAGATACAAATAAAAATTATGTTTGTTTATTAATTTAAATAATGATTGAAACATGAGTTTATTTATTAAATTTTTTATGCTCTAACAATTTATATATTTATTTAATGATTTATTCATTTGTAGCTGATTTGGATGCAAATGATTAATATTTTAAATCTTTGTCACTAAATAAATTACATACTCAAAAACAAAACATTGATGATCATTTCAATATAGTTTTATGAACTGTTACATACTTTTGCTTAGTTTTAATACAAATAATTGCAATACATTATTTTTAGAACTGATCCTTGAGGAACACCATTACTGTAAATTTTCCTTTGGTCTATAGCAGCACCTTTTGCTACCAATTACAGTATTTTTACAGTTATTGAGTAATTATTTAAATTATTGTTAGTTGTTAGTACATCTTATGACTTTTGTAATCTTTCATAAATATTTTGTAACAGTTGGAGAACTATTTAAGAACAAGTAATGACAGTTTATGAACATTTTCTGACACATATTACTTGAAATATGTTTTATAACTTTTGTGATGTTTTACAAATATTTTATGATATTTTCAAAACATATTTTGACAGTTAAAGAACATTTTTTGATATTTTATAGCATCTGCGATAGTTTATAAACATTTCATGACATTAATGTTAGTTGAAGTACATCTTATAATTTTTCAATTATTTATAAGTATTTTATGACAATTTTAGAACAGCTTTGACACTTTTTATAACAGTTCTACATTATTTTATTACATTCATGTTGGTTAAAGTACGTTTTATATTTATTGTCATTGCTTATGAAGATTTTATGACAATTTCAAATCAATTTTGACAGTTTGGATATATTTTATGACAGTTGAAGAACAGTTTATAAAATTTGCAACAATTTAAAAATACGTTCTGGCATTTGTGACAGTTTATTATGACATCTATATTAAATAAAGCACATTTTATGACTTTTGTGATTGTTTACAAACATTTTATAATAGTTTCAAAACCGATTTGAAACTTTTTAGAACAATTGAAGAACATTTATGATCATTTAAAAATATGTTATAGCATCTTTAACAATTTATGAACATTTTTTGACTTTTGTGATCATTTATGACAGTTTCAGAACAATTACAATTTAGATTTTTTGATGATAGTTAAAAAGTTTTATAAATTGTTTCATATTTTTGCTTATTTTTCTACAATTAATTGCATGGCGCTACAATATTTTTAAAACACACGCATTTTAATTTTATAGCACTAAACCTAGTAAGTACTGATCCTTGGGGTACACCACTTTACATATCTAACTTTCAACCCGCCACCGTATACCAAATGTACTTTAATCCAAATAAAACGTTAATAATGCCAGGTTATATTCTTTTTTGCAATTGCAGTTGTTGCGTCTTTAATTGGACTATAATCTCAACTGTTGTCTGAACGCAGCATTCTATTTTATTAGACCACTAATGAAACTTTTTCTATTTATGTTGAGCAATGTGAAGCAACTAAAAATATGCGTTTTGTTGGCCTTGATACTACAGCTAGAACTGTCTCTTTCAATTCCAAAATACTTATTTAATCATTTGTGTTGTGCAACTTCTTATTTGTATGTCTTGTTGATATTCCACTTCTATTTAACTACTGAAACAATGTATTTTTATCCTTAACTCAAAATTTGCAACCATTTTGATTTTACAACAAATTTTTGAGTTTAGAATTTTGTCTCAAACTACACCAAACTTTAATTTCTAACAAAATTAAGGGTTCTACAATTAAATTTTTAATGAATTTAGACAAGACCATGTAAGTTTGATCCAAAATTGTATATTTTAACTCAAAATTTGCTTTCACAATAAAGTTATTAATTGTTTTAGATAAAACCATGTATGCTGATTCCAAATTTTTAATCCACAACTTCAAATTATGTTTTGACATTTTTAAAATAGCTTTAAACATAATCAGATTTGATTGATAGTTTAAGACTTTTTTGACGTTTTTAATATTTCTAAACGCTTTTTGTGAATTTTAGACAATCATTTGACCGTTTTTTAATTTTTAAACAAATATTTTAACAGTTTTAAAATATTTGTTTTTGAGTTTTGTCATTTCTAAGACACTTATGGTAGGTTAAGATCATTTTTAACAGTTATTTTGCTGTTTTTAGTTTTTAAAATTTAAAACATTTGTTTTGAAAGTTTTTGACAAGTCTTTGAAATATTTTTAATAGTTTTTAGTTATTTTAATGTTTGAAACATATTTAGATATTTTTTGACACTTTAACGACAAAGTATTGTTGGCAGTATTAGATTGTTTTTGATCCTTTTTGATACTTTTGGTTGTTTTAAACAATTGTTAGTCATATTTAGATATTTGTTGGCAGTTCCGTTATTTTTTTGACACTTTTAGATATTGTTTGACAGTTTTAGATCATTTTTGACAGTTTATTTATGTATTTTTTGACATTTTTAGACAATTTTTATTCACATTTACATTTGATTGATACTGTAAGACATTTTTGATGTTTTTAAATATTTTTAAACGCTTTTTGTGAGTTAAAAAAAAATCTTTTGACAATTTTCTTAACCTTTAAAAAAATATTTTAACAGTTTTAAACAATTTCTTAACGTTTAGTTATTTTTAAAACACTTATGTTGGTTTTAAATTATTTTTGACAGTTTTTTGACGTTTTTAGACAATTTTTAAACTTATTTCAAACCTTTTGAAAATTTGAGACATTTGTTTTGAAAGTTTTTGACAAGTTTTTAATAATTTTTTGAATTATTCTACCGTTTTAAACAATTTTGAACATATTTAGATATTTTTTGACAGTTTTAGTTATTCTTTGACGGTTCTAAGTATTGTTTGACAGTATTAGACAGTTTTTGACATTTTGTTGGCTATTTAAAACAATTTTTAGACATATTTAGATATTTTTTGACAATTCTGTTATATTATTTGACATTTCTAGATATTGTTTGACAGTTTTAGAACATTTTTGTGAAGTTTCAATGTTTTTTTACATTTTTGGATACATACGAAATTTATTAACAGCTTTAGACATTCTTTTGATGTGTGACAGTGCTTCTATAGTTTTTGCATTGATGTTATGGTTTAGTCTTTTTTTTATAGAATTAAATCTAAAAATTTTTTTGTCATTGCTTTATAAAATGCAATTTAATAACAAGACTCAATTTAAACATAATAGTTAGAAAGATTATATGATATATTTGAAGCAATTTAATTTTTTTTTATTTATTCGAAAAAAAATTATGACAGTTTTTTCAATTAACTATCTAAATTTTGTTTTAAACTTTTAACATATTAATAGAATACCCTAAAGCAAGACACGTGTTCCTTTTAATTAGATTAAACAATAAACCAATAGTAATAAATCGTACTATTAATGCCCAATTGACCATATGCCACAACAACTGGGAAATATATAAAATAAATAAGAATTACTGGTGTAAATTTTAATAGGGGTCTAGGAGGGCTTTTATATATTTTTTCGTTTTTAGTTAGCGCCACAAGACACTATTAGGCCAATTTTATGACCACCAACTGTGGTTTTTGACCCTAAATTAAAACCCTCACTCGTCCGTTCGTTGAAGACTTTATTGAAACGGTGATAACTAATTTATCGATATTATTCCCCACTCTAAAGTAATTTATTATGACAAGTAATATGAGGACATTGCATGATAATGCACATTGTTTGCGTGATGAGTGAATGCAATGATTTTAATATTTAATTAGAATAATTAATTAGAAACTGTTTTTTTTTTAATTTGATTTGCAAAGTATTTAATATTATTAGTCAAATTTTTGCAAAAACTCTTGATAATAGATATTTTTACGAAAATTTCAAAATATTTTCAAAATTTTACAAAATATCAAAAAACTATAAATGTAATTTTTTGCTAATATAACGTTTTAGATAATTGAAAAGTTTGAAAATTTTGACTTAAAAACTAAGCCAACCAAATTAGTTTTAGTAATAAAAAAAAAATTTGGCAAAATTCAAATTTTTTTTTTAAATTTTAGAAAATATTAAAAAAATTTTAAATACAATATCTTGTCAACATGGCGTTCTAGACAATTAGAAATTTTAAAAAACTTTAGTAAAAACCTAAGCCAACTATGTCAGTTTTAGTAAGTTAAAAGAATTTTTTTTGCAAATTTTAAATTATTTTCAAAAATTATAAATGCAATTGTTAACATGATGTTTTAGATAATCAGAAATTTTGAATTTTTTTATTTAAAAACTAAGCCAACTATGTCAGTTCAAGTAAATTAAAAAAAAAATAATAATAATTTGCAAATCTCAAACTATTTTCAAAATTTCACAAAATATTTGCCAATAAAACGTTCTATTTAACCAGAAAGTTTGAAAAATGTTGCTTAAAAACTAAGCCAACTATATCAATTTTATATATGATATAAATTAAATAATATTCTGTAGATTATAAGTTTCTATTTGTATATTGTGAAGTGTAATATGTGCTGTTTCGCTAAGGGTAAATGTCGGTAGGGGAATTTTGGCAATGAAATGAGAAAGAAAAGAAGAAGTCCGTTCAGTCCACGCAACGCAACGCAAGTCGCTTGCTTCTCTTATCGCACTCCGCCAGTGCTAAGGGCCTAATACTAACACTAACTCTCATCCCACATTCTACATTCTGCACTCTACATCCTCCCTTATTACAATCAGAAAACATTATCCTAGCTTAGGTCCGTCGGTCTGATAAGGACCTCGAACAGTCCTACTGCGGTCCATGGCACAATACAACCCCCAGAACAGACAGGATGATGATGATGACTTTCTCTCATTTAATTGATACTTATTTTAACAAAAAAATAAAGAAAAAATATTAAAACACTTTTAACAAAAAAAAATTGATACATTTTAATTACATATAATTTCTATGCAAGGCTATTGCTAAGCCAACGCTTTATCACTGAGCTATCGCACCGGGTTAAATTATTTGTACGCAACAGTTTTTAAATCAACTATAAAATATACTGATTCAATTTAATATACAAAGTACTTTAAGCTTAAGAGTAAATAATTTTCCTCATCTTGACAATCCCATTAAAGTTATGACATCGTTATGGGTAACCACCACATTGGGGGGACTTGAAACAAAAAAAAAAACAGATAAAAGTTATGTGTAATTCCCCTCGTGCATTCGATTCAAACCTTTTCCGTTTTATAATAAAACGATTTTGATTTTGATATTATGTGAAGCGTCCCCCGCGGGCGATGCGATTACACCCAAAGAGCGCACACAACACTCAAACAAATCTAAAGGAAGGGCGCTGAAGAAACGAAAAAAAAATTGGATATTCGCTTTCCGTTTGATGTTGGTTTATATTCGAATTTCCAAGGAGGCGATCGCCCCTGGTTATAAATATTGGACTCCAATAAAAGTTGTTACTTAGGATTCGCGTCAGGCGACATCAAAGAAAAAAAAACTCGCCCAGCGGAGGGTGACAAATAACTTGCATCTCGGGGATGAAATAGGGGCCGCGATACACGCTTTCGGACACGCTATTACCCAGACATTGACGAGACGAGTCAGCTAGAGGGGATGAATGCGAATTGCATCATTTACATCCAACAACAACACTATATCGATCGATGAATATCATTTTGGGTTGTTTGTGTGAGGTCTTTATTTCATTTATTGATGTATCCAGGTATACAATAAATGAAGGTGTTATGGTTTTAAGACTCTGTCAGTTGGAATGATGAGAGATAAGGGCTGCTGAGATTGCAATCTTACTGCACAAATGGTCTCATTTTTTAGAAGTTACTTTGAAGACAGTGGCGTAGTAAAAAAAGCAAAAACGCGTTTTTTACATAAAATCCATTGACATTTTTGTAGACTTTTTGCTTTATTTGGATCTTTATGAACAATTTACTGAAAAATATTATTTTAATAAGAAAATTTTTAAAAATGACACATAAAAATCATTTATAGCATAAAACTTTTTTTTTATAAAAAATAATTAAAAATTGCACACAAAAACCATTTACTACTTAAAATTTAACAAAAATCGCTCATAAAATGTCTTTCTTGTATAAAATGTATGCAAAAATAATGGTTTTTATAAGAACATAAGCAGAAAAAGCATTGTTTAAATCAAATTTATTAAAAATCTTGCAGTTAATTGTCTTTTTTTATAAGAAAATGATCAAAAATCGCACACAAATTACATTAAATTCTTAAAAATCAATTAAAATTGCTCAAAAAACGTTTTTATTTCGATAACTCAAAATAAAAATTGCAAAAAAAAATGCATTTCTTACTCTCTTTTACAAAAATCTCAAAAATGGCACACACAAAAAATTATAAAACTTTGCAGCAAAACCTTTAAAAAAAAAAACGTTAAGAATGAAACAAAAAACTATTTTTTTTATAAAATTCAACATTTTTTACATTTAATTGAACTGCAGAAATAATCCATTCACTACATTTAGTTTAACAAAATTTGCTTAGAAAATGTGTATATCATTCATCCAAGTGTTAGTTACTAAAAGTTTGAATCACGACCTTTTTTTGTGATTAATTGACTTTTTACGTTCGTAAAGAAGTCAAACATTAAAATTTTTAATAACAAATATTTGAGTGGGTTAGTGAAACACTCTATATTATGATAATGAGTCAGTAGTTTGGATTTCAGTGGCCCACCCGCTCATCTAAGTGTTAGTTACTAAGAAGCTGGATTACGACCGTTTCTTGTGATTAAGTGACGTTTGACGTTTGCAGAAAGGTCAAACATTTAAATTATTGATAACGAACAATGGTTGGATGGGACTCTATATTATGACAACAAGTCGATACTTTAGAACAGAAAAGCCCACCTACTCACCTAAACGTTAGTAACCAAAAGGTTGGATTACGGCCTTCTCTTGTGTTTAAGTGACTTTTAACGTTTGCAGAGAAGTCAAACATTAAAATTTTGTATAACAAACACTTGGGTGGGTGGGTGGGACACTTTATATTATGATAACAAGTCGGTACTTTGGATTGGAGTGGCTCACCTTCTCACCCAAGTGTTAGTTACCAAAAGGTTGGATCACGACTTTCTCTTGTGATTAAGTGACTTTTGACGTTTGCAGAGAGGTCAAAAATTAAAAAAATTTATAACAAACTTTTGGGTGGTTGGGTGGGACACTATATTATAATAGCAAGTCAGTAGTTTGGATCGGAGTGGCCCACCCGCCAAAAGTTTCAAAAATTCAAAAAAATCACTAAATTCAAAAACTTGGCATATTTTTACTAATTATTGATTTAAATTAAAAGTTACTACAAACAATTATAGCCAACTAAATTTGCTTCAAAATAGTTTATATAAAACATTTTGATACAGTGATAATTAATATTAATTATTAAATTAAAAAATTTAGCATGAAAAGTGATAAGTTGAATTAATAATTAAATTCCAAAACTTAGCATAACTTTACTAATTTTTGATAAAAGTTAAAAATTGGTACAACATTTTAAAGAAAACTAAATTTGTTTTAAAACTGTTTATATAAAACAGTTTGATACAGGATCGCAATTAAAAGTTGTTGTCCGAAAAGTGATAATTTGGAAAAATCACTAAATTCAAAAACTTGGTATAACTTTACTAATCTTGGATTTAGGTTAAAAGTTAATAAAAACAAATTAAAAAAAAACTAAATTTGCTTTAAATTTGTGTATATAAAATAATTTGATACAGGACCGCATTTAAGAGTTATTGTCTGAGAAATGATAATTAATATTAATCATTAAATTAAAAAACTTAGGATAACTTTACTAATTTTTGATCAAAGTTAAAAGTTGATACAACATTTTATAGAAAATTAAATTTGCTTTAAAATTATTTATATAAAACATTTTGATACAAGGCCGCAATTAAAAGTTGTTGTCCGAGAAGTGATAAGTCAAAAAAAAAAAAATCAAAAACTTGGCATAACTTTACTAATTTTTGATTTACGTTATATATTAATAAAAACAAATTAAAGAAAATTAAATTTGATTTAAACTTGTGAATATAAAATAACTTGATATAGAGCCGCATTTAGGAGTTATTGTCTGAAAAGTGATAATTTTAATTTATTATTAAATTTAAAAACTTAGCATAACTTTACTAATTCTTAATAATAGTTAAAAATTGATACAACATTTTAAAGAAAATTAAATTTTCTTTAAAATTGTTTATATTAAACATTTTGATACAGTGCTGCAATTAAAAGTTATTGTCCGAGAAATGATAATTTGAAAAAATCTCTGCATTCAAAAACTTTACTAATTTTTGATTTAGGTTAAAAGTTAATAAAAAAAACTAAAGAAAGCTAAATTTGCTTTAAACTTGTATATATAAAATAATATGATACAGGACCGCATTTAGGAATTATTGGCAGAGAAGTGATAATTTAGATTTATCATTAAATTAAAAAACTTAGCACAAATTTACTAATTTTTAATAAAAGTTAAAAGTTTATACAACATTTTAAAGAACTGAATTTGCTTTAAATTTTTTTACTTAAAATAGTTTGATATTGGGTTGCAATTAGGAACTATAGTCCGAAAACTGATAATTTAAATTAATCATTGGATTAAAAAACATTGCATAACTTTACTAGTTTTTGATTTAAGTAAAAAGTTAATACAATAAATTAAAGAAAACTAAATTTGCTTTAAATTTGTGTATATAAAATACTTTGTTGCAGGACCGCGTTTAGGAGTTATTGTCTGAGAAGTGATCATTTGGATTTGTTATTAAATTTAAAAACTCACTATAACTTTATTAATTCTTAATAAAAGTTAAAAGTTGATACATAATTTTAAAGAACTAAGTTTTCTTTAAAAGTTTTTACATAAAATAATTTGATACAGGGCTGTAATTAGGAACTATTGTTTGAAAACTGATAATTTAAATTAATCATTGGATTAAAAAACATTGCATAACTTTACTAATTTTTGATTTAAGTTAAAAGTTAATATAAACAAATTAAAGAAAATTAAATTTACTTTAAACTTGTGTATATAAAATAATTTGATACAGGACTCCATTTAGGAGTTGTTGTCTGATGATGAGTGATAATTTGGATTAATCACTAAATTTTAAAACTTTGCATAACTTTACTAATTCTTAATTTAGGTCAAAAGTAAATACAGCATTTTAATAAAAGAAACTAAATTTGCTTCAAAATTGATTATAGTAAATAATTTGATACAGGATTGCATTTAGGAGTTATTGTTTGAGAAGTGATAATTTGGATAAATCAATAAAATTAAAAATTTGTTTGTCATTTTGAAAAATTTCTTATGTTAATATGAGAATGGAACATTTTTTGGGACCCTTAAAAATATTTTGCAGTTGACTCTTTTTATAAGACGTTTCCAGAACCCGAAAATTGCAAAGCTTGGAGAAATATTGTGAATCTTATAGTTCATTTACTAACATATTTGAATCTTAAAATTTTTTAGTCTGTTCAAAATTAAATTGAGTACGGTCAATAGAGCAAAAAACATTGTTTTTGAATGAATTTTAAAATTAAATTAAAGTCCGTTCTCTAGTGATAAGAGACTATAGAAAAGTTTGTGTTGTTATTATGATTAAAAAAGTATAATAAATGTCACAGAAAGGAATAAACGAAGCAAACATTAAACGCTTTTATAAATTAATGAAATCTGGCAATGCAGTTGTTTTGTTTTTCACGATTGCATCCGCCGTAATCCCAGCCAGAAATAAATCATCCATCCGTGCATTTATTATTATATAACCGGGTGGTGCAATATATCATTTGTGATTATATATTTGTGTGTTTCCGAGATAACCAAGCAGACAGCAGAAATACACACACACACACACACACACAGACACTGGGAGACTATGCAATATAATTCATAACTGACGTCTTGGGCAAATGTGATTGCCGTGAGATCGCACCTTGGGGACCATCGTTGGGTTTTGTTTTCCGCTTTCCATGAGGGGTTTGTTGTAGGGGAATCTGCTCCACTATACTCTATCGATAAAACATGTCGTATTTTTTAAAAATAATTTCATGTATTTATGTTCTTCATCGGACTTGGTAAAGAGTCTAAAATGTAGCGCGGATTTTCTCAGCCATGAATCCAGAAAATAAAACTGAATAATGTAAAGGGGCGACTAGCCCCATTTCCTCTCGGCTTTTATTTTATATTTCCAAAAATTTCATCTCAAAACAATGAGAAAAGAAAATATAATTTGATGATAAAGTCCCTCGCGGATGATTTAATGCGACGATAAAAATCAGCAATAATATTATTGAAACTTGTTGTTGATGCATTACGAATGCAATATGGAGCCAGTAATTAGTATCGGAATAAATACAAGATACAGATGATATATCTGCTTGCTTGCTTTTATTTTTTGTATTATTATTATTATTCTGCTCGAGCTGGCTCAGTCTCCAAGAAATTACAATTACAAATTAAGTCCGACGATTTTTTATACAGCTCATTTATTATTATTCCTGCTGCTGCTGTGCTGCTGCTGCGGATTGATTATGTCGACTCTTCTTTTGCCCCCTTATCAATTTTAATTAATTATTAAAACCGCCCGGCATTTCCATAACTTATTCATAAATGGATTTTCTTTCTTTCTGTTTTTGTTTTATTCCTGTGTGTGGCGCCCCCCGGGCCGAGTTCTCCCGTGTCCTGCATACGAATCGCGCGAAGGAATAACTTTGTTTGTTGCATTTTCAGTTCGAAAAAGAATGTTTCCACCCCTGCATTTTCCATTTGTAAGCGGCTTTCGCGTATTCGCAAGGGAGAAATTTTCCTTTTGCGTCACGACCTGCTCGATACAATGCCCACGAATATATTTCGAAGATAAAATACATTCAAAGCTATTTAATCTATTTAATTAATCATTTGCAGATTCCGAGCGAAGCAATTAATTGTGATCGTTCAAGTATAAATAGAAAATTCGAGGTGAAGTCAGCTCATTATATTTGAAGCCAAAGTTGAAAGCAATTATACGTCATTGTTGCCAACAGCAGTCGGTCCTGAAATGTCCCTGGACATCCGGACTTTGCAAAGATCGCAATTTAAAGATACTAGTTGACCGACAATAAGTGCCTTCGACCCGGCACACACAAAAAAATGCATGCAGCATCACCACCACCACCACTACCACCACCTTCATGCACTTAAAAATATAATTTCGTTATGTGTCTATGTAAGTCTTCTGTTGTCTTCGGTATGTGTCTGTGTGTGTATATTTTTTATTAGACTGATAATTATATTTCCTCGCGCGTTCTCTGGAAGTTTTACACATTTGGTTGGCGGCTCGTAATTGTATTATTTCGCTGGATGTTCCGCGCCACCTTTATGCAATTATAGCGCCACTTTGCTGCTGCGAGTATATAATGGATATGTCTGCAGTTATAATGTCCATCCTGGCCTTAATGTACATTTCGTAGATATTAAAACTTTACTTGATTTAGTTATTAATTAAATCTGCGCTGTAGTAGTAGCAGCTACAGTCAGCCAGTTACTATTTTCTCATTGTTTGTTGGCATATAGGGAAATAAAATAAATGAAAAAAAAAATATAAAATAGGTAGAAGAGAGACGAAGAGAAGGCGTGCAAAAAGGAAAAGAATTCCTGGCCAAGTACAAGCAGCCAATTTTCAAATTCAATTTACGTGGAACAAAAGCCTTCTCCTGCTCTTTTATCTCTTGTTTTGTTTTTCCGCCCGCAAAATATTTTCCTAGCAAAATTCCCTCGGTTATATTATATAAAATATAACATCGCTTCTCATACCCACCAACCAACCCAACATGAAAATTGATACATTTTACATTTCTTTTTTCGCGGCTGCGCCATTTTCTATGTACATATATATAGTATAGGTATATAAAAAACAGGTTCCTCCTACGCAGCGTGAATTTACAATTTAAACGAGGGTGAATTTCCCGGGGAAAGCTACAGGATTGGTGGAGAAGTTTAAACCCCGCGGCGGTAAAGGGGTCGAGGGTTGAAATGCGTGCGCGTCTTCATTTACATGTAGGGGATGTTTTACATATCCGAGCCGATTGGTTCTACTAAATTTACATAAGGGACTTTTTTACCGGCGAATAAAAAAAGGGGTTGATGTACATAAAGGGATGAATTATTAACCTACCACGACAAAGATAAAAACTGCATGCTTTATATAAATAAAATGAGAAACTGTAACATATTATCTCAATCCTTAATAACTGTATCGTGTTAATTATTGTTAAGTGTACAATAACTTTGCCGCAAGCATCAACTTATTTTATATAAACAATTTTGAAGCAAATCTAGATTTTTTCAATTTATTGTATTAACTTTAGACTTAAATCAAAAATGATTAAAGTTATGCCAAGTTTTTGAATTTAATGATTAGTTGAATTACAACACTTATTCCAACGTTTTTCTAGTAACGTAGTTTTGCAAAATACGACTTAACAACGTTTTCAAAATTGTCATTTTGATAAAACGCAAGAGTTTTAGAAAGAGATATTAGTCACAGAGGTTGAGACTGTAAAAGGAAAGTTGTAACACCTTAAAGCCGTATTCATTGACTACTTCTTGAACAATTTGTGCTTTCTGCACCCTGCAGTTGCTGTGCATACACCGAGTTTCTTAGGATAATTGTGGTTTTTATGTTTAAGTTTAAATTGTGGACGAGTAACTTCTTCTACTGTGTCCCACCCACCTACCCAAGTGTTAGTCATCAAAGAATCTTATGTTTTCCCCATTTCCAGTGTTTTGGGAACTATTATATCCAATATCAGATACAATGTCAGATGTCATTTAGACATAAAAGAATTGTTTAACAATATATCCTTTGATAACTAACGCTTGGGTGGGCGGGCGGGCACCAAGTTTAAATTTGTGAGCGGGTAATTTCTTTTACTGTGTCTCACCCATCCACCCAAGTGTTAATTATTAAAGGATCTTATGTTTCCTCCATCTCCTCTATTCTAGGAGCACTATATACAAGAGAATAAATGTCAGATGTCACTTAAACATCAGAAAATTGTTTAATAATGAATTTTTTGATAACTAATACTTGGGTGGGCGGGCGCTACCCAGTATAAATTTGTGGGCAAAAAACTTTGTATGCTGTGTCCAAATTGCAAAACACTTATTTTTGCCTCTTTAAACTAATATAAAAATGACCAAACTCCAAACTTGGAGATGACACTATAATGTTCAGTTCTTTCTATTTAGATTTTATTTATTATTAGTTATTACTATAAAAACTTGTCATTAATGTAGTACTACTGTTGATGTTTAATTACTCACTATGATCATTGTTTTTGTTAAAGGTTCCATGTCGCCTACACAGTCAACGACCAAGAATTACTTTCATGTTAAACAATGTTAAATTTTAACACATCTTTTACCCAGTTTGCAACTTAAATAGAAGATGTTTACTGCATATCTATTTTGCTTGAGTTGTGTAGCAATTTTAAGCTGTCTACACATATTAACAAGAAAATATAATTAAGACAACAAAGGTAAGATTTACAGTTTACTTTTTTCAAAATAAACATGAAAATATTTATCATTTCTTTAGTACAAAACATTGCAAAATTTATAAACATTGTTTGAATGGAAATTGTCTTTTTTGTTTTATTTTAAAATGCATTTTGGATTTAAAAATTTTGAAAGACATAATATGCATGTTCAGATCACTAATACGTCAGAAGTGGGTATAATAGCAAATTTCTTGATAACAAACACTTGAGCGGGTGGGCGGGAACACAGTTTATAAATATTGAACCGGTGGTTTGATACAGTGTTGCCGCCCACTCGCCCAAGTGTTTGTTATCAAGAAATTTGTTTATTCTTACACTTGTTGCGCTTCTGCTGTTTTTAATATGACAGTTTGAATGACAGTTATTACTAATACGTCAGAGGTGGGTACAATAACAATTTTCTTGATAACTAACATTTGGGCAGGTGGGTGGGAACACAATTTATAAATATTGGGCCAGTGGTTTGATACAGTGTTTTTGCCCACCCGCTGGATTTACACAAAATTTTCATTTTTTTTTTAATATTGGCCGAATTTTGTTGTTTATTAGCCAATTATGTGCGTTTAAAGATCGGATTTTGTTATTTACTTGCTGCATTAAACTACTTAATAGTCGGATTCAGACAAATTTTGCATTTTTGTTGTTATTAGTTTCAGTTTTTGTTTATAAAACTTTATTGAAATATTAATGGCCGGAATTGTACGTTTGGTAGCCGGATTCAAGTACTTAATAACCGGATTTTTAAATTAAACTATTTAATGGCCAAATTCTGTTCTTATGTGCCAAATATGTGCTTTTAATGGTTAGACTTTCTTATTTAATTTGGCTATAACATATTCAATGTTGTATTTGAATGTTGCTTGTTATTGGTTTCAATTAGTTTATAAAACCAAATTAAATACCAATTGATAGATTTGTATTAATTTAGATTAATTTTGTATTTTTCTTGTTATTGGTTTCAGTTTATATACTTTACTTTATTAAAGTCATTAATAATTCCGGATTTGTACTTTTGATGGCTGGATTTGGTCGTTAAATGGCCGAATTTTTAGCTCTTTAGTTTTTGTTTATGAGACTTTATTAAAATATTAATGGCCAAATTTGTATTTTTGGTTTGACTAAAAATAATCAAAAAGTAACTAGAAAACTGAAGATTAGACAAAAAAAACAAAATTTTACTTAAAATAACAAAAAAGTTACTAAAATAACTAAAATTTGACTGAAATCAACCCGAAAGTAACTATAAAAACCAAAATTTGACAGAAAATAACTAAAAAAATTATAACAAATTCAAAATTGCTATAAATCCCAAAATTTGACAAAAAATAAAATAGAAACACCAAAAGTTGACTAAAATTTACCAAAAATTTGCTGAAAATAACTAAATTTTGACTAAAAAGTAGAAAACTAAAACATTTGACAAAAATATTATAAAATACAAAATTTGGCAAAAACTAACTAGAAAACCCAAAATTTGGCAATAACTAACTAAAAACTAACTGAAAAAACCAACGTTTGACTAAAAATAGATAGAAATACCAAATTTTTACTAAAAATAACAAAAAAAAACTAGAAAAAAACAAAATTTGATTCAAATCAACCCAAAATTAACTAGAAAATCAAAATTTAGCAAAAAAATAACTAAAAAAATAATTATAAAACCCAAAATTTTACAAAAAATGCCGGAAAACCCACAGTTTGACAAAAATAAGAAAAAAACACCAACATTTGACTGAAAATAATCAAAATTTAACTAAAAGGTGACTAGAAAACCAAATTTAACCACAAAGTAACTAGAAAAACTAAATTTTGACAAAAAAAAGCTATATTAACCAAAATTTGACAGAAAATATTCAGAATTTGACAAAAAATAACCAAAAACACTAAAGTTTGACTAAAAAAAACCGACATTTTACTAAAATTAACTAAAATTTGACTAAAAATAATTAAAGTTGTACTAAAAAGTAACTAACAAAATCAAAATTTAACAAAAATCATCTAAAAAATTTAAAATTTTCTAAAAACCGTCTAAAAAGTAACTATAAAAACCAGAATTTAGCAAAATATAACTAAAAAATTGGTATAAAACTCAAAATTTTACAGAAAATTGTTAAAAAAATTAAAACTTGACAATAAATTGAGAAAAACACCAAAATTTGACTAAAAATAATTAAAATTGTACTAATAAGTAACTAAAATTTGACGAAAATTATCTAAAAAACATAAAATTATATAAAAAATGTTTAAAAAGTAACTGAAGGGTATTCCAATAAGAAGTTTCGTTTTGAATAGCAGGCTATTTTGGCAACTGTCAATTTTGAAGCTATTATCTTTTGACATTTGACAAGTAAAAACAACGCCATTATTAAAAATGGAACGATACACGCTTCAACAACGCATTCAAATTATTAAAAATTACTACAAAAATGGTGAAAATTTTTCAGTCACAGTTCGCAAAACTACAGCACTTTTTGGTCGTCGTAAAGCACCTTTTCGGCCAGCAATAGTTAACCTGGTGGAAAAATTTGAGCTGTTGGAACAATTTTGTGATGTGAATAATTGAAACCGTGTGCATCGCTCAAGAACACATGAGAATATTGCTGATGTAGCCCGTAGTGTTGAAGAAAACCCAGGTTTGTCGATTTTTTGTCTATCTTTAGAACTAGACATTCTACAAACGACATTACACCGTATTTTGCATAAAGACTTAAGTCTTAAGGCTATTAAAGTTCAGTTAACACAAGAACTCAAGCCGGTCGATCACCATAAACGTCGATGATACGGAATTTCATCGAAAAAAATCATCTTCAGTAACGAAGCTTATTTTCACCTCGGAGGCTACGTTAATAAGCAGAATTGTTGCATTTGGGGCTCAGAAAATCCAAGAATGATTGCTGAAAAGTTTTTGCATCCTCAACGTGTCACTGTTTGGTGCGGTTTTTGGGCTGGCAGTGTGATTGGACTCTACTTTTTTGAAAATGAGGCTATGATTAATGATTTTTTATGGCCGGAATTAGAAGATATTGATGTGAACGACGTTTATTTTCAGCAAAACGATTCTACGTGCCACACAAGCAACAAAACAATCGCTATTTTGCAAGAAAAGTTTCCTGACCGTGTTATTTCTCAAAAAGGTGATTGAATTGGCCACCGAAATCTTGTGATTTAACACCTTTAGACTTTTTTTCTTTGGGGCCACGTGAAAGATAAGGTCTATGCCAATGCTCCACAATCGATTCAAGACCTTAAAGATAGAATTCGTGAAGTTATTGAAGACATGTGCGAATTGGTCATGGAAAATTTCATGAAAAGAATGTGGTACTGCAACCGTAACTGTGGCGGCCATTTGACTTATATCGTTTTCAAATGTTAATGGCATACCTTCCTCTTTACAATAAAATAAACATTTATTGATTTTTCTTAAAAAATACCCGTTTTTTTAAATATGAAAATGAAATCCTATATAAAAACCTGAATTTAGCAAAAATAACTAAAAAGTCGGTATAAAACCTAAAATTTTACAGAAAATTGTTAGAAAACTCAAAACTTGACAAGAAATAGAGAAAAACACTAAAGTTTGACTGAAAATAACCAAAATTCAACTAAAAGTGACAAGAAAAACTAAAATTTAAGGAAAAGTTTTTATAAAAACTAAAATTTAACAAAAACTAACTAAATAAACTACAATTTGACAAAAAATAACTAAAAACTAACTGAAAAAACGAAAATCTGATTAAAATAGATAGAAATATCAAAATTTTTGATTTTAAATAACCAAAATTTAACTAAAAATAAGCAAAAAGCAACTAGAAATACTTAAAGTTTTAACCAAAAACTGGATTAAAACATCATAATTTGACTAAAAAAACAAAAACTAGACTGAAACATTAAAATTTGTATAAAATAAACTAAAACTTAATTAAAAATAATCAAAATATAACTAAAAACTAACTTGATAAATCAAAATTAGACTAAAAGTAATCCAAAAGTAACTATAAAACCCATAATTTACCAAAAAACTACTAAAAAACTCAAAATTTGACAAAAAATAAGATGGAAACACTAAAATCAATCAAAATTTTACTAACAATAACTTCAAAGTAACAAGAAAAACCGAAATTTGACTAAAAATAATTTCAAAGTACAAGAAAAACTTTCTTAAAAAATTTGACGAAAAATAGATAGAAACACCAAAAATTGACTAAAAATAACCAAACTGTAACTAAAACAACAAAAAAGTATCTAAAAAGTAACAAGAAATACAAAAATTTACAAAAAATAACTCAAAAGTAACTAGAAAACCCAAAATGTGACAAAAACTAACTAAAAAACCTAAAATTTGTAGTTTTGCTGGCTGAATTTGGATATTCAATAGCCTAATTTAAGAGTTAAAAACAGATTTTGTAATTGTTCTATATAACCAAATTTGTACTTTTAATAGCCGAATTTTTGTTTAAATCTTTCTCAAATTGGTACGTTTAGTGGCTAGACTTTAACATTAAATAGCTGGGTTTTAGTATTAAATGGCATATATAAACAAATTTGTTCATTTAAACATAGAAAATTTGTATTTAAATTTAAATTTATAAATTATTGCTCAATGTACATATAAAAAAATCGTTTGTTTTACAAATTTGGATTAATTAAGGCATTTAATAGCAAAATTTTTACTAAAGTGATCTAGTTTTGGTTAATTAATGGCCGGATTTAGTATTTTATAAACATAATCTATTTATTTTCTATTAAATAGTCAAACTTTAGCAGTAAATGCAGGATTTAGATACATATAAGTATTGGCTTTTGGCGTATAATATCCGAGATATAAAGTTGAGTGAGGGGTGTTGGTGATTATTTGTGGATATTAATGTTAATCATCTTTTTTAATTGATTTCAAAGTTAATAGTAACATGGTACCGTGCATATAATTGCAGTTTAGATTGTTTAATTTATATATATTTTATCTTGGCGATAAGTCGATATTAAAATTAAATATTATTTCAATCTTGGCGGCGTTTGCGACGACACGTTTTATTGCAATTGTAACAACTGTAAAGGCTATACACTTTAACCGTTGCAGGTTGTAGCAGGCAGGGAGGAACGAGCAGGAATGAAGGAATGAAGTGGCTGCTGCATTATTCAAGTGTCCATTCGTTCCAGAGCGCTGAGTAAACATGAGCTGGGATCGGGACGTCGTCGTCATCGTCAACGAAGCAAGAAAGGAACGATCCACGATCGCCCAAAACCCACCCCTATCAACCAACACAATTATGGATTCGCGATGCGTTATGATGATGATGGATTTAATTAATTGTAACCCAATAACTTAATACTTTTAATGTGTTTTTCTTTTAGATATAGTTTATTTCTAATGAATTGAAAATCTATTCCTGCAAGAATGTCAACAAACACACACACACACACACACATACAATCCAATCTTGATTCCTGATTGGCCCCGCACTCTCAAACACTCTTCTGCGTTTGTCTTTGAAGTTTACTCTCGTCCCCCCACACGATCTCTTCTTTCAATGTTTTTTTTAGTCCGTCGACAATGACAGGAATTTACAATTACTTTTCGGTTCCATCTGGGATACACAACGGAATCAAACTATTTAATTACGGAATTGCCGGCTGGGAACTGGGGGATTGATTTAATTTCGGAATAGATAGATAGAAAAAAGGAAGAGAAAAAAGGAAATTAAGAAAGGTATTGTAGAATCGATTGAAAAACCTTCAAGTATTTTAATTAATAATGAAAGTAATATGTATGAGCTCTTAGTACCTACAACAGTGTAGTTGTTGAAAGTGATGACTTTATTCGCTTCCCCGTCGTAAATTTAAAGTTTATTGCAAAAAATCACAGATTGAAATTTCATTTTAGCGCTGTTCGTCTGTTAACTATGGTAATTTATTGCTCGTATATCAATTCGAGCGAAGTATTCACACACGTATTGCGTATGGGTCACCTTGAACAAGCTTGGAATAGCCCCTATTTATTTCTCGTAAGTTATTAAAATTAATTGGAATATAGCTTAAAAAAATTAGTTTAATTCCAATTTAAACGAATTTGTATGCATGAAATAGCCGGATAAAATGAAAAAAATTCAATCGTGATTCATTCTTTCTACCGTTTAAAATGATATGCATTAATTAAAACTTGGTTCGATTGTTCTTTGCTCGAATCAAAATTCCTCCATGCGTTTGAAGCAAATCGCTTCTGAGAATATTGGATATTTTTGAATATTCAACGGCACAATAGAATTTATTTAAATTGTATCGTTAGAGCTGCAAAAAGTATCGTTTGATTGAAAAAGCAGTATCGAACTGAGAAAAAAGTTGGATCACCAGCAAATCCAAATGAATTTCAATTTGGCCGGCGAACGTGCATACATAATTTTATGGGAGACTTTTCGTGTTAATGTTGATAGAATCGTTTGTCTCTCAGTGGCGTAGAATCAATTTAATTTAGTTTTGGTAATATATAATTTAATATTAATTTGTTGTTGTTTAATTTATCGATTAATTTTTGTGTTATACAACAATTAGTGAATAATATCCAAAATTAACTTTTTTTTAATTAAAAAAAAAAAAAACTTTATAATAATTTTTTTAAAATTTTTTGCTATTGGAGCATTGATTGAATATTATGTGAAAAAAATTACAACAAAATTTATCAATTAGTTTTTGTTTTATTTAATAATTAATGATTATTATTCAAAATTTGTAATTAAATATTTTTGAAAAATTTTACTTTTTTTTAATATTTTTGCTATTGGAGTTTTGATTGAATAATATGTACAAAAAATTTCAAGAAAATTCATCGATTAGTTTTTGTTTTATTCAACAATTAGTGATTATTGTTCTAAATTTGCAATTAAACATTTTTGAAAATTTTGAAAAAAATAATTTTGAACAAAAATTTTACTTTTTTATATTTTTTGCTATTGGAGCATTGATTAAATATTATGTACAAATTTACAACAAAATTTATCGATTAGTTTTTGTTTTATTTTACAAATAGTGTCAAAAAATTTACAATTCAACTTTTCTGAAAATTTTGAAAAAACTACTGTTGAATAGAAACCACATTTTTTTCCTATATAAATTCTTTTCAACTATAATAGCAAAAATAATTTAAAAATATTGACATGGTATCCCACAGGAATGTATGTTTAAATATAAATTATTTAAGTTCTTGGATTTTTTTTAATATCTATATGTGATGATAGTTAATTGTTTAAATTTGTAGTTATACAAATCCGTACACAACGTATGTCTATTTAGGATTTAAACCAGAAACTTTTAGTATAAAAACTGAGTCATTGAGCCGATTAAACTTATGAAATGTTTGTGATCGATTTTTATTGTATTATGTACATTTAATAAGATTTATTCCTAATGTTTTTTATTTAAATACGCGTTTTCCAATTGTTCCAATTGTTCAACCTAAAAGTTGAATGAGAAGACGAGAGCAAGCAAGAAACAAATTGTCTCGAAACGGTCGTCGTGCGGAGAGACGTACGAGGAGCTTTTAAAACGGATGGCCGCTTTTTGTGTGCGAAACGAACATCCACAATAAAATCTATTTATACTGGCAAAACTCGGACACATATACATTGGTATATGTGCACACACACACATCCTCCTATATGCACAACTCATACATTCTTTTATTTATATGCAGCCATATTTCCGCGTCTCCTAGCAACGATTACGCGTTCACCATTTGTCATCGGCGTCTTCCTTTCTCACATCCGAATATTTTAATTGATAAATAATAGCGAGACAATTACACAGCCGTTTAATATGCACGATGCAGGATCAATTTTACCGAGTTAACGTTTCTTTCATTCATGGTTTTTATTGTTTTTTTTTTACGTTTTGTTTTCGGTGGCAACATTAAAACTAAACTGTCCTACGTGAGATGGGTTTTTCGTCCGATTTTTAAACGGTTTGTTATTCGCTATTCAATTGGAACGGTGGTTCGTAGGAGAGCGTCAAAAGTAAAACAAAAAGGGATAAATAAAATGAGATAAATTAATAGTGGCAGTAACGGGCCGTACAATAAACCGCAAGTAAGTTCGACTCTCAGTTTCACTCTCGATGATGAGACAGTGGCGTCGCAAAGAAAAGAATCAATTTAATTGTAATGAATAGAACATTGAATAATTAAAGTTAATATAATGTCAATATTAAATAATTTGAATTATTTAAATACAAATATAGATCCTTGTGTGATACCATTCAATCCTGTGGGTTTTAAAATTAGGTGTTAATATGATAACTGTTTATGGCTTTCAACTTATATTATAAATTGCTTTTAATGTCACCACTTGTTCTATATTAAATCACTTC
This sequence comes from Tachinus rufipes, assembly GCA_963932245.1. Classification (NCBI taxonomy): domain Eukaryota; kingdom Metazoa; phylum Arthropoda; class Insecta; order Coleoptera; family Staphylinidae; genus Tachinus; species Tachinus rufipes. The sequence goes on from OZ010745.1 coordinate 120,879,966, forward strand.
TTTGTGTACGACTGCGCGTTTAAATTCCACCACATTTTCAATTCGTGTGTGCTTTAAAGGCAAATGTGGATTTCGTTCACATGATAGCATTTTAAATATGCATATCACACAAACAAATTATGGATATGAATTGTCTAGATGGGGCCTCCGCAGCCGCGCGTATTGCGTTCTCTGTCCCGTACGGTGTAGCGGCTCATTTCAAAGACCGGTCAGATCTCGGTGCCGATTGTTACGGAACAGAAGTATCTGACACCAAAATACGTGACGACACACACGATAATAAGGAAGATAGAGTGGCTCACTTTGCATGAATGTTAAATAGTTTAAAAAAGATGAAAAGAAAGAAGTAAAAAGAACTAGAAAGACACCTGGTCAGTGTGAGAAATGTTTAAGTTTTTACCACGCATTCATTCACAAATCGAAAACACAATAAACGACACTTAAAACACTTGCCTACTTGATTACTTTTCGCGAAGAAGATTCGAGGAAACAAAAGAATTCCGTTTCGGTTATGTCTATATTTGCATGCGAACAACAACTAACATTGTATATGGTCGAGAATGAAAATTTGAATAGTGTTAACTGTTTATAATAATTTGTCCCATTCACATTTGTTACTTTTCAACAATTTCAACATCCTGTAATGAGTTTTTGTTGCAGAAGCAGGATAAACAAGCAAGTTGGCAAGAACGATTGCTGTTAATTGATGAACTAACTAGAACTCGTCCCATGATGCTTGCTGGCTATTTGTTGATGAAGAAAGATGTGATATTATGAATGGAGTTTGATCTGATTCATGTGCGCTCGCGGACTGGATGAGGATTTAGAGAAGTTCACCGTGAGAATGGAGCATAAAAATGTGTACGAAGAATGCGACTTAAATGCGTGCCGGGTATACCATATTGTAAATTAAACGCGTAATAATATAATGTCGTTTAATTCTACGGTTTTTTTCTCCCTCTTCATTTTAGAAAACACGGGCAATTACCGGAGACCGTTTAATTTTCCATGGCTTTCCAGAATCGAGGCGATGTAATGTTTATGCCCTGCACATAGAAGGAAACGAAACGGCCGACTACGTAATCCACGTTATTTATTTTATATTTATTCGCAGCGAAATTCCCATCAATGTTAATTGCTGCCTAATGGCTGTCGCGCTCGATTGTTTATTGTCATTTTACATTTTGTTTTTTTTCTTCTCTTCTCTCTCTATTCCTACTCGGATGCATCCTGAAACATTAAAAATGTGCATTTCTTATCCACTTGCTATTTTTATTATGCATTTTTTATTTATTTTTACTCTATCAGTTGTTACTTGCGGATGTACTTCTTTTGTACTTGCTAACGACTTGTTCATCATTGCTATTAATCGTCTCTAATTCGTAGAACATTTGTGTCACCGGGAAAAAATATTCATCACAAAACAGTGCAACATATTTTAATTAATAGTTCTTTTTAATATAAAATGTGATGTTATTTCTTATCTGGGATCGTCTCCAATTTTCAGAATTATCCTACGACTACTGAAAAGTCTATCTTAAAAATCATCAAGGTTAATAGATGAATTTTTATGTTATAAAAATTCGCATAAAATTTCAATTTTGCCTAAACTAAAAAATGTCGGATTATATAACTGTGGAACTACTAAAATTCTTCCGATTGAACACTAAAATTTTGTGGGATTACCAAAATTTTTCTACTTAGACACTAAAAAACTGTGGGACTACTAAAATGCTTTTATTAAAACACTAAAAAACTGTGGCACTACCAAAATTCTTTTGATTCAATATTAAAAAACCGTGGACTACCAAAAGTCTTCCATTTAGACACTAGAAAACCGTGTGTTTACCAAATTTCTTTTGATTAAACACTAAAAATTTGTGGGATTACCAAAATTTGTCCGATTCAACTCTAAAAAACTATAAGACTAGCAAAATTATTCAATTTAGACACTAAAAAAGCGTGAGACTACCAAAATTCTTTCAATTCAACACTAAAAAACCGTGGGACTACTACATTTTTTTAGATTCAACATTAAAAAACCGTGGGACTACCAAAAGTCTTCAATTTAGTCACTAGAAAACCGTGGGTTCATCAAAATTCTTTTGATTAAACACTAAAAAACCGTAGAATTACAAAAATTCTTCTACTTAGTCACTAAAAAACCGTGGATTTACCAAAATTCTTTCATTTAGACATTAAAAAATTGTGGGACTACCAAAATTCTTTTGACTCAACACTAAAAATCTGTGAAACTATCAAAATTCTTTTATTTAGACACTAAAAAACCATGGGACTACTAAATTTTTTTCAATTCATCACTAAAAAGCTGTGGGACTACTAAAATTCTTTCAATTAGACACTAGAAATCCGTGAGACTACCAAAATTCTTTCATTTAGATACTATAAAACCGTGGGACTACCAAAATTCTTTAATTTAGACACTAAAAAACTATGGCACTACCAAAATTCTTCTATTTAGACACTAAAAAACTGTGGGACTACCAAATTTTTTTAATTTAGACACTAAAAAACCGTGGGTCCACCATAATTCTTCTCATTCAACACAAAAAAACCGTTGGACTACTAAAATTCTTTTCATTCAACACTAAAAAACCGTGGCACTACCAAAATTCTTTTGATTCAATATTAAAAAACCGTGGGATTACCAAAAGTTTTCCATTTAGACACTAGAAAACCGTGGGTTTACCAAAATTCTTTTGATTAAACACTAAAAATTTGTGGGATTAGCAAAATTTGTTCGATTCAACTCTAAAAAACTATTAGACTAGCAAAATTCTTCAATTTAGACACTAAAAAAGCGTGAGACTACCAAAATTCTTTCATTTAGACACTATAAAGCAGTGGGACTACTAAAATTCTTTCAATTCAACACTAAAAAACTGTGGGATTACCAATTTTTTTTAGATTCAACATTAAAAAACCGTGGGACTACCAAAAGTCTTCTATTTAGTCACTAGAAAACCGTGGGTTTATTAAAATTCTTTTGATTAAACACTAAAAAACCGTGGAATTACAAAAAATCTTCTATTTACTTATTTATTTAAAAAAGCGTGAGACTACCAAAATTCTTTCATTTAGACACTATAAAACAGTGGGATTACTAAAATTCTTTCAATTCAACACTAAAAAACCGTGGGATTACCAAATTTTTTTAAATTCAACATTAAAAAACCGTGGGACTACCAAAAGTCTTCTATTTAGTCACAAGAAAACCGTGGGTTTACTAAAATTCTTTTGATTAAACACTAAAAAACCGTGGAACTACAAAAAATCTTCTATTTAGTTACAAAAAAACCGTGGATTTACCAAAATTCTTCAATTTAGACATTAAAAAATTGTGAGACTACCAAAATTATTTGACTCAACACTAAAAATTTGTGGAACTATCAAAATTCTTTTATTTAGACACTAAAAAACCATGGGACTACTAAATTTTTTTCAATTCAACACTAAAAAAACCGTGGGACAACTAAAATGTTTCCAATTAGACACTGGAAATCCGTGGGTCTATCAAAATTTTTTCATTTAGATACTATAAAACCGTGGGACTACCAAAATTCTTTAATTTAGACACTTAAAAACTATGGCACTATCAAAATTTTTCTATTTAGACACTAAAAAACTGTGGGACTGCCAAATTTTTTTAATTTAGACACTAATAAACCGTGGGACTACCAAAATTCTTCCGATTAGTCACTGGAAATCCGTGGGACTACTAAAATTCTTTCATTTAGATACTATAAAACCGTGGGATTACCAAAATTCTTTTCATTCAACACCAAAAAACCGTGGGACTAACAAAATTCTTTCGATTCAACATTAAAAAACCACGGAACTACCAAAATTCTTCCGTTTAAACACTAAAATTCCGTGAAACTACCAAAATTCTTCCAATTTAACACTAAAATTTTGTGGGACCACCAAAATTCTTTCATTTAGACACTAAAAAACTGTAGGATTACCAAAGCTTTTTTGATTCAATACTAAGAAACAGTGGGACTACCAAAATTCTTCCATTTAGACACTAGAAAACATTGGGACTATAAAAATTCTTTCATTTAGACACTAAAAAACCGAGGGACAACCAAAATTCTTTTGATTCAACACTAAAAAACCGTTAAAATAATGTTATATATATATATATTAAATGGATCGACTTTAGTAATTATACAAGAAGAAGGATTAAAATTAAGTGCTTTCTAAGACTTAGTTGGCAAATAAGAAAAGAAATTCAGTCAGAATCAGTAATTTAGGCATTTATAATGTATAAATTGCTTGTGAACTCATGAAATGATCAGAAAATGTTAGCAATTTGTATATATATATATATATATATATATATATAATATTAACCAGAAATCGTATTTAAAACATTAAATAAAACAAAAATTACCCACAATGTATTTAAAATTTGCTTAGAAATTGCATACTATTATTCTTCTTATTAAAAATTTGAAAAAATTGCTTGCAAATGCATCATCCCACACAATTTAACAAAAAAAAATGACAAAACGTTTCACGCGTGTTGTCAATTATTGCACAAAATTTGGTTAAAAAGTTTTCTATTGCATAAGATTCAACATAAATTGTCCACAGATCGTATAAACAATTATAGTAAGTAAAAACATTGCAAAAGAAATTGATTTATTTGTATATTTCAATTGTTTCAAAATGTATAAAAATGCAAAAATTGCTTAAAAATTCAACTTATCGTTTGCAATACAGGAACACTGTATTAAACTACCGGCCCAATATTTATAAACTGTGTTCCCGCCCACCCGTCTAAGGGTTTTTTATCAAGAAATTTGCTTTTTCTCACACTTGTTGCGGTTCTGCTGTTTTTAATATGACAGATTGAATGACAGTTGTAACTAATACGTCAGAGGTGGATACAATTTTTTTTTTGTTAACTAACTTTTGGGCGGGTGGGCGGGTACGCTATCAAACCACCTGCCCAATATATATGAACTGTGTTTCCGCCTAAGTGACAGTTATCAAGAAATTTGTCTATTCTCACTTATGTTGCGTTTCTGCTGTTTTTAATACGACAGATTGAACAACTTTCTTGATAACTAACACTTGGGCTAGTAGGCGGGAACAAAATTTATAAATATTGGGCCAGTGGTTTAATATCGTGTTTCTGCCCACCCGCACAAGTGTTTGTTAAAAGAAATTTGTTTATTCTTACGTTTCTTGCATTTCTGTTGTTTTTAATGTGTGTGAGATTAAATGACAGTTGTCACTAATACGTCAGCGGTGGGTACAATAAAAATGTTTTTTTTATTTAGGCTGGTGGGCAAAAACACTGTATCAAACCACCGGCCCAATATTTATAAACTGTATTTTGAATGGTTTGCTGATTTAAAGTCCATGCATACCATATAATGGTATTAAAAATACGTAGCACCTACCATTTTTATTTGAAGATTTGGGGAGAGGTTACGATTGCTAACCAAACCTACTGTTGTTCTTAATATACATCAACAATTACCTTAATGTTTCGGTGGTAATTTATTAATTGTTCAGTCATCTTTTATGCATATATTGATCTTACACAAAATAGTAGTAATTTTATTTAACCAATATTTGTTTTTAAGATACCATATTTAATGTTAATTTCCGTGTTTAACATCAACAAAACAAACGCAATTTATAATTTTACAGCCTGTTTACGATGGCACAAAGCAAAACCATCGGACTTAATTGGAATTCATACAGCTATCAAATAGAAGCACTAGATGCAGAAGTAAAAAAATGTAATTTTTCATTTAGTTCGCATTGTTATGTAGAGTTGGTTTGCGCACACACTCGGAAATAACGATATGAAAGAAAGAATACGAAAAGAAAAAAACCATCCTCAACTCAATAATTGCCCGGCGAATCTGGAATTCTATTAGATACGCCGCGAGATAATTGCCTCCGTTCTTTATATAGTTTTTCACAATAAAAATCATATTTAATTATTAATTTGTATACGTGTGTATTAATTAATTAAAAAAGAAATAGCATACGATCCGAAGAGGAAATTAGAAACAAAAGGAGAAGATGTACTTAAAAACGAATTTAGTACGCATGTTCATCAGGCAGGCAGGCATTCCCCGACAATTAAATTAAACGAGTATAGTTCTGCAATTAAAAGGAATTGTTAGACGTTTTCATTTTTTTTTGTTTCCACTACAAATATATTCACTTTAATTAATGCAATTGGATGAGATGCAATTATAAAATTATATTTAATTTGCAAGAGATTAGCGTTTACAGTTTATAGACCAGTTTTTTCAAATGCATTTTATTGAAAACATGTTAAGTACTAATTCTAAAAAATAATTCAATATAAAATAACGAAATTCATCAAAATTTGTCAAAGACAATTTATTACATTCACTAATTTAAAAAAAAAAAACACTAGTTTGCAAGAAATGCGTCAAAATAATATAGAACATATTAAATTTGCACAAAAAAAAACTTAATAAAATTAATCATAAATCGAGCGGAAATCTCAAAATTCTTTTAAATACAATTGTTACATATAAGACAAGCACAAAAACCATCTATTCAAAGAAATTATGTTTATAGTACAAAATTAATAATGTAACGAGGCATAAAATTGATCAAAAAATTCATAATAATAATAAATCAAAATTTATTTTAAGAAATTTATTTATTGCAAAAAAATTATTAAAAACTGCATAGAACATGTATTTATGTTAAGAAATTGATTAAAAATTGGCCAAAAAATCCATTGCATAGTTCAAGATTTTTATGTCAACTTTTATTAATTAGTTTCTTAATAAATTTGTAAGATTAAAGCAAAATTGACTCAATTTAAAACTAATTGCTAAGTTTATTTGTCTAATACATTGAATAGTTTCCATCAATACAATAGTAAAAATATTCCCACAATTACATCATTTCATATTTTTGGAACCTTTTGAAGAATCCGAAACAAAAAAATTAAATCGAAATGATTTCCGTCGAATTGTTCCATTATGATCGTTCTATTTGAAATAATCGTGCCACCCAAACACACAGAAATGTTGTTATTTTTTTAACATGACACACAAAAGTGAATATCTAAATATGTCTCAAAGTATAATTCAAATTGTCCAAATCGAATAGGAAACTACTGTGGGAACGTTTGAATATAGCCAACTATCATTGCAACCCAACCGAGTAGAAACTAAAAGTACATTAACAAAAGAGGGCAATATTCACCTGAGTCGCTGCTTACAGATTCGTCTCAATAAATTATCTCATTTCATTTCTGGTTCTTCGTCTGTACCTTTTTATATTTTATTTCACTGCGTTTAAGTGATTAAACAGGTGTTATCCTGCATTTGTGCTGCCACATCTTAAATTAACTTGATTAGATTAGATTAAGTATATTCAAAATTATGTTATTATATAGCGGAAGTAATAGATTAATTCTTACAAAATTCTGTACTAATAATTTAATTAACATTTCAGGGATGCAAATTGGATATGAAAATTGCAAATGGTGGCCAATATATAAATAATAAAGCCTAGAAAAAGGAAAGAAAGGAAGCAATAAATCTTGATAAAATATCGACTGGCTTTGGCAAAATCTCAATTTTTTTCGTTGTTGTAATATTTTAGGAAATTTGCGCACCCGAAGCGAAGGATGAGGTGACTAGGAAAAGGAAGAGAAGTGAAAAAAGTGTATGCCATGGGAATAACGTCGGAAAGGAAGGAATAGTTTGATGTACAGTTTGCGGGTATCGGAACTGGAGAGTTTCGCGGGCAAGCAGGCAGACAGAAGGAGCGCGTTTCCGCTTACTTAATATACGGCCCATGACTACGAGTTATTCTTATATTTTATTGTTTTATTTTCATCGTATGTTATGTTCCTAAGTGTATATTATGATTGCTCCATAAAACCCATATCTTCTATATTACATATGAGACTTCGAACACTGTATTTACAATGTTATGTCGTCTCGACTCTGGCCTCCGCTTCTTCACAGATTAATAATACAAAATGCGCCGGTATCTCCCTTTTCTTTTATTTCCCTTTTTTTTTCATACTCTTGTTGTTCGCCTTATTACATATATGATATTCCGATAGCAATAAGCCGTTCATTTTTAATGCGCCACATTTTCCTAATAACATCTCACTTTATGTGCTACACATAAAAACAAACACAAAATTAGAACAATGTTTATTTCCTTTACGTTATTTTAAGACAAATTTATGATTTCTTATATTTTATAATTTATGGTATAAAGTAAATTGGTTATTAAAAGTTAATATAATAAGCATTAAATGTTAACAGTGGTGGGTCTCTAAATTAAAAGTTATGTAAAAATTGCCGTTTTAATTTTATTACATTTTATACAGTTGGTAGTAACAAAGTTTGTCTACATTGTTGCCAAATTTGATTAAAATCCAATGTATAGGTTTTTGTTTAACACACAACACTTTAATAGTTAAAGATGAAGGCTCACTAAATTAGAGGTTATGTAAAAATTCCCGCAATGATTTGAATAATTTTTGTAGTTTTTTTTTTTTGTAATGTAGTTTGTCTACATTGTTGCCAATTTGTATTAAAATCCAATGTATAGTTTTTAAGTTTTGCATTTTTGTTTAACACTCAATACTTTAATAGTTAAAGATGGTCTTTAAATTAGAGGTTATGTATAAACTGCAGTATCGATTTGAGTTAATTTTTTACAGGTGCTAGTAATAAAGTTTCACTGCATTGTTGCCAAATTTGATCAAAATTCAATGTATAGTTTTTGAGCTATGAATTTTTGTTTAACACTCAACACTTTAATAGTTAAAGGTGACAGATTACTAAATGTAAGGTTATGTAAATATAGTTGTATTAATTTTAGTAAATTTTATACAGGGATGAAATTTGTCTACATTGTTATCAAATTTGATTAAAATCTAATGTATAATTTTTAAACTAGTCACTCAGGAGTGAACTTGGATCACGACCTTGTGACAAAATAAATACTGACTTGCATGGAAGAAAAACATTCAATTTCTTGAAAACAAACACTTGGGTGGGTGAGTGGAATACTCTAAAACATAATACTGCGTCAATAATTTGTATTGAAGTGGCCCACCTACCCACCCAATTGTTAGTTATCAAGAAATTAGATCATAATCTTTTCTTGTAACAAAATGACTTCTGACGTTCGTATAGAAAACAAACATTTAAACTCTAAAGCATTGTACCGCGCCAATAACACCCTCCGTAGCATGATGACAAATCAATAGTTTGGACTGCAGTGGCCCATACACCCACCCAAGTGTTAGTTATCAAGAAATTAAACTACATTCTTCTCTTGTGACAAATTAACTTTTGACGTTCGCAGAGAGGTCAAGCTATTAATTTCTTGATAATGAACATTTGGGTGGGTAGTTGGGTAGGTCACTCCATAGCATGATGACGAGTCAATAGTTTAGATTGGAGTGACCTACCCACTCACCCAAGTGTTAGTTATTAAGAAATTGGATTACAACCTTCTCTTGTGACAAAATAACTTTTAACGTCCGCAGAGAAGTGAAACTATCAATATCTTGATAACAAACATTTGGGTAGGTAGGTGGATTACTCTATAGCATGATGACAAGTCAATAGTTTAGACTGTAGTGGCCCACCCATTCACCCAAGGTTTGGTTTTCAAGAACTTAGATTACGACTTTTTCTTGTGACAAAATATCTTCTGACGTTTGCAGAAAGGTCAAACTATTAATTTCTTGTAAACGAATACTTGGGTGGGTGGATAAGTGACTCCATAGCAAGATGACAAGTCAATAGTTTGGACTGTAATGGTTCACTCACCCACTCAAATGTTAGTTATCAAGAAGTTGGATTACCTTCTTTTGTGAAAAAATATCTTCTTAGAGAGGTCAAACTATCACTACATAGCATGATGACGGTCAATAGTTTGGACTGAAGTGGCCTTCACACCCACCCAAGTATCAAAAAGTTGGATTACTACTTTTTCTTGTGACTCATCAGGCAACTTTATGACTAGAAAAGTTATGATTTAATTAGTAATCATTTCCTAAAAGTTGGATTTAATCAGAAATTTGAGCGTAGCATTTTTGTTTTGGAAGCAAACTTAATGAAATTTGTTTTGATAATAGTTCTTATAGGTTGCAACATGATTGCTTAAGAACAATTTTTAAACTTTGTTATAACAAAAGTTAAGATTTAATTAATAATATTTTTATTAAAGTTGAATTCATTCAAAAATCTTGAAGTAACTTTTTTGTTTTTTTAAGAAACTTTATAAAATTTGTACTAGTAGTAATTTTCTTCAGTGTTATTTTAATTGTTTAATGACAATTTTTCAACTTAATTTTAACAAAAGTTATGATTGATTTAGTAATCAATTCCTAAAAACTGGATTCAATCAAAAAAAATTTTATAACTTTTTTGTTTTTGTAAGAAACTTAATGAAATTTGTTGTGTTAATAGTTCTCATATATATTATTATTATTGTTTTACAATAAATTTGTGTTTGCTATCAAAAGATTTAACAAGTAACACTTAGGTGTGTGAGCGGGGACACAAGTTTTTTATTATGCGCAAGTAATTTTGATTGGAGTGCCCTACCCACCCGCCCAAGAGTGGCAGAAACACCAGTATATAATTACGCGCGAATAGTTTTGTTTGGAGTGCTCCACTCACCTGCCCAAGTGTTTGTTGTCATAGGATTCTATAACTAACACTTGGGTGGATGGGCAGGGACACAAATTTATGATTTTACGATAGTAGTTTTGATTAGAGTGTTCCATCTACCCGCCCAAGTGTTTGTTATCAAAAGATTTTATAACTAACATTTGGGTGGGTAAGCAAGGACACAAGTGTATGATTACGCTCAAATAATTTTAATTGTGCCCCAACCACCCGCCCAAGTGTTTGTATGGGATAACATAACAAACACTTGGGTGGGTGGGCGGGAACAGCAGTATATAATTACGCGCGAGTAGTTTTGATTGGAGTGCTTCATCCACCCGCCTCAGTGTTTGTTATCAGAAGATTTAAGAACTAACTCTTGGGTAGGTGGGCGAGAACACCAGTATATAATTACGCACGAGTAGTTTTGATTGGAGTGCCCTACCTACTCGCCGAAGTGTTTGTTGTCAAGAGATTCTAAAACTAGCACTTGGGTGGATGTGTTGGTGGGACTCAAGTTTATGATTACGCGCATGTAATTTTGATTGGAGTGCCCTGCCCATTTGCCCAAGTGTTTGTTGTCAAAGGATTTCTTAACTTAGACTTGGGTGGGTGGGCGGAGACACAAATTTGATTGGAGTGCCCGATCTACCCTCCCAAATGTTTGTTGTCAAGAGATTCTATAACTAACACTTGGGTGGGTGGGCGAGGACACCAGTTTATAGTTTCTTGTCAAGGAATTCCATAAAAACACAAGTTTATGATTTTGCTAAAGTAGTTTGATTGGAGTTTCCCACCCACCTGCTCAAATGTTTGTTGTCAAGGGATTTCATAACTTACATTTGAGTGGGTGGGCGAGAAAACAAGTTTATGATTACGAGTGAGTAATATCGATTGGAATGGATTTTTAATTTTTTTTTTTTTAATCATTTACAAAATATTAATAACGATTTACATAATTTATAATGTACAATTTGCCCTGATTGGGGTTTTTTGTAACCCAGTGTCCTGATGTTCAGGTTTATCTTTTTCCTGTCTAAAATTTAAACAGTGTTTTAAAATATTATAAACATATTTTGTTTAATTGCAATAAAAATCAGCTTCATCAACCAAACTAAAACTCAATAGTAACGTTATATTACCAATTTAAGTATTAATAGTTGTTTTATGGTAGCAGTAAATATATTTATTTCATATTTAAACATTAATTATACATATTATATCGTGAGCATGAAATACTAAATATGAGAATATAGTTATCATCTTACTGTCTCGGTCCATTAAACTTATTAATCAAGTTTAAGAATAATATTTAAATGAAATAATTTTATTAATATAATGTAAACTAATCCAGTCAAATATTTCAATGCAAATAAATTGATTCTAAAGATAGAAATAAGTGAAGAGATAAGAGCGCTCGACATTGCATTTTCGGTCGGGCGTTGTTTTTTAACTGATAGCAGCGAGTCGTTCGTGCTCTCAAATAACAATCAATCAGTACAGTGCTTCAATTCAATGTGTACGGATATGCAAATTGCGGAGTGTGTTTAATAATTACGTGTTATTAGTGGGTGTTATGAGGTATGTTTATTATAATCAATCTATTAGTACATATTTGTTAATTATTTAGAACGATTGTATTAATAAAATTGTGGCTTTTGGTTAATTAAATAATAGTTTTCCAATTTTAATTATATATTTAAGTTGCCTGAAATTATTAATTAGCACCAAATGATCATTTTCAATGTTAACTATTTAATGAGTGAACTTAGATCAAGATAATTTTGAAACAAATTATAATAGTTAATTTTGGCAATTTAAAATATTATATTATTCAAAACGCTTGTTGCATACGATTAGAAATTAAAAATAGTGGATTAATTAGAGTAAGTGCTAGAGATTGCATTACGATTATTCCCTCTTATATATTAATTCATTAATTAAAACTGTACCGAATTAAGATTTAATGCATACATTATTTACACTGTTTACTATTCATTATATTTAAATAATCTTCTTGAAATCTAGAATAATATTATTTAAAAATATAAATGTACATTATGCGTAATTTAATGCCATATTACGCACGCGAATACAATGAAACTAATTTCCAAACAAACAACAGAGAGAAGAGATCTACAATAATCTACATAATTCCAGCAGGAATCGTACAGGTAGCAGCAGAATAATAATGCAGCAGCAGCAGTTAAAGTCGAGTCGCCCGGCTATTATTTAAGTTATGCGGGTATAATTACATCTTTGCATATTTATATAAATAATCAGGATCATAAATTACTCAATTTGATTTATACTAATCAGCACTTGAATGTTTTCTCTTTTCTCTCTTTTTCCATCTTCGTGAACGCTCCCGCTATTTTGCGTTGCGTTGCGTCGCTGCTGCTTCTTTTACTTATACTTATACAACCGACAACCAACTCCCCTTTCGTCCTGTCTTGGGACGAAATGTATTAATCATCTTTGGAAATTACAATGTGCTGCGAGGATGTAAATGTCACGAGAGTATGCGTGTCTCTTATACTATTTTCATTGCGCACTAAAATCATTAACGATCAAATATATTGAGATATTATTATTATTATTTACAGCCACTACGATCAATTTATATTCAAAATGTATAAATCATCATTCGCTTAAAAAGATTAAATTGGAACAAGGTCTAGAATAGATTAATAATAATAAATATAACATAAAATATATAAGCTTTCGCAATGGGGTTAACTAAAGTGTATTTTGTCTAAGTTTTAATAAGGAATTACTTGAAATTTTTGTACTAGATTTATTCGTACACTTGCTCTTGACTATAAATATCAATGCCGATTATTATAATAATTATGTTGACTTCTGACATAAATATCAATGTTATAATGACAGTTGACTATGGATATTTATGCTAAACACTGTTTATTATAAACATAGATGTGGTAGATGACAGATGACATTACCAACTGTCTAATTTTATATTTTTTGTCAATCAAAAGTGTATTTAATAAACTGTCAAACATGTCATTCGACAAACAGTCAAATTTTATTTAATGTCAAATTTCTTTTATTTTTAAGTAAATCTCAAATTGTACTGATACTCCTATGCACCCGAACACTTAGTGATACAGAAATTGAATGTTTTTTTTTTTGCAAACGTCATTTGTATCTAAAATGGTAGAAGAAGGTGAGAGGTGAATCAAATAATGTCTTATTGAGTTGAAACTTGTATTAAAAGTTGTAAAATTTTATATAGATTTACGTGTTTTGCTTAGTTTATATAAACCCAGTACAAAGTTTTTGAGTAAAATCTAAAAAACTATCAAAAAATTGCATTTTTGATGCAAATTTTGTGTACGGAATCAAATATTGTCTTACCAAGTTAAAAATATGCAAAACTTTATGTATATTTACGTGTTTTGCTTATTTTATATAGGCCAAACTCAAAGTTTTTGAGTAACATGCAAAAAACTACCGAAAAAAGGTATTTTTGGTGCAAATTTCTGTACCTGTCACTCTTACACAAACCAAATATTGTTGTAGCAAGTTGAAACTGCTCTTAAAAGATGCAGAATTTTATGGAAAATTACGTGCTTTGCTTGATTTATATAGGTCGTACAAAGTTAATGAGTGAAATGCAACAAATGATTGGAAAACGTATTTTTGATGCAAATTTTGTGTTTGTGTCTTTTGTAGCAATCAAATATTGTTATAGCAAGTTGAAAATAGTTTTAAAAGTTGTAAAATTTTATGTAAGTTTACGTACTTTGCTTGATTTATATAGGCCCAGTACAAATTTTTTGAGTAAAAAGCAGAAAACTATTGGAGAAATGCATTTTTTATGTAAGTTTTGTGTTTGTATTTCTGGTACAAAATCAAATATCGTCGTAGCGAGTTGAAACTAGTCTCAATAGATGCAGAGTTTTATGTAGATTTACTTGTTTTGCTTGGTTTTTATAGACCCATCACAAAGTTTTTTCAGTTAAATGCAGAAAACTATAGAAGACACGCATTTTTTATGTAAGTTTTATGTTCGTGTTTTTCGTACGGAATCAAATATTGTCCTAGCGAGTTGTAACTAGTCTGAAAGATGCAAAATTTGATGTAGATTCACGTCATTTGCTTAGTTTGTTTAGGTTTTTAATTCAACTTTTTCTATTTTTAATTTTACTCACATAATAATAATTGCCATTTGGCGATTACTTTTGAGGTTATGTAAAATTGACCGTATAAATTTTGATCTACTATTTATAGCTGGTACTGCTGTTTTTAGAATGCATTGTTGCCAAATTTCAAAAAAAAATAATATATGGTTTCACAGTTATTCAATTTTTTCTATTTTTATTTTTACTAATTATAAATGCTGTGCTTGTTTATTTTTTAGGTTATGTAAAATTTACTGTATACATTTTGATCTACTATTTATAGCTGGTACTACTGATTTTAGAGTGCATTGTTGCCAAATTTAAATTTTAAATTTTAAATCAATGTATGGGGTTTTAAAACTTATTATTTTTTTATTTTTTTTTTAATTCAAGTAACTATATTTTAAACTCGCGTAGTTTAGAATCAAGTGCTTTAGTTGGTGAAAATAAGCAACTGATGCCCGTACCAATAGTCAGAGATTAAATCTCGGATTCATGAATCCGAGATTTATTTTGTTAATCGTTGATTGGCTCTAATCCAATTCACGGATACCGTGATAGTGAATATAATTGCGATCGGCCAATGTAATTTATTACCAAACGTCAGAATTAATATATGACACACTAATAAACGATCTTGGGTGGACCCAAGATTATTTGAATCTAGGATTATATTGACGGTTGCATAGTTTTTAACTCGATCCGAGAATTAAGCGAGAAATGCATTGGTCGATCGCGACTAATAATATCCGTGAATTGACTTAGAGCCAATCAACAATTAGTAAAATGAATCTCGGATTCATGAATCCGAGATTTAATCTTTGACTATTAGTACGGGCATTATAGAAATATTAGTGTTGACAATTGAACATTTGTATTAGATTCAAAGGGAGTGCGACACGTGTTCAAAAAAGTTTGAAACTTTACATGGCTTACTTTTTCTGCATGAAAATATATACTAAGTTATCTACGTAAATCATTTGGATTCTCCAAGGATCTATATTGGGTCTTTTATTGTTTATTTTCATTAATTAGCAACGAAATTTTAAGAATATTTTGAGATTAGATTTCTATAAATATTCGTTTGATTATAAATTAAATTTTTGCAAAAACATTAAATAATTATAATCAATAATTAATTAAATTCATGATTCCACCTACCGATTATAAAAAAAAACTAAATTATAATTACTTCACTGTCAATAAAATTTTCCAGTTTTCTAAAAAATAGTTAATTGATTGATTAATTGTTCAACCTGCAACATATTAATAAATAGATTAATCTAGAAATGTAGTAAATATTACCTCGCTTGCACTAAAGTAAATCCGCCGTAGGGTGCAAAGTAGCACTTTCTACCCGATAAACAAATCAATTATGGTTCACTTAATAGAAAGAATTAAGCAATGATTAAAGTATTGCATTATTTAATAGTATTTGTTTGTTTGATAAATAAACATGCATCAACGTTCAACTTCATGACTTGTATATGCGATGGCTATAGTTTATGTATTGAAGCTGTAACTACAGCAGCAACAACGTCCTGCGATAATGCATAATAAGAAAAGATTATAAATAGTGATTAGTGATTAAGTATAAAAACTAGTAATTGTAGCTTTGCCGTATATGTGCATTCGTCCTCGCCGTGGCAGGAATAGTTCTAGCACCGCAGCCACCGGTCCCCATTGTAATTAAACCGGTGACAGTTAAGAAATATCTGTCGATCTGTCGATGGATCGGCCTAAAGGGGCCATAACCACACCATTTTCATTTGAATATTTCGTAGAATACATGTAAATTGATCCTCTTAAGGCTTTCATTAGACGTCGCCTTTTTAGCATTATATTTGCTGCTTGCTTGCTACACATTTTACGCAATGTAAATTATGGAGATAAGCAAAGAAAAGCGAGCGAGAGAAGAGTATGCGAGCGGGAGCGGGGTAGGATGTGTGTGGTGTGCTGTATTGTTTGGTGCGAGGATCAAATGAATGGCACGGCCACTCCATTAATTATCCTGCTGATCACGAGCGGGATTTCGTAGCGTATCTTCGCAGGAATCTCCTCGACATCGCCACCTACAATAACCTCACTTACTGCCCAAACAGATAACCAACTCTCCTTTATTATCAATCACATCATTGCAAAACTGTATTAACATTTAATTTATAATTTTAGTTAATATAAATGTTAGAATTTTGGCTTTCTTGAAATGATTATTAATGTTTCGTTTTTATGGGGTGGTAGATAACAGTGAGAAAAAGTGGTGGTGGGGATAGGGACAGAAAGATGGGATGTGGAAATATATAATATTTAGTTGAGTAATGATCCAAAATGGCAACTGATTAGTAGTCCGGCCGTACGAGCCGACGATATTAAGGGTGCAACTTGAAATAAGGCGGGAAATAATGAGTTCCGGACGTGACGTCATTATAACCGGAACCCGTTATTTATATCTTCTTATTTCGCCTCCCGCGAGGGTAGAAAATTAACACGCCGGTCTGGTTTTTACTGATTAACTGCGCGCCTCGGAGAATAATATCTATTGTAAAGTCGGATCATCTCTTTCCCCCGGTCCTGGGTCGGCCATCTGCGCGGAAAAATTAATTTCCAACCCTGGAATTGTTTTCCACCGACTATTCTCTTTCCTTCTTCGGTCACTTCTCTACTTTGTCTTCTTATAAATATAAATAAATTTGGAATTAATTAAATTTAAAATGCGGAATGCTTGGCGGTCGCCAGCCAACAGTTTGTTTGAATGAATACGCGAAAATATGCGGTTTCAGTTGATATGCAGAGTTGAGAGCCTGTTTTGAATATTTGCAATGGGCCCCGCAGACAAAACTAGCGTCCGCGATGACAAAAAGCGGTCGCGCTGCTTCTGATTGATAGGTGACAGATCCATGAGACGTCAAGCAAAAAACTCGCGCGCCAGCAGCCTTCGTCGTCGTCGTCTTCTTCTTTCAGCTGAGTTCGTTGGTTGTTCATCGCGCGCTAACAACTGCGACTACACCAACAATGCATATCTTAAAACGGTCCACTGCGCTAATTAAAAATCACATTCCGCAATCAAATGAACTGCAACAAATGCCACGATTCATTTTTATGCATTAAATATAACTCCGGAATTGTAAAATAATGCATGCAAAAGTTCCACAAAATTTTGTAAAAAATTAATCGTTCAAATTATTCAGAAAAGATAATATAAAAACCGCATTTTTGTATAAAATTCTTAAAAAATCATAAAAAAATAATGAAATAAAGCAAAAAATCAATTAAAATAATAACTTATTTGTCAACATTGACGTTTACTCTTATTTGTCAAAACATTTATGACATCAACACTGATATTAATTTAAATTTGATGATTTTTTACTTGTTATCAGCTTTGAAGTTTACTAGTTGCAATTAAAACTTACGCTCAATTCAATTTATATAAATAAACGTTTTTGTCAGTTATCTAAATTATACATGATATCTGTGGTAAATATTGACATGTAAAAATGTTATTGACTGCAACATCAGTCAAAATAGGCATATGTTATCAACAAATTTGATGTTTCTTCCATTCGCTAATTTGACGTTTGCTTAATCCAATTTATAAAAAAAAATTTGCAACTTTCAAAACTGTTCTGTTTGATAGACAACAATATAAGGTTTTTTGTGTCATCTGTCAAAAATGATGTTTAGTATCATCTGTCAAAATTAATATTTATTGACGTCAAAACTGTTCAATTGTTAATAATGATATTTATGTAAATTATTAAATTGTAATCAATTATTTGTTAACTTTGACGTTTTAACTGACGCATAAATAAATAAATAACGATTTAAAAATACTTCAACAGTCAAGTCAAAATTTTGTCTATTTTAAGTAATTTTAGGCAGGATTTGTATACTAAAAAATGTAATACAATGTTTTTGTCAAAAAAAATTTGATCAGATAAATTTGAAAAAAAAAATTAAGATTTTTATCACACAACAAAGTTTATTTTTTACATAGATTTTTTTAACTTTTAGGCAGCTTTTTGTATTGACGATCCGATTATTGTGTTTTTAATCAATTTAAAGCAGACGAAATTTGATAAGTTAAAACTTTTATGCTTATTTTTTAAGTTTTTGGTTTGAAAAAGCATTTATTTTTTATTTTTAGTAATTTTTTTGTTTGTTTTATTATAGACCGAATTTCAATACATTGAAGCTTATTTTTTACATATGATGCCTGATTATTGCTTTTTTACAAAATTGTGGCCGGATTTTTGTACTTTTGATCAGATTCACGTATTTTAAATCAAAATTTTGTTTAAATAAAAACTGGATTTAACACAATAACGTATATTGTTTACATACCAGACTGGGTTTTTGTTTTTTTTTTTACCAAATTATGGCCAAATTTTTATATTTATTGCTTAGGTTTTTATATTTTTAATTAATTTAATTTTGTCAATATGTTCAATTTTTGCATAATAAGCCGTATTTTTGCATTTTTGATTAATTTACGGCCGAATTTTTGTTTTTTGCCAAAGATTTTTGTGTATTTATTTATTTTAACGCCGAATTTTTTTATTTTCAGTTAATTTATTTTATTACAGAACTGATTTCAACACAACGAATCATACTTTTCAAATATTAACGCCAAATTTTGCTTTTTCGAATAATTTTGGGCTGGGTTCTTGAGTTTTTGCCTATTTTTTTGCATTTTTGCACAATTTCTTGTATTTTTGCCCAATTTCTTGTGTTTTCAAATAATTTTACTCTAGTTGAAACTATTGTCCTGCAACTAATAAACTCAAGTGTTGGTGATCCATTAGATTACAAACATTTGAGTTTGTGGGCGGAAACTTCAGTTAAAACTACTGTTTTGCAACCAATTAACTTTGTTCCTCCCAACACGCTCAAGTTTTGGTGATCGAGAAATTATACCACGAACACTTGGGCGGGTAAGCGAAAACTAAAGTAGACACTACTGTCTCGCAACTAATAAGTTTGGTTTTTGCTTACCTACTCAAGTGTTGGTGATCCAGAAATTAGATCTCAAACATTTGTGTAGGTGGGCTGGAACTAAACTTAAAACTACTGTCCCGCAACCAATAAACTTAGTTCCCGCTCACCCAATCAAGTGTTGGTAATTTAGAAAATAGATCACAATCACTAGGGTTTGTGGGCGGGAATAAAAGTTGTAACTACTGTCCCTAACCAATAAACTTGGTTCCCGCCTACCGACCCAAGTGTTTGTGATTTAGAAATTAGATCACGAACACTTGAGTGGATGTGAAAAAACTAAAGTTTAAACTACTGCCAATTGAAATGTCTGTTCAAGTGTTTCAATGTGATCCAATTTTTTAATCATTAAAATTTGGGTGAGTATTGTAAGAGCAAATGCGTATAGGATACAGGTATGTAGATTAGCAACTCACTACCTTAAGTATAAAATAGAGCAACAAAGAATAATAAGGTAAGTCAAATTACAACTCTAATTGTAATTAAAAAACAAGAACCATTTTAAGAACAAAATAACAATAAAAAGGAGGCAAAACAAATTTCATCTGTAGTATCTGTAACCGATTGTTTTAGAGCAAAATTGGGTTGGGGATGCAAATTATGATTAAGTTGCAAAAATGTGAGAAGAAATAGTTGATGGTACAAACAAAAACTAAATTGTTGGCTGATGTTGAAACAGGCAATGTCTCTTGTAAACTTAGATTTATTGTGTGAAGGTTTAAAAGACAGTACAATTGCTCAAAGCAAAAACAATACATAACAGAATCAGTCATTCTAATCGTACATGACAGCACTACTGAACCAAAAAAAAAGTAGAAGCAGTAATATTCTGCATCTAGGGTATAACTGAAAGCCAACTATTTGTGAATTGATAGAAAACTTTGTCGACAAACTTAATGCGACCATAGTACCAAAAGAATCCTTAGTAGAAATTACTCAAAAAACTCTATTTTTTAGTCTAACAATGTATTACCGTCCAATGATGGCCTTGTAAAGGTTGAAACTAGGTTTTTAAATATATATGAACAAATTCAATGCAAATTTAATGGATTAAAATTTTTGAATAAATATTAGGATAGCTATAAGGTTATATTTGCACATGAAGAAGCTCATATTGGAACACATTAAAACATTTTTATATATTAGGTCAAAGCTTTTTACGTATAAAAACGGTAAAATTTCAATATAATCGGTTGTAAAACAAAAGTGAAACAGGCAAATTTTATAAAATTTAATATTTAGTTTAACAAAATGTTTGTGCACATATGGAAACTATAAACATTGTAAATTTTTTACGACAAAATGATTTTTATAAGCTTTTTATGTACAAAAATATTTAAATTGCAACATAATCGATTGTAAAGCAAAAGTGAACGGTTAAATTTAATAATTAGTAGACAAAATGTTTGTGCGCATTAAAATAGTACAACATTGTTTAAGTTATGTTAAAAAAAATGTGGGCTAACAAAGAAACAAAAAGTATAATTGCAAATGAGCACCAGAAGTAATATTGTTAAAAAAACATTTTTTTAATAATTTTTGATTAGATGCTGTTTGATTTGATGCCAAAATGTTGAAAACTGCGGAAGAAAGTAAAATTTTAATTTGGACTAAGTACTAGAATAAATGTTTATTACAAAATTTTTGTTAAACATCAAAATTTTAACTTAATTTTGTTTGATGCCAAAATGTTTAAATTATTTTTGAAACAGTTTGCCAGTACAAAAATTAAATTTCAATTGAGAATAGCACCAAACCTGTATTTTGTATGAAAAACAAAGACAAATTGACCAAAATTGTTTTGATTATGTTTGAATTAGTGCCAAAATATTTCAATTGTGTTTAAACTAAAGTAAATGTTAAACTAAACTTCAATTGTAAATAAGCACCATAACTAATTTTTGTATCAAAATTTAAATTTAATTGTATTCAAATTGGTGCCAAATTGTTTGAATTGTGTTTAAAGCAATCGGTAACCAATCAAAATAACAAAATTTCTAAAAAATGATATAAAGCAAAATTTCATTTGTAAATAATGGCTAACTAATAAAAAATAATAAAATCCTTTTATTTATATTTTTATTCTCATATAATTTGAGTTCAATTGATTGATATTTAAACCAGTTTTAAGAAGTAATAACAGAGATATGACGCTTTAATGCGTAAGAAATGTTTAAGTATTAATTAAATCACTTGGAAAATTGTCTCTGGATCAAATAATTTTTTCAACACAAAGTTTATGTTTTTACTATTTAAATATTTTGAGGGCAATTAATTGATATTTAAACCAATTTCAAAAATTACTAACGAAGATGTCGCTTCAAAGCGATTAATTAAATTAATTGGAAAATTGTTTCTGATCATACGATTTTTTAAATACAACAAAAAAAAATAGAGAAATATTTTATGAAAATTTAATTTTATGATTTATAACGTAATAAAATTATAAATTTAATTTCCCATAATAAAAACTAAACAAATTATTATTACATTACACATGTAGTACTTGTTGCTATAAAAATAATTTCCCAATGTAGATCCTTAATATTCAGCATTAATTTAAACATTGCTGCTGTTGATAAATCGTGAATTGCATCATCGCCTGCATCAGGACACCTTATTTATTAACTATACAACATTCATCGGTGTGCCAATATTACCAACATTGCCAATACAAATTTATAATCCCTATGAATATGGACAATGAATCGATAACATTATGTAATATTCATCATCATTTTAGTAATATTATTATTACTCGACGTGTTGAAATAATAAAACAGGAAATAACTTTTTGGAGGGACGATGTGTGTGTGTACGCCGATACGTAACTCCTGATTGTAATATCGACCCATCGTAAAATATGACCCTACGGTCGTAGGTCAAATGGGCTCACTCTATATTTCCAATATCCCCGGCACCGATCGCTGATCGCGCATCTTCCAATACATTCAGAATCGTAAAATATTGTCCTCTGATGATGTGATGATAATAATAATATATTTGCTGAATTATCAAATTTTTTTAAAAATAAAACTAACAACATTAACGTGCTCACAAAAGCGTAAAGATTCAATTTAGAAACCCCGCAATTATTCCATTAGGGCATATTATAATATTTAAAAAAAAGTAGAGGCAACGTTAAGTAATATTCAAATTAACAAACTGGTCGGAATTGGGTGCAAACGAATTATGTAAATGCGCCACGCTTAAGGATTCCTCTAATTTAAATGAATGAATGAATTATCATTTTTGTTATTATTT
Source organism: Tachinus rufipes (assembly GCA_963932245.1). Taxonomy (NCBI): domain Eukaryota; kingdom Metazoa; phylum Arthropoda; class Insecta; order Coleoptera; family Staphylinidae; genus Tachinus; species Tachinus rufipes. Next base: position 120,903,052 of record OZ010745.1, read on the forward strand.
AAACAATCGTGTTCAGAAGCTATAAATAATTATAACGATAAAAATAAAATAAAGAAAGATTATTTCGCCATTAATTTTCATAAGTTGAATCAGATTATACTTGCTGTCCGTGTTTATCAAATCGTAAATGAGTAAACTTTGAATATTATTACGATTCGTGTAGTTTTTTTGTGTTTAATTGTGCAGTTTACATAGGAATTGCGTGTAATGAGGACGTAATATGTTACAATTGCTTTTATTTTTTGCGAATTATTCTGCCGCCTGAGAGGAATTGTTAGAACTGTACCACTTGTGTATTCATAATACAATAACAAGAAAAATGTTTGAATGTAGTTTTCCTACTTTATTTTAATTAATTAATATTTAATCAGTGAGTCTATGTACCATTGGGTTGGACTAACTAGATAAATATTATTAATAAATTAAATGTTAGTTATCAAGAAATTATGTATTATACCCACCTCTGACTTATTAGTGACAACTGTTATTTGATCTGTCATATTAAAAACAGCAGAACCGCAACAAGTGTGAGAATATGCAATTTTCTTGATGATAAACACTTGGACGGGTAGGTAGGAACACTGTATCAAACTACCGACCTAATATTTATAAACTATTTTCCCGCCCAGCCCGCTCAAGTGTTTGTTATTAAGAAATTTAGTACCGACCTCTGACGTATAAGTGACAACTGTCGTCCAATCTGTCATATTATAAACAGTAGAAACGCAATAAGTGTGAGAATAAGCAAATTTCTTGATAATTGTCACTTGGGCGGGTGTGCGGGAACACTGTATCAAACCACCGGACCAATATTTATTAACAGAAGGATCACAAGAGGTAGATGAAATAATACATTTTTTGATCACCATCACTTGGGCTGGTGAGTGGGAGATAGTAGAAGAAGCTACCGGTCTACTTGAAGCTTAGTTTTTTGATGAAATAATACAATTTTTGATAACCAACACTTGGTTGGGTGGGTGGGTTATAGTAGAAGAAGCTACCGGTCCACATCTTAAAACTTAGTTCTCGCTCACCCACTCAAGCGTTTGTCGTTATGGAATTTATTGTCGATTAGTTTTTTGTTAAGAATAGCAAAAGGAACACAAGAGGTGAATGAAATAATAAACCTTTTGATCACCAATACTTGGGCGGGTGGGTGGATCATAGTAGAAGAAGCTACCGGTCCACAACTTAAAACTTAGTTTCCGCCCACCCACCCAAGCATTTGTTGTCAAGGTACTTATTGTCAATTAGTCTTTTGAAGAAGTGGATAAAATAATAAATTTTTTGATTACTTTTGCACACCCGCCCAAGTGTTAGTTATCAAAACATTTAGTATTGTCATAAAAACATCAGAAACGCAACAAGTGTGGGTATAAGCAAATTTGTTGTTAACAAACACTTGGGCGGAAACATTGTATCAAACCACCGGTCCAATATTTATGAATTGTGTTTCTGCTCACTTGCCTAAGTGTTAGTTATTAAGAAATTTAGTATTGTACCCACTTCTGACGTATTAATGACAACTGTCATTAAATCTGTCATATTAAAAACAGCACAAACCCAACAAGTGTGAGAATAAGCAAATTTTTTGATAACTATTACTTGGGCGGGTAGGCTGGAACACTGTATCAAAACACCGGTCCAATATTTATTACTTGTGTTTTTGCCCACCCGCCCAAGTATAAGTTATTAAGAAATTTAGTATTGTACCCACCTCTGACGTATTAGTGACAACTGTCATTCAATCTGACACATTAAATACAGCAGAAACGCAAAAGTTTGAGAATAAGCAAATTTGTTGAAAGCAAAAAAAATTACAAAATTTTGTGCAAAAATCTTATAGCACAAAACCTTGAATAAAATTTTTTATGTTTGTTTTATGACATTTATAACAGTTTAAAAACAATATATAAACTCAATGACAGCTGAGGAACATGTTATGTCATTCATAACAACTCAAAACATTGTAAGTAGTTTGAGAACATTTGTGACACTTCAAGAACTTTCTATGTCAATTTAAAAACGTTTGAAGATAATAAAGTTAACCTATATTAAGTATTATATTCTATCAAAAATCATTGAATTATAATTGATAAATTTGATTGTTATTGCGTGTGAAGAAGAGTAAGTAAGTGGTGTGTGGTTGTGGTCAGTAAGATAGTTTTAATCGTGCGGTCGCGATTTAAAGAGACATTAATCTTGCATGTGGCTCAATATTTTCCCATGGCTCCCTCCTCATCTATTGTCTTAACATTGTTATTTTATTTTTGCGGGTATAATTATTGAAGCATGAAGATTCTAATGAAGCATTATTCGTGATTCGGTTGGCAATAGCCGGAGCCGACTCTCGACTACCTATTTTCTCCGCTTTAATTAACGATTCCGTTTTTTGATAAGAGAAGCCATGAGAGATTGAGAGAATGCTTCGAAAAAGAGAGAATGATTTTATGGAAATATTTCATGTTTATCGATTTAATTTATTTTATTTGGATTCTGTTCGTAATGTAATGTATTGAAATCTGTGACTGTTTAAGCTGTTTTCCTTCTTTCCAGATGAATAGGAAATGGCGTGTGTAATGTGTAAAGAGCTTTAGTACATAGTTCGCATGCACATGGCTTGATTAAAAGAACATTGACGCTGATGATCGGAATACATCAGTGCTGATGAATTGCCATCACTGACAATGTGCACAGAGCCGATCCGATTCCTTTTGCTCTCTCTACTACAACTTCCAACTTCCAACCAACAGTACCTACCACCAAACGAAACGGCGGCGGATGCCCCGGAGAGTTCAACGAGTCGCGCACAAACAATCAGGTTGCGATTAATTACATTTAAAATGCATCATCACCAACTACGGACAAACATTTTGCTATTTTGCAATCACACCTACTTTATGAAAGCGATACACAATTTACAAAAATTCATTAATGGGACATGATAATTAAATTATTATAATGAAAGTGAACAAAATAATTTAATAATGTAATTAAGAGCCGGCCGTTCGTTCGTTCGTTGTAACTGCACTAATTTCTTAATTAATTAACATCGGAGGAGAGCGCATATAATTAATAATAAAATATGGGCAATTAAATTATTGAAATTTTCATGTTCGGATGAGACCGATACGCGTCGATCCGGACACAGACACACAAGGCCAATTAAATCCGTGCCGGGATTTCCGTGTTTTATTTTAAACGGAAGGAATTATCAAGAGCGCTCAATAGGATAAATCTTATTTAATAATAATAATAATAATAATAGTTTATTAGTGTTAATAGAAATTTTTACACACGTCTAGTTTGTGAATAACACACATTACAAAAACACATTAAAATTAAAATAAGATCAACATAAGACAAAAAATTTAAAAATTATATTATTATATTAAAATTAACTAAATCTATTACAATAAACAGTTGATTAGTTATGGAAAGTTTAATACCAATAGTTAGCACTCATAAAATAGAGTAACTATCTGATAAGCATTCCAATAAATTATAAAACGCTTTTTTAGCAAGATAGCTTTTAACAGTTTTTTTAAACTGTTCAATATCTAATTCTTTAATTGAATCTGGTAGTAAATTAAAAATTTTTGGACCATAATAATTTACTCCATTTTTTGCTTTTACTAGACGTAGAGACTTTAAACAAATATTAGTATTACGTCTGGTATTATGACTGTGAATACTATTGTGAACAAGATATGTAGATATGTTTTTTCGAACATGCAACAAACATTCTAATACATATAGTGACGGTAAGGTTAATATATTCTGTTTTTTAAACTCTATTCTACAATCTTCTCTATACTCTAAGTTGGATATTACTCTTACAGCACGACGTTGTAGTCCAAAGAATTGATTCATTATTGCAGAATGCCCCCATGCAAGAATGCCGTACGTTAAATGCGACTGACATACTGCAAAGTAAACAGTACGTATATATCTGTCAGAAAGTTTGTTTTTAAGTTGTCGCAGTAGAAATATAGATCGAGAAATTTTTTGCGAAACAACATCTCCATGGTCCTGCCACTTTAATTTAGCATCTAAGCACATTCCCAAAAAGGTTGTGTTACGGACATTGTCATCAATATGTTTTAATGAAAATGTGAGATGGACTGTTTTATTTGTATTTAATGTTAGCTTATTGGCTGCAAACCATTTATTAGCAGTTGACTGACAGTTATTATTTGCGTTTAATGCTGTTGCAAAATTTGTGGATTTATTAATAAATGTGGTATCGTCAGCAAATAAAAAAAACTGTGTATCTGTAGATATTAGAGGAAGATCATTTATATATAATAAAAATAATAATGGCCCAAGGATAGATCCTTGAGGAACACCATAATTTATATACATTTTACTAGATTGTTTATTTTTTATTGTAACCAGCTGTTGCCTTTCTTGTAAATATGAGCCTATCAACCTACAAGTACTAGGATGAAAGTTATAGAAATATAGTTTTTGTATGAGAAGTCTATGACAAATGCAGTCAAATGCCTTACTTAGGTCCAGAAAAGATGCCACAGTATGCATGCCTGTTTCATACCCCTGAATAATTTCCTCAGTAAGAGCAACTACCGCATCCGTCGTCGACCTTCCCTTACGAAAACCATATTGTGTTGATGATAACATATTTTGATTTTCTAGAAAATCTATCATTTGCTTAAATAATATCTTCTCAAACACTTTAGATATTACTGGGAGTATGGATATTGGCCTGTAATTGTTAACGTCATCACTATTTCCTTTTTTAAGAACAGGAATTACTAAAGCTATTTTTAGAGAACTTGGAAACATGCCATTTGTAATGCAAAGATTTATTAATTTTGTTAAAGGTATTAAAATTATGTTGATTACACTCTTTAGTAAATTAGAAGTTAACCCATAAATATCTCTACACGTAGAGTTTTTTAAGTTAATCAGTACATCTCTAATTTCATTAAAAGTAGTTTCTTTAAATTTAAAATAACTTGCACAATTATTACTATTAATATTAAACATAAAATTTAGAGGATTGTTTGTACAAGCAGGTAGATTATTGATTAGATTTTCAGCAATGCTGGTAAAAAAAACATTGAATTTATTAGGGCTAATATCACAGATTGTATCACATTGTTTTGATTTTTGACTAGAATTTACAATTGACCACATTGCTTTGGCATTATTGTTGGAATTTCTAATAAAATCTGCGTTTGCAGATAATTTTGCATTTTTTAGTGCTATATTGTAGGTGCATTTGTATTTGTTATAATGATCTTTTAACAGTGGGTTACGATAACTAGCCTCTTTAATAAGCAAGAGCGTTTCTCGCATATTTCGCAAATCGTTATTGAACCATGTTACGCATTTGTTATTTTGCACAGAAATTTGTTTTTCTGGGAAAGATTTAAGATATGAATCTTCTAAAATCTTTACAAACATATTAAATTTAATTTCAGGGGTGTAGCAACTGTCAATGAAACTCCAATCTATTAATTGCAATGACGAATAGAATAAGAATTTACCTTGTTGTGTAATTGGCCTAATAATTTGTTTTGGAGAATTGTGTTTCATAGTATTGATTTTAATAGTAACATGTATACCAATGTGGTCTGTAAACCCAAAATCACACGACTGTACAGATATATATTGCATGTTCGAAAAAACATTATCTAAACAATTTGTCTTACGTGTATTAAAATTTACCAGATTTGTGAGGCCATATGTTGTTAATAGGTCGCATAGAGTTCCAGCTTTACGATCGTTGGTATTAAACTTTACATTAAAATCACCTCCTATAACAATATTTTTGCTAATGTCAACACAATCCATTAGCTTACCTAAAATGTCTAAAAAAGTATCAAAATCACCATCAGGTGTCCTATAAACACAAATAATTAAAATATTATGCTTTGGCAGAAATGAGGCAGATATTTCACAATGTTTCTCTGCCGAGAAGTTATTAAGATAACATAGGTTTTTGTATTGCATATCGTTTTTTATAAGCTGCATCACTCCTCCACGCTCATATACTCGACGTGTAAAACACGATGCTACTATATGGTTTCCAACTTTTAAATAGGGAATTTCTGATTCCTTTAACCAATGTTCACCAATACATATTACATCAAATACTTTATCTAATGTTAGAAGGAATGCTTCCAGTTCAAGTATTTTACTTCGTACACCTTGAATGTTTAAGAAATATAAATTTAATTGTTTGGACGTCTCTTCTACAATCCTGTCGCATTTACTTTGCGTGACAGGAAAAAACGATTTATACCAACATTTTTCGGCCAGTTTGCGGGGTTTGTTATAATATCATTGTATAACATTGGTACGGTAACTTTAAATGACGAATATTCATCGGGAACTCTTGATAGAAGTTTCTCACACTTTATGTTTTCTACTTTTAAATCTTTTAAGTAGTTTATTATATTATCAACATTTGTTTCCTTATCAAGGCGATATATATGGAAATGATAATATCGAGGGGCAGCTTTTAATGCCATTTCATTAGATGTTCCATAAGTAATACTCCTATTATTTTTATTATTAGAGCGGCGATTTATTGTTTGCCATTCATTATTTGTATTATTATTTCTAATATTTTTATTTTTATTTTTATTATCGCTTTTTGTAATATTATTCGAAATATCTTCAATATCCTTTTGTGAGTTCAGGGACACATTTTTATTTTTAAAATCAGAATTGTTTTGTGAATTTTTTACTTCCGATATGGTTTTTGCGGCATTGGAATATTTTATTTTGTCGGCTATATGCTCCGATTTTTTCATCTCATTGGATACAGATGGCATAACTGTATTATCAGTTGGTAATGAAATTGTTTTCTGGTTTTCATCTTTTAACAATTTGATCTCTTTCATTAGCTTAGAAATCGTGTCTTTTAAAGGTTTTACCTCACTGATAACAATTTCTTGCAGAATTGCCTTAAAGTCTTCACTTTTTAAGTAGAAAATTACAGGATCCTCACTTGCAGATCTTAAATCTGATCTCGGCATTATGAGAAAAAGAGGTTTAATTCTATCACTTATTGGTTAATTTAATTTAATATTATATGTATACTATTGAAGCTCAAAAACACGTCCGACTCACGCGGAGGTTCGACGAAATTTAAATCTTTTTCATAATTATTACTTGCACCGTCCAAACAAATTTGTTAGTAATGAATAATAATTTTCTTAAATTTCAAACAATAAAAATTAAAGTTTTAGGAGCACACTTTCAAGCTAAAGAACTAACATATCAAACATAAGTTTCTCTATCTGTCATATTCTGTTTGGTGCTAACAATGTTGGTTAATGCCAGCTTTATTATATATATATATATATATTGGTAGTTCTACATTTAACATTTTTACTTCTATTGAGATTCTTGAAGCTTTATTTGGGATTAGTTTTTGTGTTCCCTGATTGCAAGATATATTTTGACTATTTTGAAAGTTGCATTGTCTGTCAGCCTCAAGTACTGTTTGGAGCTATTTTACATCGCCCCAGAAGTCTTACAACTTGTATGAAGGGGGTTGATGGGACCAACAGCTTATTAGGTGACTTCCGAATCACCCCGGTGTATAAAGAGATTATTTTAGTCATATTTGGGGATCAAACCTTGGACTGTTAGCGTGCTACGCTAACGCTCTATAACTGAGCCATCTCACCGTCTTCTTTTTCTTATCTATGCAATTTTGGTTGGTACTAATGTTTTAGGCTCAAGGAAAAATTCAGTCCAATTTTTAGGTGAAATTGCAGTGATGACTATGACACTTAGAAAACAAACTCTGCAAAGAACATAGAAAATGAGTTGTACAACCAATGACGGATCTACCGTAAGCAAAGTTCTACAATGCTGAAAGGTCCACAAGCAAAATCCGGGCTAATCTTAATGTTTTGCGGTGCTACGCGACTGCATGAAAGTAGCTACAATCTGAACATCATCTTAAGTATTACCAGCATACTTCGGCAATAGCGCCTTTTAGGAAGACTACTTTGCTTGTTTAACGATATCTAATCAAGCAACTTTTGGTTGTCCTTATTGTCTAAATTTGTTGTATGCAAGAAGATGAATAGTATCGAATCGAGTCAAACGGAAACCAAGTAATAATGGCGCGGAGAGAGTGAACAGTAAACAAATTAATTAAATAAAATGGCATTAAAATAATTAATATGCTTGGTGTGGAGGTTGAATAAATAAACGATTGTTGCTTCATTTATTTTAAAAATAATATAATATAACTACTACTTGGCAGATAGATAAGACATACCAGAACATGATAAATCAGTAATTTAAACTGTAGTGTTTCATACACCTATCCAAATTTTTGTTACAAAGTATTTCTGATCTCTTCAAAACAAACATCTAATTTTTTTAAGGCCGAACGCTTGAATGGGTGGGTGGGTCACTCTAAAAATATTAACGGTATAATAGTTTAGAAGGAGGGTCCCATCCACCTATCTGAGAGTTAGTTATGCAAAGGTTAGATCACAATATTTTCTTGTGACAAAATGACTTCTGACGTGTGCATAGAAGACAAATATTTAATTCTTTGATGACATACACTTGGGCGAGTGGGAGGGTCACTCTAGAACATTGTAACGGTTCAATAATTTAAAATGGGGTGGCCCACCCACCCACCCGAGTGTTAGTTTTTGAGAGGTTGGGTCACAAACTTTTCTTGTAACAAAATGTCTTCTACGTTGCATAGAAAACAAATCTTAAGTTTTTTGCATCATGTATTAATGGACATTTGTTCTAATGCTTAAGTTTTTTGATGACAAACACTTGGGTGGGTGAGTGGGACACTCCATAGCAAGATAATGAGTCAGTACTTTGGATTAGAGTGACGCACTTACACCCAAATATTAGTTATCAAGAGGTTAGATTACGACCTTCTCTTGTGACAAAATTACTTATGACATTTTCATTGAAGACAAAACTTTTAATTCATGATGACAAACATTTGGGTGGTTAAGTGGGACACTCTATAACATGATAACTGACCAATAGATTAAAATAGAGTGTTCTACCTACCCACTAGAGTGTTAGTCATCAAGAAGTAAAATCACGAGTTTCTCTTCTGACGTTTGCATAGAAGACAAACTTACAATTTTTTGACTACTAACAATAGGGTGGGTGGGTGGGACACTTTAGAACATTTTAACAAGCCAAAATAGAGTGGCCTAAATACCCACTTATGTGTTAGTTATTAAGAGGTTGGATTACGACCTTTTTCTTGTGACAAAATAAATTCTGACGTTTGCATAAAAGACAAAGATACTATTTCTTGATAACGAACACTTGGTTGGGTAGGTAGGGCAAAATAACAAGTTAGTAGTTTGGATTGGAGTGGCCACTCTACACACTCAACCGACTGTTAGTTATTAAGAAGTTGGAACACGACCTTATCTTGTGACAAAATTACTTTTAACGTTTGCATATAAAACAAACATACAATTCTTTGATGGTAAACATTTGGATGGGTAGTTGGGACATTCCAGAACATGGTAACAAGTCATAAGCATGGAATGGAGTGGCCCACTCACCCACCCAAGTGTTAGTTACCAAAAGGTTAGATCACGACTTTCTTTTCTAACAAAATGACTTATTATGTTTGCACAGAAAACAAAATTTCTAATTTATGAAAACATTTATTAAAGAATAAAATGAGATCTATAACAGAATTTTTAGTGTTGCCAATTTAATAAAATTAAGATTTTTTAAAAAATAAAACCAACTTGATAAAACAAAGATTAAACCTGCCATATATCATAAAGTGTTGCCAATTCATTAAAAGGAATTAAAGGGTTTTCCAATAGGGACGCCCCTGTTTTGACTAGCTGCTATTTGAACATGTGTGAAGTTAGCTTCATATTATAAACGTCAATTTGTTCGAAACATTATACCTTTTCATCATGGCAAAGTACACGTGTGCGCAACGTTTGCAAATTATTAAAATTTATTTCAAACATTCGAGTTCGGTCACCGCAACTTTACGTGCGTTGATTCCGATTTTTGGTCGTTATAATTGTCCGGATAAACGGTTTGTGGATCGTTTAGTATCTAAATTCGAGTCGATCTACTCATTATTGGATGTTCCCGTGCCGAAAAAAGCAAGACCAGCCAGGAGCGAAGAAAATATTGGCGCTGTACGAGCTTCTGTAGCCGAACAACCAAAACAATCGATTTCACGCCGTTCTCAGGAGTTGGGGATTAGCCAAACGGCGGATTTTGCGGAAAGATCTTGGCCTACACCCGTATAAGATCGTTCTAACCCTAGAATTGAAGCCAAATGACCATTTGCTGCGCAGAAATTTCACAGACAAGATGGAGATGGATAATGATTTTCTTCGAAAAATCATCCTGAGTGACGAGGCTCATTTTTGGCTAAACGGTTTTGCTAATAAACAGAACTGTCGCATTTGGGCAAGGAAAAATTCTCATGAAATCAACTAGTCACCTTTGTATCCATTAAAACTCACTGTTTGTTTTGGTTTTCATGCCGGCGGAGTCATTAGCCCTTATTTCTTTTTCAACAATGCAGGAAATGCCGTCACGATTAACAGTGATTGCTATCGGGGCATGTTAACCGATTATTTTTGGGACAAATTGGATGATTTTGATGTGGACAATATGTGATTCCAACAAGACGGGGCCACATGCCATACAGCCGGCCAAACAATCGATTTATTGAAGACCAAGTTCGGAGACCGTGTTATTTTAAGACACGGCCCAACCAATTAGCCGCCTCGTTCGTGCGATTTAACGCCCCTAGACTTTTTTCTCTGGGGGTACGTTAAGTCAGTGGTCTACAGCAACAAACCAACAACATTGGAGGAGCTCCAGACCAATATTGAAAGAGCCATTGCTGACATATCGCTAGATTTGTGTGAAAAAGTGATGGAAAATTGGGTCCAGCGTCTCCATTCGTGCCGGCGTTCCAGAGATGACCATCTGAACGATGTTCTGTTCCATTCTTAATGGTATAGTGTCACCTTTAACCCACAATAAACAGATCTTTGATATCTCATCAATTGCTCGTTTTATTTACATTTTAAATGGGGGCGCTCTTAATGGAAGGACCTTTATAAACGTATTAAAAATTGAAGTGTGTTTCATTACATTCCAGTGTTGCCAACTTTGACTTAACAAAAAAAAAACATTTGACAGATGATAAAAGTGGTACTCTAAACAGTTATTAAAGATTGAAGTGAAATCCATTACAATTAATAATAAAATTAAAAAATTCTCATATATATTTTATACGAAATAGACAATTGACAAGTGTTTTAAACAAAATTTAATAAATACTCTTCCAAAAAGATTAACTTCATTTATCACCAATTTATGTAATAATGTCTTAATGGAAATGGTAACAAGAAGAAACATGTAGAAAAACAAGAAAATATGACACTTTTAGTGGTACATTAATTTATATGTTCGTTGTGCGTATGGAAGAGTAGAAGCACAAGAAAACGTCGCGATTCCTGCAATGCAACATTCCTGCCTGTAATTGTAATATCTGGAGCGGTACAATTGCACTTGTCATTGTTGATGAAACATAACGAAATCATTTCAACAAGCAACAACAAAAAATTAGCTTTAATTTAATGAATAAGAAGTAATTCCACCCTTTGAATGGTCGGACAGTTATTCCAAGGATTATGACCAATAAATCGAATGATGTAAGATAGAAATAGCTGAAAAAATCGTCGAAGAAACAAAAGATGGCAACATTTCCATTTTAGAAAAAGATTTTTTTCGTGTGAGAAAAGTTTACGATGCGAGCATTCCATGGGTAAACGTGACGGCGGCTTGAATGTGTGTATGTGTGTGTCGGATCATTGTCTCCTAAAGGTATTAATCATTATTAATTTAAACATTAGACACTATAAAGGTTCGCAATTAATTTAATTTGATTGGTCGTGGAGAGTTGTAGAGAGATTGCGATTGCGGGGCGACTCTCCGCCGCTTGCGGAGGAATCATTTTCAAAGAGAGGCGAAAAGAAAAGCGGCGATTTTATGATGAGACCCCAAGCAAGCCTCCTCTCTCGTTGCTTTGAAACAAAACGAGCGCGCGCGGGCACACGGTGCGGAGAGCGAGAAAAAATTCAAAGAGCTTTCTTATTAATTTAACAAATAAAACTGGCGCGACTAATCATTTAATATAGTTGGACGCACGGACGTCGGACGTCGTAAAGAAAAAATCAAATGCGCGCATGGGCAACGCCGGTGTGCCCACTTTATGGACGATTTGAACTCGTATGAAGGAAGGACGGACAATAGGCACGCGTTAAAACGCGTTAAATATCTCTCATCGGACAAAAGGATTATTTTTGAAATTATTTTTGGACTTACAATTCAAATTTTGGTATTGCAAATGATTTATTGTAAATTTGTAGTGATTCAGTTAACAATCGCCTTGCGATTTCATCTCATCTCATCTTATCGCCGTCTCTCACCCTTTTGTCTTCCCACGACAATCGCGGCCGACACAATTGAGTGAAGAAAAAAACTTTTCAAGTTCCCCGCCGCTGCCTCTCCGGACCTCAACTTACCCCCACCGCATCCCGCCCGATGCGTACATACATATAAATTATTTAAATGTTGGTAGATATGTATGCAAGTGGCTCAAAGAAACCGCGCGGACGCAAAAACTTGCCGGACGGAATCATTTGCAATAGCCAACAAACAAACGGCAGAAGCAAACCTCTCCTTAGTCATATTATTTTTTTGCTGACGCGAATTTTTAACATTTCTTATAAGAATCGGGAGGGAATATATAAATAAAACAATCATCTCGTCTCGACCTGATCTGATCCCCTTCTCTCGCTCACTCGCATATGTGTCCGTCATTCATCCGTCTCTTCAACCGTTTTCAACAACATTGAAATTACACAAGAAAACCGCAAACGTGTAATTGCGTAAATAGACCTTATTCACACAATCACACATTAGGCAGACCCAACTTATGGTACTAAAGTGCTCACAATTACGTTTAGCAATACCAATAATGTCATCCCCAAACACAACCAAATTATTAATTAAAAATTATGATTTCAAGCAATCATTTTTGTTTATTAAATATTAAAATAAAACTTTTAATCTTCAGCTACAATTCTGTGAAATATGTTATACGTTTACTCTGTGTTAGTATCAACTAAACTCGTACTTGATTAGTACTGTATTAATTATTTTAAATCAACAAGAACAACTTATCATTGCATTTGAAACTAATTTTATTACAAATTTGTACAAACTATTAATTTGGTCATTATATAATGAACAATTAACAGTTTAGTTAAGGCCCAGAACAGATCCTTGTGGAACTTTTCAATCATGCTTTTAAATACAATTGATTCATTATAAAGGGTGGCTCAAAAATTAAAGCAAAGATTTGAAATAAATAGAAAACATAGTTTTTAGTTTTTATTGAATCATAAGTACATAGGATTACAAAATTTTCCAAAACTATTCCATATAAATGTGACTGAATTTTGTTGACATAGACTTTGATTTTTGATAACCTCATAAAAATAAATTTAATTGTATTAATTTACACGATTTAGGGGGCCAATTCTGATCACCAAAACGAGAGAGTTTCCGACTAGAAAATGGCTCATCGAGTAATTGAATTGTTTTACGGGTTATATGGCATGTGGCATTGTGTAAGGCTCCATTTTTACTAACTCTAAACTCAGCTGTCAAATTGTTTTTTTCAAGGTTGCCAACAATTTACTGCACAAATGGCGGCAAATTCAAATCTTGCGTTAATTTTAGGACACCCTTTATAATACTGTAAATTGTTTGACAGATAAAATATTTTTTTGTAATTTTTAATGTATGTAGTAACATTTTCGACAATTTAGAATACAATTTGACAAATCAGGCAAACGGTACGCATTTTATTAAATTGCTGTACATTGCTTGACAGTTTCAGTAACTTTTGACAGTTAATTTGACAGATTTATGCCAACTTATTGCATTGTTAAAATGTAGTAATATTTTTTACATTTTTTGCAGTATAGAGTAAATTTTTTGAGAAATGTAGTGTATCTAATCTATAAGATTTGTTTTGTTTGTAAACTGCAAAATTGTATGTTTTTTTTAAACCCATTTTTGAGGTGGTTTTTTTTCAATATTTTGATCGATTAAACTCGATAAGATTTTCAAGTTGCTATGGCCAGGTTGGTAATGTAGATAGATTAAAAAAATGCCAATTTGGTATGAATTATTTTAATTTAAAAACACAAAATTAATTAAAATTGATGAATTGGAATGAGTTTACATAAATAATTAATTATATCATAATTAATTGATATTTCAAAATGTCTGCCGTTCAATTGTATAAATTAGAATATTAAATAATAATAATTAATTATTCAAATTTGATTCCGCCTCGCATGACTTCTAAAAACTATTATTAGATAATACAAGAAAAATACATCAACTTTGCATAATATAAAATGATTCGAGTATGGAATTGAAAACAAGTATAATCATTAATATATTTAAAATTAATAAATGATGTATTTTATGTAAATTTCTCCACTCAGTGTGAGACTCATACACTAGTGTTTCAAAGTATGCACCCACCATCAGTGTGTCTAGCATCATCACTGGTCGAAAAAACAATTTTCATAAAATCACAGTAAAATTTAAATTAATATTAAAGAGTTTATGTTTAGTAACGTGTCTACATATTAATATTTTACGTTCATAATGATCTCATTCATAACAGTATTTGTCTCTGTTGCTTTTGGCTTTGTTTTTTAAACTTGGACGCATGCAATAAAAATGTGTCTTACAAAACTTGTTCTTTAATATACTATTATATCAGCTTTAATTAATATTTATTGTTCATAGACACTTTAATTCATAATAAAAGTGATTCGCTTTAATTTTTCATTGAGTTTTTGAAGAAAGTTAGTTCGCGAGGGTGATTTTAACTTTTAAATATATTGCACTTTTAAAATTGAAACAGTTTGTTGAAAAATTATTTTTCGCCGCTATCCGTGTAAGAAATAGCGAACGGCGACGGCATTCACCCCGTTCCTCGCCCCCACACATACATTCATACATACACACACTCGAGCTCATTCCGCAGCACACACGATTTCAAAACTTTTTGCCTGCCCGAGAAAGTTTCCAATTGGGGAATTTTCACGTTAAATTTGCTATATATATATATATATATGAAACAGCATTGTCCACCAACATAGATTGATACATTCTGATCGCCTGCACAATGAAGGAAGTCAGTCGAACGAAGTCTATATAAGTTTATTCATTCTCAAATATTTAATCGTTTTTGACGAAATGTTATAATCGTGTTCAAATAAATGCAATTTAACAAAACTGGGTGTAAACTTAACTGTTATTATTATGATTATGATTAGTAAAGTGAAAAAATAATAACAAGAACGAGAGGGCAGGACACAGAAGAAGAAGAAAAAAGAGCTTAAAAAAGCGAACTAGTTGTGCCAGATTGATATCGGGCTGTAATTATTACGGGGTCAGTTTCGTTAATGTGGCCGCGCGATGCGAGATAATCTAAATGAATTGACGAGGTGAGCCTGCACCGCAGCCAGAAGAAGCGAATGGTCGACCAACAATTTGTTTAATTAAATCCAATAAATCATGGAATATCGCTACATATTTTATGATAATCCCGTTTCCGTACCACCAACTCGCTTCCAATTATAATTAGTGACTGCTACATAATGATAATAATGAGTGCTTTGTGTGGTGTAGTACCAGTATCATGGTTTACTCTAGATGTCGATGTTGTGGCTGGCGTGGCGTGGTGTGGTGTCTTGTGGTGGTACAGTACTGCTGAACCGTATAATTTAAATATTGGGTTAATAAATATGGTCCGGTCGTGGCCACGATTTACATACTGATTATATACGAGCCATGGAGAATATCTCTTTGTAAACACAAAGTGTGCGACCGGTGCACCTCAGCTTTTGCGTTTTAATTATATAGAGGGCGCTCGTGGTGGTCCCACTATTTTGGTTCCACTGTCGGCACGATCTTGAACTTGCATTTACTCTACTATTACCTTCGCTTTTTTTAATCGGATCCATGCATATACTTTTAATGTTACTTAACTATTAAACTAAAAAATATATATTTATTCCAATTAAGTAGGTACCACCTAACATAATTAATCAAAATTATTCAAAACTAATCAATTGCACAAGATATGTTAAAATAAAAAAAAAATATATAATAATAATGGCACTCATCAAATGAGTTAGATACAAACGTAAACTTTTGTCATTTTATGAATGAAATTTAACAAAATTTTACACAATTATTTGAATTTTTATTGAAACTTTTTTTGGTTTACTTTTTTTGGTTTACTTTTTTCTATTTACTGAAGTTCATGCTACTTGTATCTTGTATTTATGTTTATTGTTGCGAAGAAATTGAAATCAAGATTCAATTTCACGTAGGAAAGTGCCAAATCTGTTTTATTTTTCTAAATATTGAACTATTTTATAAAAGTTTTTTTTTAATTTTAAGCAATTGTAACATTATTAATCTATTTTAAATAATTTAGCTAAGTTGCAAACCAAATTTAACAGTTTTATTGTAACCAACTAAAATATTATTAATAATTTCTATGAAAGTTAATAATAATAATAATTAGTCTTTATTCATTACATTTTACATGTATTTCAAACTAAGCATAACTTACCAGAGACTTTAAATAAAATATAAAACTCACCTGAAACAAAAGTTATATGATTACAAGTCTCGATTCATAATTTGTAAATTGAAATAAGTTGTTTTTTATTTTGACATTTATTACTTTGACAGATCGACATTAGTCAATTGTCAGTTTAGAAGAGTATCACTTGACAGTTACTTTGACTGTTTTGTATAGCTCAGTTTGTCCATTTGAGTTTGTTTATTATTTTGACAATTGTCACTTTTGACAATTTGTTACAGTTATTTGGCCAAACTAAACCTTGTACTTAGTTCTTGCTCATCTACTCCAGTGTTTGTGATCAAGAAATTGAATCACAAACACTTGGGCGGATGGGCAGGGAACACCAATTTAATTCACACTCCCACAAACCTTAAATTGAATTTCCTGACTACTCACGCTAGTGTTTGTGATCAAGAAATTGGATCACAATCATTTGGCCGGGTAGGCGAGCATACAAATTTAGACAGCGCGCTTACAAAACTTGAATTATATTTAGTTAGTTAAGAAATTGGAACATAAACCTTCTGGAAGGTAGGCGGACAACACCAATTAAAACCACACGTTCACAAAACATAAACTATGTTCCCGATCATCTACCTAAGTGTTTGTGATCAAACAATTGAATTATAAACACTTGGGCACAAAAATTTAAGACACTCAACTACAAAACTTTAAGTTTCTCGACTATCTTTCAAGTGTTTGTAACCAAAAAAATGAATTGCCAACACTTGGGCTGGTGAGTGAGGCACACAAATTAAAGCCACATCCCTACAAAATTTAAACTACTTGTCAACCCACGAGTGTTTGTGATGGGCAGGCACAGAAATTTAAAGCACACAACCACAGAACTTTTTTAATAAATTCTTGGAGTGTTGCAAACGGTTAAAAATGTTAAAACAAAAGCCACACTAGATTTTAAAAGATTGTTATTCATTTACTGGCATTTGAGGTCTTATACGTAACAGTCGTTAAGAGCATGTTGTGCAATGGTATCTAAAGCTTTGCAAAAGATTGTTAAGCTTACACCAGCTGGTGAGGTTTTGGGACTCTATGCACACTCTATACATTCTATACAATACATGAACACTATATATACAAAAATATAATTGATGGTTGTGACTTCTACTACGTGATAATTCATGTTTATGGAAAAAATTAAACAGTTTACTATATTTTTTATCACAAATTTATTCTTACGAATACATTACTAGTTTTGGCTCTACTACTGCCTTTTACAGATGAAATAAGTTATATAACTTAAATATATGTAAATAAATCAGTGAGATGACCTCATTTATTAACATATATTTTGATTTCAAGTTAAAGCAATTGAGGTCATCTCACTGATAAAAAATTGCAAACTAAATTTGCTTTAATTTGATACCAATCGCGGTATGTTTATTCTAATAAAATATGTGTACATAAATGAGATCAATGAGATGACCTCAATAATAGAAAAAATGCAGAGAAGAATAAATTTACTTTAATTTGATACCAAACTCGATATGTTTCTTCTAATTTATTATATGTATCTTTGTATAAGTTGTATAACTTATGTCATCTGTAGATGGCTCTAGTAGAGTAAAAAACACAGTAAATTGTTTTATTTTTTCATACTATATATACACTTTAACATTTCTGGAGGATTGTGTTAATTAGATAACTGTGGGCATAGTTCTTACAAATTCTATGGTATTATGGTTTACCATGTATTGGGTTTTGGCATTACAACTTATTCTATTCTAAATATATTGTATTTATAAATTAAATTATAAGAATCCTGACTAAATTTAACTGGGAGACCACGCTTTGCAATTTTTTTTTTTTTACAAATGTTTGTTTTGTGCATTCTTTATAAAGTTTCTGAGATTTTTGAGCAAATTGTATTCTACAATTAAGTTTTCTGCGCAATTTTAATGTTATAAAAGTTATTCTGTGCAACTTTGAGTTATTTTTAAAGTAAATTTTATACTATAATTGAGTTTTCCTAACGAATGTTGATAAAGTTTATATGTCAAACGTGATTTTTAGCAAAGTAATATGCTAAAAGTGAGTTTTCTATACGATTTTGATATTATAAATATTTATTCTGTTTTATTTTGCAAACTTTGTGCTAAAAATGAGTTTTGTGCACGATGTTTATGATATAAATGTTTTTTTTGTGCATTTTTGTAGTTTGTGCAGTTTCTGTGCGATATTAATATTATAAGAGTTTAAAAAAAAATAGTTTTTTTGTGCGAGTTTTGACTTAATTTCAAAAGAAATTTTATCAAATTTTATGATTTAAATGGGTTTTTGCGCTAATATTGTTCAATTTTTGATAAGTGATTTTTAAAAATTAGCTTTCTGTGCAATTTTCATGTTATACATGGATTTTTTGTGTGGTAAACGTGGTTTTGGATCAAATTTTATACTACTAAATGGTTTTTAAACACAATTTTGATGTGCTTTTTTCTATAATTTTGAGGTTTTCTAAGAAAATCTAATACAGTATTTGGATTTACTACGCAAATTCTGATAAATTTTATGTGTTATACATGATTTACGAATGAGTTTTATGCTAGAAAAAAGTTTTTTGCGCAATTTCAATCTCATAAATGTTGAATCCATTAAATTTTAAGATTTTGAGAGTAAATTTTGTGTTATAAATAAGTTTTGACAAGTTTTTGATAAAAATTAGTTTTGTTGGTAATTTCATGTGGTAAGTAAGTTTTTTGTTCGTTTTTTAAATGGCAAATCTTTTGCCATATTTACGTTTTTTACTCAATTTTTGATAAATTTCATGTGAAATACGTGATTTACGGGCGAATGTTTTTAAACTTTTTATAAATAAATTATTGTAGATTTTAACAGTTTATAGTGAATTTTTGTATTATTTGACAATATTTTTATACTTTATGCTTAGATTCAGCTATTTTGTACATTCTATGAATAGAATTGTTAAAAAGTGTTAATTTTAATAGTTTATGTTCGGATTTTGACAATATTTTGATATTTCATAGCCAGATTTTGCTATTTTTGGGATTTTATAAAGTTTTTTACACTTTTTTACAGTTTATGGCCGGATGTCGGTGCTTTCCAACAATATTTTAATAATTGATGGCCGGAATTTGCTATTTTTATGAAAAAAAAAAGTATATATTTTGGAATTTTTGAGCTTTTTTGACCGGATTTAGATTCTACCCGAAAATATTTTAATAGTTTAAGACCTAATTTAATTATTTTTGACTTTTTATGTTAAAATTTTGCACAACAGTTATTGACCAATTTATCACATTTCATTAAAAAAATGTTGCACTTTTCAATAGTTTATAACCGAATTGTTATTTTTTAACAATCTTTTAAGTTTTAAATTTTTTTACTGAAATTTTATGAAGTATAGTTTCTAAAAAATGCATTTTTTTACAGTATAAAATGTAATTGTTATTTTAATTCAGGAACTTCATGTTACTTACTAGTGTAATTAGCATTATAATAATAATAAACAATTATATAATTAAAAAACTGTTTATTAATATGATAAATATAATTTGTATGTATTAGTTGTGTACCGGTTGATTGATAGAGTACGTGTGACCGATAACGGGTTGTAGCAGTCGTGCGCTAATACGAAAACACGAGATGAGTCGGACCAAGCCGAGTAGAGAAGGGAGGGGTGAGTCGGAGCGGCGCAAAAGGAAACTGAACAGTTTACTAACCGCAGTGAAGTGGTGCGGTCGTATGAAATGGCAGCTGACAAAGGTTAAAATGAATTAGCGGCAAACTGCAATAGCTGTTAACGAACATATAGTGTAATTAATTATATGACATGAATGCTCGATGATGGCACTAGGGTGGGTGGGCGAGGCGAGGGCACTTAGTTTATAGATTTTGGGCAAGTGGTTTACAATGATGTAGCCTAAGTTTTTGTCATTAAGGGATTGTATGTTTGACAGTTGTCATTAAGATAAAAGAAAATTACGACGCAGTTCTGAGTTTATTTACAAAAAAACTAATCTACTTTGATCACTTTCTACATTTTTATTTGTTTTTGATCTATTTTAAACATAATTTGTGCAATCATTAAACTGTAAATGTGTAAACTCATCGTTCTAAACAAGTTTATACATTTTTTTTTAGGTTTTTGATTGATTCATTGATTGAAGCTCATTTTTTTAAGTATTTTTTACAATTTTATTAAATTGATTTAAGCTTTAAATTACAGAAAACTCGTATTTAAAACAATTTTTTGGGATCAATGTTTTAGCCTGTAAGTGCATTTTTAAGGCATTTTTATGCAAAAATGCATCTTTCTGAAGATTTTCTTACATTTTTTTTAAATTCTAATGTATGAGCTAATAATGAGCGTTTAATGTATTTGTATAATAAACGTGCAATATAGATTTAAGTGCATTTTCAATGAGTTTTTGAGCAAAAAATACTATTTTTTAGAGCAATTTTTAAATTTCTATGCTTTCAATGTTTTTTTTAAAGGCAGAAAACTTTAAATTGAAATAAAACACAGAAAAAGGTTTTTAATATTTATGAAATTGGCTTTATTTGACAGATAATTTTATGGCATTAATGTTTGGATATGATTTTGGGCATGTGACCGCCGTGGCTGAAGCGTACGTAGCGTAATTTGGAGTTCCAATTTTTATACACTGTTTGCAGTAGTTTAGGATGTATTTTGGCAATAATGCGTCGAATGTTGGTTTCCAAGTGTTCAATTGTTTTTGGTTTATTGGTGTAGACATAGGACAGATGGACAGTTAACAGGTAAAATGTTTCTTTCAGTAAATTAATTGTATCGCGCGCTGTGAGGCATGTGGCGCCGTCCTGCTAAAACTACATGTCTGCAAGATTAATGTTGTCCAATTGAGGCACAAAAAAGTTGACAATTATGACTCTGTACCGGTCACCGTTGATTTAAAGTTTTAGCCATCACCATTTTTGAAGACATATGTACTAATGATTCCACCGGCCCATAAAGCGCATCAAACGGTAATTTTTTCTGGATGTAATGGTAATTTGACAATGGCGTGTGGATTATTATCGCTCCAAATGCGACAATTTTGTTTGTCGATATAGCCTTTTAACCAAAACTGTACTTCATTACTGAACAAAAGTTTCAAATGAAATTGTGGATTGCAATGTTTTCCTTGGCCCATTTACTAAATGTACGGTGCAAACGATGATTGTGTGGTTTCAATTCCTGTACAAGTTGAATCTTGTAAGTTTGTAAACCAAGATCTTTTTGTTAAATTTTGCACTGTTTTTTGAATTAATTGCTCTGTTGAACAACTATGAGCACATTCTCGAACTGAACTATGTTTTTCAAAATAAATTTGAACAATTTGCAAACATTACTTTGGCGTAAGTTTATTTATGATAAATTGCAAATCCAAACTAACCTCAAAACAACCGAGAACTGTTAAATCAGCTGTCACAGATAAGAGTGTTGCCAATTTAAAGTTCGCCGCCTTTAAAAAACACCTTTTATATTTTAGCATTAGCAACAACATTTTTTTTTCAATCTGTTTATTTTGACAGCAAATTTATTAACAAACAAATTTTACATTGGATTCTGAGAATTTTGTGGTAACTATATGGGAATTACACGGACAGAATTATTGGAAGCAAGTAAAAATGTTTCATTAATATGTGTTTTTCCATCTGTTTATTTTTCAGTTTAAAAACAAAATAGTTAGTGCGTTGCAATCGTGATACTTCTTGAAAAGCAATAATGTTCTAGCCTAAGGGTCTATAGCCCGAGGGATGGAAGTTCTTAATAATGTCACAACAACTTAAAAATACTTTTCAACTAATTAAACCGCAAAATCTAATTGATTGATTTTAGTATTCTCCAAATTATTCAAAAGCTAATTTTTAAAATACGCAATCCAAACGAATATATTTCGTTACATTGAATTGATTTTAATGTAAATGAACGGTATTAATTAACAATTGCGTTTTAAATTCCCAGATTAGATTAATCAATTCAACGAATTCAAAATTAAAAGCGCGAATCTTGATTCGTATTTTGTTTATTGCATTTCCGGAACGGCTGCCGGTGTTACTCCGCCGCCCGCAGAGCTATTACACTTCCTTTTCGCATTTAAATAAATGTGAATGCTATGAGAACGCGTGAACATTGACACGGTTAATAAAGTAACAACATTATCTGCAGTACACAATCATGCACACATATATTGTGGTCTGTTTGTCTGCCTGCCTGATGAAACCCTCAAGCAACAACCGTGAGTTGTTGTACAGGAAATGTATTTACATTTGTTTATGTTTAATAAAATAATAAAACTGGTTTAAAATTGATTTAATAAAAATAATGAATTTTAAAAATTAACAAATAATTAATGTGTTTCAATTTGTGTTGCATGATGTAATTTGGTCAATGAATCAAACTTATTACCAACGCGTCGTTTGCCTTTCTTCCACATTTTTCGTTTGGGGCTTAATTGCTTGTTATTTCAATCGACTAACAAATGCATCAAGTTAAATTAGTGATGTAATTGAATTAGTCGATATATATGTAGTTAGTAGTAGTTAGTTACATATATATATTATTAATAATACGTGGGCAATAATAATTGTGTGTGGTGGCCCGTTTGATGAAATAATTGTTATCGAGTTTAATCGTGTATTAAAACACATAATAAGTGAATGGGGGATCGGCCGCGATCCCAGCTGCCACTTATAATTTGTTTATTCACTTAAGTTGATCGAATTATTTTTAGAAAATGTAATATATCCCATTACGTCTAGTTAGCGGGCGCCGATCAAACCGACTTTTAAACACTAAATTACAGGGGAGACGACAACAAACAATTAATTTATGTTCTCTTCACTTCTTCAATTCACTCAAATCAATATTTAGTCAGATTATTAGATTATGTTTTATTTTTTACTAAAATATAATTTTCTGCAAATCATATACATAATAAAAAATATAAAACATATTATAGTAAAATATACGCTAATTTTTGCAAACAATCTTGCTTTATACAATTAAAATTCAAAAAACGTATTGAATTTTTGTACAATTTCCAAATTTTGGAAATTATTAAAAAACCTAACCTTGCTCTAATTTTTAACAAAAAATTAATTTTTTCAACAATACAATCTAATTTTTTAAAGCAATCCAACTTGGATCTAATTTTTTAACAAAAATTTAAATCTAATTTTTATCAAAAAAAATAATTTTTAACAACTTAATCTAACTTTCAAAAAAAACATCTAATCTAGATCTAACTTTATAACAAAACTTTTAACATTTTTTCAACTTTGTAACAACATATCTAACTTAGCTCTAATATTTTAACATAAAAATTAATTTTTCTAAAAAAATTTAACCTTTCTTTAATTTTATTTTTCAAAGAAACAATTCAATCTAAATTCAACTTTTAACTAAACATCTAAGTTTCTAAGAAAATTTATTAACAAATTATTCCAAAATATTCAACAATAACTTTTGACCTTTGTAGATAAGTCAAACTATCAATTTCTTGATAACAAACAATTGAGAGGGTGGGTTTGTTACTCCATAGCAAGATGACGAGTCAATAGACTGGAGTGGCCCACCTATCTATCTAAGTGTTGATTATCAAGAAGTTGGGTCACAACTTTTTTTTGTGACAAAATATCTTCTGAAGCCTGCAGCGAGGTTAAACTATTAATTTCTTAATAACAAAAACTTTGGTGGGTGGGTTGGTCACTCCATAGCATGATGACGAGTCAATGGTTTGGACTGGAGTGGCCCAACCGTCCACTTAAGTGTTAGTTATAAAGAAGTTGGATCACGACTTTAATTTGTGACAATTCTGACGTCTGCAGAGAGGTCAAACTATTAATTTCTTGATAACGAACACTTGGAGAGAGGGGGGTGGGCTGGGTCACTCTACAGAATAATAACAAGTCATGTTAGTTATTAAAAAGTTATATCACGACCTTCTCTTGTGACAAAATGACTTCTAACGTCCGCATTGAAGACAAACATTCAATTTTTTGATAACGAACACTTTAGTGGGTGGGTTACTTCTTATCATGATAACGAGTTAATAGTTTGGACTGGAGTGGCCTACCCACCCATCTATGTTTTGGTTTTTAAAAAGTCGGATCACAACCTTCTCTTGTGACAAAATAACTTCTGACGTCCGCAGAGAGGTCAAGCTATAAATTTTTTGATAACGAACGCTTGGGTGAGTAGATGGGTCGTTTCTATCTAAATTATTGGTGCGTTAACATATTTTAGAGTTTTTCACCCACCCGCTTAAGTGTTTGTTATTAAGAAATTGAATGTTTGTCTTCTACGTGGACGTCAGAAGTCATTTTGTCAAAGAGAAAGTCGTGATCCAACTTGTTGGCGCGCTACCATGCTATGGAGTGTCTTAGTATTTTAAAACAGAAATATTGATATTTGAGCTTGTCATTTTCACGTACACGTACGTTCAAGCACACAATAGGATGAGTTTAGTTACCATGCTTGCGAAGTACTACCAGCTTTACGGTGGCGTAACTAGGATGTTTGGCCCTTACCGCAAAGTATTGAAAAGGGCCTCCTCACTGTGTTGGAAAAAAGCGTACACAGTTTTGCTATTTGTTTTAAGTCCTATTATATTCTATTCATAAAAAGTCAAAAATAACAAAGTTTGTTTAAAAAATATTTAAATAATTTTAGAAAAAACCAAAATCCGGCCAAAAATGGAAGTGCAGAATTCTATTTATAAAATGTCAAAAACAACAAAATTTGGTTTTGTAACATAAAAATATTGTTAAAAACACTAAAAGCCAAACATTAAAACTAAAAATAGCAAAATCTGGTCATAATACTATTGAAAAATGTAATTATTTTTATGAAATCCTAAAAGTTTCAATGTCAAAACTTTGTTATAATATTATATTAAAACTTGAAAAATAATAAAATTTAGTCAAAAACGGTTGAAAACTACAATTTTTTTTATAAAATATCAAAATTAGTAAAATCTATCTTTGACATTTAAAATAATGATCAGAAAGCACCAAAACTTAGCTATAAACCGTTGAACAAATTTTTTTTAAAACTTAAAAAATAGCAAAATTGTATCCAAAAATTATCAAAAATATTATTAGAAAGAACCAAAACTGGCGAAAAGTGCAACATTTTATTCATAGAATGTTAAAAATTATTAATATATTAATAAAAAATGAAATGAAATGCAAAAATCCGGTCATAAAATATTGAATTAAAAAAAATCTATATCCGGTTAGAACTGCAAAATTTTGTTCATAAAATGTAAAAAATAGCAAAATTCAGCTTTGAAATTTGACAACGGCCATGAATTGTCAAAAATTATGAAAAATATTGTTAAGTGGAACCAAAATTCCGCCATAAACTGTCTAAAAGTGCCAAAATCAACAACAAAACAATCCAACCTAGCTCTAACTTTATTATAAAAACCTAACCTTTCTCCGACTTTTTAACAAAAGATACAAATTTTTAACAATAAACTCTAACCAAAACAATAACCTTCTGTTTTTCATATTTAAACAATTAAAAAAAATTGCAAGACAGACTCTACTGAAATTAAATTAACGACAAATTTGTAAGTTTTTAGACAAATATTGACAAAATTTAACAAAATTTACATAAAATTTGGACATTTTCCACAGTATTCAGTTAAGAAATCAATAATTCCTAACCAATAAGTTAAATTTTTGTTGTTTTTTATTGAAAATTAGTTTAAAAATAAATTCTGTTTGGATTATACAAATGCAAATTTTAGCTTCTTCTATTAGTTTGCTTATGGATTATCAACATTATTATCAATTCTTTAGACATACTGAAATATTATTGACAACTTGCTGACTGCGAATTAAAAAAAAAAAACATTCCGAATAATAACGCAAATAAAAAATTGTGTCCGTCTCAGAATTGCAAAGCGGCAATTAAAAGCGACGACTATTCACTCGCACATATACAAATGGCAATAAATATTAATCGCCGCCATTTAATGCCCACTTAAAAATCACAATTATTCCAGCATCTGCTATTTATCATTTAAGTGCGCAAACCGATAATTTATATTGATATTCAAGAAACAAACCATCCATCTCTTTCTGTTTACTTTACTCATACGTACAACATTTTCCTTCCACCTTCGTTTAAATGTTGTTTAATTGAGATTTTTATTTGAATTTGAGATTTCCATTTTAACGGTTATATTTACTTAGAAGCAACGTCGTTCACCGCATGTGGGAAATTAATAACAGATAGCAATGCGAATAAATATTGTTTTATTGCAATCTATTCAAAGAAGTAATATTCATAATAAGGAACGGGTTTTTCGACCATCGCTACCTTCTCTATTGGTTGAGATGGATTTGATGAATTCAGAAGCTATTTCATTATTAAAATTAGTTAATTTCATCATTGATTCCCAGTTAATGGTATGAACCACAATAACATGCGCAAATTTCAATCTACATTACTACGAATTGATGCAGTATGCAAGATTAGACCCATATGCATTTCGAAAATAAAATAGAAATAAATTAATTCATTAAAATGGTACCCTTATAAGTGGCATATGTTGTTGGCCAGCAAAACGGGCCCCCTCGAATACACACGCACTGAGCGGGATGCTAACGATACGATGTCAGATTATAATTAGCTCCTCGCTGACATCACAATTGGCCAATTATAACTAATCAATTCGATAAATTCAATTAATATATTCGTGTGGATGAATTAACATTGGAAATAAACGCTCGATTAAAATTAAAACTGTGATCATTTGTATCAATTTACAACTTGGGGAATTTTTATATCTTGTTTGTTCGCTGCAGACATTTGCATTTTTTATTATTTCCATGCATTAATTAATACTTAATCAATCGATTATAATTAATTATAATTCCAAGTGAAAAACAAACAAGATATAAAAATAAAATTTCCTTAAATTGTTTTAATTTAATTTAATTCAATTTAAAAGAATTGTTGGTTAATTAAAGTATTTGTAAAAATAAAACAATTTTAAACGTTTTCCGAAGAGACGGAGGACATTGTTGGGCTGTTGACATGGCTCTCGGTTAACTGCTAGTCCGCTGCTGATTTATTTCAATTAATGGAAATATTCATCAAGAGCAAGTTTTTATTGACGATCCCACGAAGGCATTAAACCAGAAAAATAAAACATTTGAGTTTTATATAAGAATATGTATGTGCGCAAGTCGCTCTGCTCTGCTCTGCTCTTCGGTTCAACAACTGCATCAATAATTATTCCCCGTCCATCACTCATTTACATTACATTTTGTATTTATTTATTAATTTATTGACGGCCATTTTTTGTGTGTATGCATAAAATCGCGTTATGCATGCGGACGGCAACAGGAAAAATTATTAAACGTGTTCTCCATCTCCATCTTCATCTCTCAATCCCCACCTATTTTAGTCACTTATGAATAAATATGATCTTCCAATACAGACAAAAAAATATATATAAGCAATGCAAGCCAATGGTATAGAATTTGTGCATTAAAATTAAAAATTAAATGCATTTTCATGAACACTGATCATAATAAATAAATTTTACACTTGTGGTGGAAAATGCGTGTTTTTCTTAAGGTGCAAAAATGCACTCTTTTCATAAAATAATAAATAAATTTAATTTTAAAGCAATGAGAAATCGATATTGTGACCAATTAATTATGTATTATAATAATATAAAATCATATATTTAAAATTAATAAACGATGTAAATTGCCTTTTTATCCAGTAAGAGACACATTCACTTGTTTTTCAAAGTATGCACTCATCATCAGTGTGCCTAGCATCATCACTGGTTGAAGAAACAATTTACATAAAATCACAGTAACTATTAAACAGTTTATGTTTAGTAATGTGTCGAAGGAGGTAACGCAATGAAACGTTAATATAATATAATTAATTAATCTTTTGATTTGAGTTGCAGGCACTAAGTCATCAGAGATAAGCAGCTCCTCAGCAATCCCTCTGAATGGTTTAATTTAGATTGCTGTTAATCATGTAAACTTTTACCAATTACATATTTATATAAACATATAGTTCTTAAATTTTAAATTTAAATAACCCTACTTATTATACAGGGTGTCCGAAAAATACGTGTACAACGTTTGACGACAGATTCCTGACGTCAAAATAAGTCAATCTAAGCCGACTTAGTTATATCCAAAATTGTCTCGTTTAGCCGGTAGAGGGCGTCAAAAAAAACAAAAGTATAACAAAGTTGAAAGTATCTATTGTAAGAAACTAAGTAAAACAAAAACATTACTTAAGCAAATGTGTAAAATGACCGCCATCTTGCTGAATACACTTATTAACACTCTTTAAAAAATGATATTGGACCCTATCTAATGTCTCGGGATTATTAAAATGGTTGCCTGCATTTAAAATCTGCTGCAATAAATCATCGCGTGTGTTTACCGGAGTCTTGTAAACTTCTGTTTTAATAGCGCCCCACAAAAAGAAGTCACACATATTTAACTCAGGAGAACGTGGTGGCCATTTTACTGGTGCATCATTGCCTCTTCCAATCCATCGGAATAACAATGGAACCAATAAGGTAGTGATCAATAATACCTGTTCAAATATTAATTTTAAATTGATGCTGATGATGTGCAACTTTAATGGCATGTGGATTTTTATCGGAATAAATATGTTCGTTGTGCAGATTGGTTACCCCAGATCTTGTAAAGCATGCCTCGTCAGTAAACATAATTTTTCTACAAAAATTTGGAACAAGGATTCTTTTGTTTCTAATAAATTGACAAAATGTAAGCCGCATGGGGGGATCAGTCGGTAAAAGTTCCTGGACTTTTTGTATGTGGTAAGGATGTAACAACTGTTCTCTTAAAACCTCATTGACAATCGTTTTAGGAACATTTAACTCACGTTCTAAGAGACGGGTACTGGTACTTGGTTCTTCTTCAACTCTTTCCAGAATCATCTCTTCTGTTTCCACAGTTCGAGTTGTTCGCATACGACCCCTGCCTTCAAACTTTTTCTCAAAACTGCCCGTTTCCCGAAGATGACGCTCAATATTGGCAAATGTTTGGTGGTTTGGTATTCGACGGTTAGGAAACCTCTCCATGTAAACCCTAACACTCTGACGCCCATTTCCTTGACAAAACCCGTATACCAGGAGCATGTCAACTTTCTGAGAGTTTGTATAATTTTCCATTTTTAATGGTAAAATGAACTTGTAATTCAAGAATGTTGATCGTATACTTGAGTAAATTTCATAGACTGGTGACAATTTGTCAATAATTGTCAAATTATTAAACGCCATAGCAACAAGGTCACTTAAAAAATTATTGTTACAGGTAATTTCTTTTTAATATTTACAAATTTTTGACGCCCTCTACCGGCTAAACGAGACAATTTTGGATATAACTAAGTCGGCTTAGATCGACCTATTTTGACGTCAGGAGTCTGTCGTCAAACGTTGTACACGTATTTTCCGGACACCCTGTATACATATATAACTTTGCTATTTTTAACATTCCGTGATAAAATTTATAGCCGGAAATTTAATCAATTGTCAGTAAGTACCTAATTACTGACAATTGATTAAATTTTCTTACGCAAATATTGCTTTTTTCAACAGTTTATGCCGGATTTTGTTATTTTCTAACAATATTGTTGATATTTACTTTTTCTAAGAGCTTATAGGCGGATTTTGGAGCTTTCTGACAATTGTTTAAAATTTCAAGGCCGGAATTTGCTATTTTTGATCTTTTATAAACAAAATGTTGCAGATTTTAGTTTTTTTTGACAATATTCTATAACAGAATTTAGGAATTTTTAACAGTTTATGCTCAAATTTTGGATTTTTGTGATAGTACTTTAATATTTCATAGCCGTATTTTTATATTTTTGGCGTTTTATAAAAATAATGTTGCAGTTTTGGCTCGGATTTTTGGTCTTCTTAGGTTAGGTTAGGTTTAAATGGCAGCTAACGCTCACATATGCCTCAGATGGGCCCATTGTGTTACCACAGTACTTAAAAGTACAACCTTCCTCAGGAGATCTTGTCAAACCATTTCAAGCCGTGAATGAACCTCATGAGAGTCTGCGCATTTAGTGATGCGAGGTCAGAGAGGTCATCAAAGAAAGGTTGGCATAAGAAGAGCAATCGTGTTGCGGACAGAGAGGGGCATTGGCATAAGTAATTAAAGTAATGCTAAACACTTTCCTCTTCTTCCTCGTCCAGGCAGCCTCTTCAGTAGTCCCGCTTCGCTATACCCAGTCTCTCAGCGTGCTTGTCAATGGGACAGTGTCTCGTGATGACTCTTACTGCCAGTCTGATATAGTTTCTTTTTAGAGAGACGATGTTGGTGCTTCTTTTCTTGTTTTGTAGAGGCCATACTTGTCTGGTTACCTTGCAGGTGTCTTCATCCTTCCATCTTCGCTCCGCTAGGTTCGAGGTTATTTTGGCTATGGCTCCTTGCACGACGCAAATGGAATACTAATATCCTGTAATACTTTGGTTAAGTGCAGCCTTGTGCTTCGGTCTTCTTACAAATATTTTAAAATTTTATGGTCGGATTTTATTATTTTTGATATTTCATAAACAGAATGTTTATGACCAAACTTTGTTGTTTTCTGACAATATTTTTATACTTTGTGGCTTGATTTTACTACTTTTGACGTTTTATGATTAACATTTTATAGCTGGATATTGCCATTTTTGAAATATTAAAGAAGATTTTTACACTTTTTAAATGTTTATGATTGGATTTTGGTGCTTTCCGGACTGGGTTTTGCTATTTTTAACTTTTTCACAGAACTTTTTACAATATTTTTTACTTTATGGCCATACTTTGCTAGTTTTATGAATATAATTTTGCACGTTTTGACATATTATTTTACTATTTTTGACATTTTATGAACAGAATTTTGCACACAAGAGAGTTTATTTTTTATTTTTTAAATAATATTTTAAAAGATTTTGCTATTTTTGACAATTTATTAAAAAACAATGTGCAGTTTATGGCTGAATTTTGGTACTTGGTACCAACAATATTTTATAGCGGGATTTTAAAGTTTTTAAAATTTCTCAAACGTTTTTACATTTTTCAACAGCTTTAAGACCGGATTTTGTTACTTTATGACATTTTACACAAAAGTCTTCACTTTTCAACCGTTTTTGCCGGGTTTTAGTTCTTTTTAAAAATATTTTTTGTTTGAATTTTATTGTTTTTGATTTTTGATGACACTTTTCAACAATTTATGGGCAGATTTTGTTTATTTTGAATAATATTTTATATATTTTATAAACCATTTTAAACTTATTAACAGTTTATGGTCGGAACTTTGGTGTTTTTAACAATGTTTTTATGTTTCAATGCCGTTTTTTGATATTTTTGACATTTTAAGAGTAAATTTTTACATTTTTCAATAGTTTTTTGGTTAAATTTTGTTAATTTTTGACTATATTTTTATATTTTATAAAAAAATGCATTTTTAACAGTTTATTGCCCGATTTTGGTATGTTTTGATAATATATAAACTTTTTGGCTGGATTTTACTATTCTTAACATTTTGTAAAATCTGGCCACAATATACTGAAATGCATCTAAAAAAAAACTAAAATTCGGCTATAAAAATAATAATACTGCCACAAACATAAAAATTTGACCATAAAATACTAAAGAAAATAAATAAAACACATTTGCTATGTACTATATCACAAATATATTTAAACCGTGACTAGTTTTAACCTATTACAAGACCATCACCTGACGGTGATACAAACAAGTATGAATATAAAAGAGAATTTACAAAGCATATATACAACAGTAAAACACAAAGTATATGAGGAGGTGGGAAATTACATTTAAATTATTATGATTAAAAATGGTTATGAATTACATACAATAATACAAATCGAACAAATCTGAACAGATTAAACAGGTAAAGAGAAGATTAATAAATGACGGTTTTTACTTAGAGATAATTATGTGAGGGTTAAATTATTTCAAACAAAAGAGATTTATATAAGTCGGTTTGGTTATTAAGCAAGTTGATGAAAGGATTATTTTTTGATTTAGTAATTTCAAGGGCTTTTAGTAAATTAGAATAGTTGTGAATATATTTAAGTTTATTGATATCTGGGAATATTTGATAATTTTTAAAATATGATTTGCAAAAGTACTATTTGAATGCTGTAGTCTGAAGAAGCGATAATGTTCTTTAAATGTAGTTTTTAAATTTCTTAATGTTTGCCCTATATATTGTACATTACATGTGGGACAACTTAACTCATACACTCCTGATGTTAAAATTGTATCTCTATGGTCTTTAGCGTTGAATAAAATATTTGATAACCTATTTTGACTTTTAAACGCTACTTTATAATTAAAATTACTAAGATGTTACCAAAATAAGTTATTGAAATATATTTTATGGGTTCCATGACTTTAATAAAACGTTTTCTAGTAGCACGCACTTTAAAAGCAAACAGTTTTCATCCATATTATCTGCAAAAAGGTCACTATTTTGGGTGGCCAGATTTTGTATAGAGCATTTTTGGAACTCTAAGTTGTGTCGTGTAGTGTCTCGCTTGATTGCAATTTGTGTGGAACCTTTTGAAGGAGCTTTTTAGGTAAAATATACTCCAAATTGCCTCACGTTAAATTGATAAATCTGAGGTCAGGCTCCGTAAACGTAACTAGGATTTTTGTAAAAAAAATCAATTTTTTAAATAACTGTTGTGCCTCTGTGCTTGTGGGTCTTTTTGCATTGCAGACCTTTGCTTATAGATAGCTCAGCCACTGTTCACAATAGAGAAAGATTTTTATAAAATCATTTATAACATTTATCTTTATAATAATTTTATTATTAATTTCTATTTCATAATGGCTTTTTAATTGTTCTTAATCTATTATTATGATTAACAAATTTTACTTGTGCAATTCAAAAGCTTCTTTAGATTCTTCATAATATACAATTTACACATTATATTGAATACAATTTAATAATCCTTATGGAGAATATGCAAATTATACGATTGTCATTGCTTTAGCACAATAAATAAAATCTTTTTTCTTCTCATTAAATATATAAATTTTATCGCATTAGATTCTAATCTCAGTCCCATATATGCGGCCCCGTTTATTGTTTCCACTTCAATGTCGCCATCGATTTATTTATTTATTTGTGTTTTATGCGATGGGAAAAAAATGCGCGTCCTTAACATTTGCAATCAATGGGGATCAATCAAATCGTCTAATGAATAATACCATTATATTTATTGTTTAAATGTGCGGTACTTTGCATGAATTAGTCGACGTTTCCGCGTTTGCCCTTCACTTGAATGCTATGAGTGTGAGCATGATTCTATCATTCTAAAATTTACTATTGTAAACAAATATTTTATAAAAGAAAATATATTTATAAAAAAATAATGTATGATGTTCCACAAGAATCCATATTGGGTTCACTACGTAGTTTATTAG
Source organism: Tachinus rufipes (assembly GCA_963932245.1). NCBI lineage: Eukaryota > Metazoa > Arthropoda > Insecta > Coleoptera > Staphylinidae > Tachinus > Tachinus rufipes. The sequence continues at coordinate 120,937,247 of OZ010745.1, forward strand.
AAGAATCTATTTTTATTTTGCGTTATTATGAGTTCATTTAGAACGCAAAATACAAAAAAATCTTTTTAATTATAGTTCACAATTAGAGTCTAAAGCATATTTTATACTAATAAAGTTTCTAAAGCTTCTTATCGATAAATATGAATATTTGATTTAAGCATGAGGGAATTAGTGAATTGCTTTTCCAAAGTTATTTATCTTAATTCCATGAAAGTGAGCCAATAATAAGTTTATTATTTAATTATTTATTATCTCTGAAGTTGATTTATTAAATTAAATAGTGGATAAATAAAGTACGCTTCGTCTTTTAATAGATTATTAGTCCATTTTAGGGTTGGACAGTAAAAGCGATTTTAAAGTCATCTATGTGAGTAAAATTGGAGATTTCTATCCCTATATAGGCTGCCGCTGCTAAGTTTATTTAATAACTATTTTTGTTTTCCTTTTCAGCCAATGCGATTGTTGTCCAGTGTTACCGGCCGACCAACCAATCCCGCGCACAATTTTCATCGGACACAATTCACGTTTCGTCTATTCGCCATTATCCCTTGTTTTATTATCATCTTATATAGTTAGCATTAATCCATTAAGCATTTTAAACGTTTCCTTATATAAAACACACGCTTTGGACAAGTGAAGAAGTGTTTGTTGCTTGCTTGCTTGCGGATACAGACTGGGACGTGTTGTGTTTGTGACTCTGACTCGGACTCGGGGTACGATTATTAATTTCCCATAAAGACGACAAATCTCCGCAAATTATTTTATTAGCCCAACGACCTTAACGAAATTAATCTTTTTCTTATCTTTCAATCTTCTTTCTACTTTTAACAAACATACAATAATAGTAATGTCATTACAATTAAAAGGAATCAATGCTATAAACACTACAAATTTATATAGTTTATATTAAAATAATATCTGTGGGCAATTCCAATTCAAACAGACCAGAGCAGGAAGGGAGTGCATCAAGAAATTTGCTTTAACATTTTTCCGTTTCTATAACTAATTACAGCTAGACACGAATAGTGTGGCCGGTATAATAGGCAACTTAATATACACAAAAATGATGTTGGCTGTGGTTAAACTCATGCCTTTGCTTATTTTAGTATTTTTCAATCTCAGAACAACGTTGCCAATAGAATGTGTAAAATGTAGACGCAAATGTAAATTTTTAAAACGGTCAATGGCATGAGTGCAAATTTTTTGACAACAAACACTTGGGCGGGTGGTCGGGAAAACTGTATCAAACTACCGGCCCAATATTTATAAACTGTGGTATTTAGCGTGGGGCAACTTGGAGTATATTTTACCTAAAAAACTCCATCCTTCTGAAGGACACATATTATAGGCAAACGAGACACTACACAACACATCTTAGATTTTTTAAAATACTCTAAACAGAATCTAGCCATCTAAAATACTGACCTTTTTGCAGATGATACGGACGATGACTGTTTGCTTTCAAAGTTTTGTTTGCAATGCACCGTGTATGACCTAATTACAAAGAACATTTTTGCGTGCTTCTAGAAGGCGTTTTATTAAAAAAATTCAAGATCTGTTTTATTTTTCTATTATTCTAAAGTGTGCGAAAATTTTGCGACCGCAATAAAATGGGTCTTGTTTCTTTTAGACGTTGAAAAGTATTGGAAAACGCTGATCTGTTAAGTCATTTTCTTATTGAGACTTACTTAACTACTGCAGCATGCAAATTGTCATTACAGTACCCGCACAATTTTTTACAATAATTGTATTGATCTTGCATATACTTGTATGTGATTATAAAGACAATTTTTCACTTTTTTTTTATACATTTTAATGTATTGTGACCGGATTTTAATATTTAATGGCCGGATTTTAGTGTTTTGTCTGTCTTTGTTGGTAAATTTTATTATTCTATAGTCAAATCTTTATCTTTATAGACGGATTTTAATATTTTCTGACAGGATTTTTAGTCTTTGTAGATGAATTTAGTATTTTGTTGTCAAATTTTAATGTTCTGGCAGTATTTTGATATTTATGGTCGGATTTCTTAAATGCATTTTAGTATATTATTGCCGGATTTTAATATTTTATAGCCGGATTTTTATTTTTATTGCCGGATTTTAGTGTTTAGTAACCAAATTTTGGCGATTACGAACTATAAAACTAAAACCTGACCTTAAACAGTTGAAAAGTGTTGAAATTTTTTATTTATAAAATGTTAAGAATAGTAAAATCCGGCTATAAAGTCTAAATATTGTCAAAACATACTAAAATTGGGCTATAAACTGTTCAAAAAATGTATTCTTTTGTAAAATATTCAAATATTGTTAAAAATTAACGAAATCTAACTATAAAACTATTGAAATATCTAAAACTTTACTCATAAAATGTCAAAAATGGCAAAATCCGGCGTAAATATTGTTAGAAAGCACCAAAATCCGACTATAAACTGTTGAAAAGTGTAAAATAGTTTATAAAATTTCAAAATATGCAAAATTTGTCTATAAAATATCAAAATATTATTAAATATAAACAATAACAAAGTTCAAACAAAATATAAGTGATTTTTTTAACAAAATCCGGTCTTAAAGCTGTTGCAAAGTGTAAAAATGTTTGAGTAATTTTAAAACTTTAAAATTTTTCTATGAAATTTTGTTGAAAGTACCAAAATTCGGCAATAAACTGCACATTTTTTTTAATAAAATGTGAAAAATAGCAAAATCTTTTAACATATTGTTAGAAAGAACCAAAATCAGACCATAAACTGTTGAAAGGTTTAAAATGTTATTCATAAAACATCTAAAGTAGTAAAATCTGGCCATGGAGTATGAAAATATTGTCAAAAATCAACAAAATTTCATCATAAACTGTTAAAATTGCAGCATTTTGTTTATGAAAAATTAAAAATAGTAAAATCCGACCATACATTTTTAAAATATTTGTAAGAAGATCAAAAATCCGAGCCAACATTCTCTTCATAAAACGCCAAAAATAGCATAATCCGGCTATGAAGTATTAAAATACTATCACAAGAATCCTAAACTGTTAAAAATGATAAAATTCTGTGTAAATCCGCAATTTTTTTTTTATAAAAGATTAAAAATAACAAATTCCGGCTTTGAAATTGTCAGAAAGCTTCAAAATCCAGCTTTAAACTTTTAAAAAAGTAAAAACATCAACAATATTGTTAGAAAGAACTAAAATCCGGTATAAACTGTTGAAAAGTGCAATATTTGGCCATAAATCAATAATTTAATCAATTGTCAGTAAGCATCTAAATCCGGCCATAAACTGTAGATAAATTTCAAATTCTATTCACGGAATGTTAAAAAAAAGCAAATTAAATTTATCTGGTCTGGTATTTTATATTTTTATTAATGAAAGTTTACATGATTGACAGCAGTCTAAAATGAACTAGTCAGAGGGACTGTTGGGGAGCTTCTTATCTCATGACTCATTGCCTGCAACTAATGAGTGGTTCTATTGATTGCATTCGTGTTAACTGAGGATTTAATTTGAAAAATATAAAAACAGATCTCAGCGGTGACAAAAACCTGTAGATACAAGCCTTTTTTTTAACTTGCAAAGTATGCATTTATAAATTTTAACATGAGATTCTAAAACTATGAATCTTTTGAGAATTGTTTTATCTTTGCAAAATATTGCAGGGTTGTTTTTACATTTTATTGATTTTTCTATTATCAACGTTAAGAAAGATGTGAGCGTTGAACTACAACTCATCTCTTAACAAGAGCTTTAAAAAAATATAATGGTTGAATGCATGATTTTTGTATCAGCTAGATGATGTTAATACAAAACTACTTTTGCTAAAACGTTTTAAATTTGAAATAGAAATGAGTCTATAAATACTGCCTTAAATGTGAGGACATTACATTATATACAGCACAACTAACAAATTTTTAAAATAGTAGTTCCCAATACAAAAACTTGGGGGATACCTTGTGCAATCATTTCATTGCTTAAATATTTACTTAATAATTGTACTAACGCATTACAATGGTTATTTATTTATATTACAAAGTAATTTCGCTAAATAATTAGCATTTTCAATGTTTTAATTAAACTCTATAAAATTAAAGAATAAAACATTTTTATTTTAAACCTTAGATTGCTCACTTTAGTGCACAATAATCTTGTGTTATTTTTAATTAAAATATTTGTTTATAACATTCAGTTTGTGCAATTAGTTTTAAGATTGAAGTCATTACCACTTATTTTATAAAACATTTTGTTTGGATTAATTTTAGTCATACACAATATTGAGTGTCGACTGGAATAACAATTAAATTCGTGCGCATTCCACGGAGGAGGAAATGAGCCTAGCTACATGAAAATATGTCTTTTAAAAATTTAAAATCCGATCAGAGTTGCTGCGTCCAAAGAGAATTTTCTCTATGTGGCCATATCCATGTAGAGAGTCACACATACGCTTTATGTTTCCGCTTAACGTTACGCGGTTTACCACTATCTTCACGGTATTCTCAAAGGGGACATCGTCACGATCGACCATCGGGGCAATCAACATATGCTCTTCATTAAGCATCTATCGATTCCGCGGAAAAGCAGCGGCGGCATTCATCAACGACAACTACGAGAAAGATTAATTAAAAAATCAAAATGAAAAAGAAGGTTTGGCCTCGTCCGCTTTTAGTATTTTCCCATCGATCTAACGGAAAGTCAAGTCAGCCTTGTGGGGAAATGTAGGCGGTGGACTTTTATGGAGATCTTTACTTATTGCACTCTATTTAGATTTATATTCGCGCAAACACCTGCGACTTACTCACTCATATAACATTATTTTATGGGCGATTATGGAAGCGGACGCGGCGAGGAGACGTTTCTGGGACGCGGAAATCAACGAAATGACATAAATAAAACATGCGTGCCTTTCGATCGTTAAACGATTTACACCATTTACATCATAGCCACATTTAATAAGAATATTAATAATAATACGCAATCGCTTTAATTAATTAATTAATTAATTAATTAATTAATACTTTTTCGTTTTTTTTTGTTTGCAGAGCTAAAATGAATAAGTGATGACTTAAGTCGTTTCGACGCGATTCGGCTGCTTGGATCTGGCTGAGCAGCAGGAATAATCTCGGCGTGTGAGATGCGGACGCAGACGGTTGAGAGTCGTCGCCTGCTACGTGCATCGAATATGCAGAAACAAATGAACATAACCACTCCCACGGGTCTCTCCGATTGGTCTCCTCTCCCGTATCTGATGCCTTTTAACGTTGCACAGACGATTGGTTAAGTCATATAAAAATTCAAATTTAATATAGCGGGCGCGAGTCGTCGCACCGGCCAGATAGAAAGAGACGGACGTCCCGCGGGACGAACGGACGGACAGAAAGAGGGATCGTCGCATCAGCCCGCGATATTCTCCACCTACTTTTTAGACTATCAGATTTGTATGTACTTGCGAATATACAATTGACTGAAATGACAACGTTTTATTCAATTACATTTTTTTACAGAATACACTGTTAAAATTATTTTGAATGTTTTTACAATTATTAAAAAAAAATTGGCTTATTGCAGATATGTAATGTGTTTCAAAATAAAGATTGTTTTGATACTATTGTTCAACTAGAGCTACAATTAAAGAAAGGTTATAAAGAAAATTCACGAGTAGTTTTTATGTTTCTATCAAAAATAACTACAATTCAAGTCATGCTGAAGATACAATTGTCATATTATTTTCAAATTTGTAAGAAATATAGTTTAAGGGTTGAATAACTTGATGTTTTGTTCAAAATTAAGTTTAAAGTTTGAGTGTTTTCAAAGTTTTGAAATTATTTCTGAAATCAACCTAATACTATTTCACTTCCACTATCATCTACACATCTACAGCTTGAATATAATACAATAAAACAGCTAGCTATAAATAATCAATTTCCCCTCAGCACAATGGACAAAATAATTAAGAAACATACACAAAAACACTACTTGACAACATAACACTACTTACACACAACACCAAAAACACAAACACTCAATACAGAAAGTTAACATATTACAACAACACTAGTAACAAAATACAAAAACTATTGTACAAATACGATCTTAAAGCTTCACTATCTAACCCTAACACCATCAAAAATAACATCTGCAATCAAAAACATACATCAGACAAACTAACTAAATCAGAAATATACCAAATCAATTGTCAAGATTGCACAGCTTCATATATACGACAAACTGGTAGAGCACATAAATACAGACTCAAAGAACACACACACAAAAATCACAACTCCACTTTTTCCAAACACTTACAAATACACAAACACACTTTTAATATCAAAAACAAAAATAATATAAAACTCCTACTCCAATGTAAAAAAAGCTTAAAAATGACAATACTAGAATCATATGAAATAGACAAATTAAAAAACAATAAAAACTACAGATGCCTGAACGAACAAATCAATAACCCATACCAACATATCTATACATTTTTAAAAAATAAAAATAACACTACAGTTAATCACTCAACAACAATAACTACACTACACAATAACCAATCAATGTAACAGTAACCACAACAAATTCACACCACCCGCAACACACAACAACACCTGTGAAAAGAAAAGTAAGTTTTGTTAATAAAATAATCTATGTAACACATATATATTTATAATTTATGTAATATTTTTAGAACTGACGATGGCCTAACAGCCAAAACCGGTCTTAATAAAAATTAAAATTAAAATGAGCACAATAAAGTATATATAAATTTTATTAAAATACTCTCAAAAATTAATACTATTAATTATGCTAAGGACACATTTGTGTTAATATTATTCTCAAATTTGTAGAAAACATAGTTTGAGGGTTGTTTAAGTTGATACTTCTTTTAAAATTAAATTTAAAATAATTGCAATTAAGTTTTGAGAATTTTCATAAATTTTGAATCAACTAATTTCTAATAGTCATGCTGAAAATACAATTATGTGAATATTATTTTCAAAATTGTAGGAATCATACTTTGAGGGTTGTTTAAGTTTTGGTTTAAACTACTTGCCCGTAATTATAAACTAGGGTTTTTGCCTAAATGTTTGTTATCAAAAGATTGGATGTCAATATATTTTTTCTAATCAATCTTTTGATAAGAAACGCTTGGGTGGGTAGGCGGGAACTTCAGTTTCAACTACTGTAATTATAGATTGGGGTTTCTACTCACTTGCTTAAGTGTTTGTTATCAAAATATTGGATATTAATATCTCTTTCTTTATCAATTTTTTGAAAACGAACGCTTGGGTGGGTGGGCGGTAATCTCAGTTTAAACTAACCGCCCATTATTAAAAACTAGAGTTTTTGTCTACTCATCAAAGTGTTTTAAATCAATAGATTGAATATCAACATTTTTTTCTTATTCTATCTTTTGATAACGAACGCTTGGGTGGATGGGCGGAAACTCTAGTTTAAACTACCCGCCCGTAATTAAAAACTAGAGTTCCTGGTCAGCTACACAAGTGTTTGTTATAAATAAATTAAATATCATATCTTTTTCTTATCAAAAGTTTTGATAACAAACGCTAGGATGGGTGGGCTAGAAACAAGTTTAAATTACTTGCCCGTAATCAAAAACTGGTGTTCCCGCTCACCCACCCTAGTATTTGTTACCAATAAATTGAATATCAACATTTCTTTTTTATTTCATTCTTTGATAACGAAAACTTAGGTGGGTGGGAAACCCTAGTTCAAATTACACGCCATTGGTTAAAAAGTGTTTATAATCAATGGCGCTCAAGTGTTTTTAATCAAAAGATTGAATACCAACATATTTTCCTTATCCAATCTTTTGATAACAAACGCTTGGGTAGATGGGCATTAAACCCCAGTTTAAACTACCCGCCCGTAGTTAAAAACTCTAGTTTCCGCCCACCCACCCAAGTGCTCGTTGTCAATATATTGAATATCAACATCTTTTTTTATCAAAACTTTTTATAACGAACGTTTCAGTGGGTGGGCGGTGACACAAGTTCAAATTACTTATCCGTAATCATAAACTTGGGCTCTTGTCTACCCGCTCAAAAAAATTATTATAGAAAAAAAAAATCAAAAAATTGTTTAACTGGATTTTATTAATTTAATTTTGAGATTATATTTAGCTTAGACATAATTTTGACTATACTTTGTTAAATTTTTATAAAATCTTGTTATCAATTGTATCCTCAGCATACAATTAAAGACAGCAATAATTTATTATAGAAAACAAAATTTTCAAAAAACTGTAAAAAATATTTTTGATTTTATTAATTTAATATTGATCCTGAATTCACCTTAACCAATATTTAAACCATCCTTGTTCCAATTGTTGGTATAATATATTGTTATAACCAAATTTTTCAAAATATTTAAAAAAATATTTTAGTTTTTACAAATTTAATTTTAAGACTGGAATCAGCTTAGGCAATATTTAGTCCTTACTTGCAATAACAACAATAGTTATTATAGAAATCAAAATTTTCAAAAAACTGCAAAAAGTATTTTGGATTTTATACATTTATTTTTGAGAATATATTCAGCTTAGACATTATTTAGACTATATCTGATTTAATTTTTATGAAAATATATTATCAATTGAGTTCTCAGCATACAGCCAATTTATTGTAAAAATCAAATTTTTTCAAAAATTGTAAAAGTTATTTTGGATTTTGAATTTTTTATTTTGAAATTGTATTTAGCTCAAACATTAGCTCAAACAATACTTAGACCATACTTGGTCTAATTTTTTGAATAAAACATTGCTAATTGTGTTCTCAACATAAATTTAAAGTCTGTAATGATTATAATTCAACAAATTTTAAAAACATGTTGGGACTTGATTCAACTCAAATAATATTTAGTTTATAATTGCTCAAATCATTGATTGTTGACAAGTAGTTTCTTTTGGAATGCTCTGAGCACCCACCCAAGTGTTAGTGATTTAGAAATTAGATCTCTTCTCTGCAAATGTCAGTTGTCACTAAATTGGGACAGAAGTGTAACAAATCCAATCTCTGGATAACAAACACTCAAGCGGGTAGGCAAGAAACTCAAATCATTGATTACAGACAAATAGTTTCTATTCCCAAATGTTAGTGATCCAGTAATGGAATGTTTTTTCTCTCTACAAAAATCACATGTGGCTAAATTGAAGAGGACAAATCTAGTCTTTGGATAATACACAATCGGGTGGATGGGCGGGGCACTCAGATTAGTGATTGCTGGCAAATAGCATGCTGAAACCTTAAAGAAAACTTAAAAAGAAAGAATGAATGACGGATGACATTATGATAAAAAATTGCAAGGCTAATCAACATTTTTTTTAATAAATTGTAAAAACATTTTGTATTTCAAACATTTTATTTTGAGGCTGATTTTAGCTTAAACAATATTTAACTTTACTTAATTCAATTTTTGGAATAAATTATTGTTAATTGTGTAATCAGCATGAATCTAAAAACATAAAAAAAATTCAAAATGTTTTAAATTTAAAAAAATTAATTTTAAAACTGGATTTAGCTTACAATATCACAATATTTAGACCAAACAATTTTGGATAAATATATTAACTTTAAATTACAATGATCAATCAATCGGTAAATACACTTTCTATAATTAGAAAAAGTACATTTTTTACAATTTTATCAAAATTGGTCTATTACAATATTAGTTTTTTAATAAATCCTATGTTTTCAAAAGATTTGATTATGAACAAGATGAATATATTATTATTATTTTAGATTTGATTGTGCTGAATTGATAATTAATTTTATTCATTATAAGTGTTATATAAGAAGCGATTTTAATTGGCAAGTTGGAGGTCCTTCAAAAGAAATAGTGTCTCATAATTTTTTTCAAATATTTACTTCTTTGGTTTGTATCAGATTTATTGGACACATAAAGCATGCAGTGTCTCATGTAAGCGATTGGTTTAAATCACCCCGATCATTTCGTTGATGCGTATACACACAAACCATTGGAAAAAAGTGGATATCCGCGAGAGACCGGGCACAGGCAGGTTCGTTCACATGTACGCATGCATCTCTCGAGTGGCAATTACATTAAATTATTTCACGTGCAAGCGGCAATCACTTTTAATATAAATATGTTTCATTTTTGTAGGTAAACATTATGATGCAACTTATTAATAAGTTCCCAGAGATGATATTCATCGAAACTATCAAATATTTTTAATGCTGACCCCGCCACACGGTTGCACGCAGCCAGAGTTGTTTCGGTATGGGCCGCTCGCTGCTGGAGGATTATTAAACGGTCGCCTATAATTATAGGCCGTGCTGTACATCACGGTATTATACTGGTGCAGATGAGCTCGTTTACTACTTAGGGTTGCCAAACATATCCGTTATCAATTGCTAGAAAATCTGTTTAATTTGAACACCAATTATCGTTCCGAGTGGTATTTTAATTGTTTATATAACAATATTACGGTATTTTTATTAATAATGTATGTAATGTGTTCTTGCAATACAAATATTTTAAACAAACAAAGTTATTAGTAAAACGATTCAAAAATATGAAATAAATTAATCATTTATTCAAATTCAATCTAACAATCAAATCAATATTATGACACAATCTTTTAACTGTCAAAGGCATGTAACAATGAACCAATTATTAATTTCAACAAGTTCTTAGAACAAAATAACTTCATCTCAGATACAGATACAGATTTTTTGACTTCTGTTAATCTGAAATGGAATTTTACTTTAGATAAACAAAGAAAAAATCTTGCAGTAGTTCTAGATATTTCCAAAGCATTTGATAGGGTATGGCATTTTAATCTTATCAACAAGTTCTATTGTATATGTCTTGATCATAAATTTGTAAATCTTTTCTTGGCAATTGAAACATTATTGTTAGAATTGATGGTTTTAACTCATAAATGCTAGTGTTCCTCAAGGTTCTGCTTTTTCGCCAACTTTATTTTTAATTTACATTAATGAACTTCTTTAAATAACTAAAAGTTCTTTTTATAGTTTTGCAGACAATAACACCTTTCATACTTTCCAAAGACTATTTTGGCAAATATGGCAAAAAGTCTTAAAATTGTTAGTCTGTAGATTCTACAAACAAAGACTTCAAAACAATATTTGAATGAGGAACTAACAACATGGTCATTTTTAGATCTAAATAAACAACTTTTTATTGTTTCAAAATCAAAATTTGATGTATCATCAGTACCAAATATTAAACTAAACAACGAACTTATATCTAAATCTTTTTCTATTTGTCTTTTAGTGGTTACAATTTTACATGATCTTTTCTGGAATTACCATGTAGTTAACATAGCTTTGAAAGTATCTATTTTTACTTCTGTTCAGCTTATTTATATAAAAACTTATATTGAGTATGGAAAGCATCCAAAACTACACTTTTTTAAAATTTTGTTTAAAAATGAGCTGACCTAAAATTGACGAATGACTTAGATGCTGTACAACATCGTCGTAATTTTCTATAGATATTTTTATGGGCATTGTTCAATTGAAATACAATATATTATGCCATCCAAACAAATATTTACTTGTAGTACTTGCTAGGAATTCTAACAAGTTTTCACTGACAGATGTGAGAGATGTAGAACCGAAACTTTTAAGAGAGATTTTTTATCGACTCATGGAATAAACTTTGAAATTCAGTATTTTCTGAGACTTATAAGCCACAAATATTTAAAGTCAATGTTTATAGACTGTTTAAATCTAGTCTTCAATAAAAGGATTTGCAGTTTGTTTGAAATAAAATAAAATAATGTTAATATAATATATAATAAATAATATTCCACGCATGTAATACCATAAATTTTAATCTATTTTTTATTAATGGAATTATTCAAATGTGGAATGTGATTAATGATCGCGCTGGCGGTCCATTAAAAATGCGCAAATGCTCATGTGAGCGTTTAATGTAACAGAAAACTAATAAATTATATAAAATGTAAGGAGGGAATTAAAATGAATTTAAACTAAAAGAATTTGTATACTAAATAGTCATCTGGGTTAATTTCGGCACGAATCGAAAAGAATAAATATTAACAAGCCGACATGTTCTGCAAACGACTACATAAATACATAAATAAATCCAAATTTTTACATTTTAATAGTTTTTTAATTAATTTTAACAAAATGTAATTACACAGGCTTTTACATGGCACATACATACATTAGGAACGTCATTATACACTTTTTTTGATCATTTAATGTGTGCATTGGTATCTCTTCTAATTACTCGTTGGATGGACGGACGGCTAGGGTTTTGCTGTAATTATCATAACATATAATTAGAGTTTTAGTGTGGATTCGACTAGATATTTTTATGCTAGAGTGTAATAACACATAAATTGATTTAGTTTCAACATATTTTATATTTTCCACGTTACTTTTATATATTATTATTATTAAGATATCGTATTAAGAAAGCTTGTTTAGTCCGCTAGTTTTGCAGTGTGGTAAGAACTAAAGGTCTTATGATATATCAGGGCAGCGCGAACTTAATGAAAAGATATGTACTGTATACGTTATGTTGCGGGATGGGAGATGGTGCTTCTTCCCTCCGTGTGCAGACAGCACACTGCCTCGGCTCATCGGCTCAAAAACTATATTAACACAAAAAGAAATATTATATTATATACAAACAAAGTCAACAATTCAAGAGAGAAAACATATTAAACAGAGTTTCAGAGTTGTATGTAATGTGTTGTTAGGGGGCGGTACATCTGATTATAATACCTCGAATAATTATCACGCCGGCAATTTGTAACCTCTACTAAATTACTTTTTGTATGTTATATGTATGTATGTAATATACGCAGCACAAGAGTCAGAGATGCATCGTGAGATATATAATATGGAAATAACGAGTCGTGCCCTTAATTTTATTTTAATTTGCGTATACTCATCTTGGTGGTGTTGGTTGGTTGGGTGTTGGTTGGTTATGGTACAAGACTAACAATTCCAATTAAAGAATCTCATAAAGTGTTATACCTAATCGTACAATCCGGCTCCTTCTCTCCTTATCGTTTGCGTTTAAAGTGTAAGTGTAATCGCATCTCTCGACTGTATACTTAGTGTTAATAACTTAATACATTCTATTGTAATGATACTAATGATACATCTCTTGGTGATGGGCTGAAGAATATTAAAAGAGACATGTTGATGCTATCAAAACGTTTAATGCAAAAGATTCTTGATTATGTATACATTAATTAAATAAATTATAAAACTACTACTTTGCTGTTGCTTTGTATCGGTAACAACTTTCAATTGAGATATAGCAAAACTATTCAATCAAAATTAGCAGAATTGATTTGTCTGATGTAATTCAATGCTTGCACTCATTACTATCTTGTATTTGTAGAAGACATGTATGTGCTTAGTAAGAGCGTCAAATTACATCAGGTTCAACACGTACAACACAAATATAAGAAATCTTTCAAAAATTCACTTGACTTATGTAAATTTTTTGATAAAGACTTTCTGAATCTAAAATAAAACAAAAACTAATAAATGAAGTTTTATCAAATTTGTCATAAACAATCTCTATAGCTGGCAAGTGCAAAATTAGAAGAAATATTCTACGTTTTTTTTTTTCAAATATTTGAATTTGATTTTAGTAAATTTTTGGACTTACTGAATCTTAAATAAAACCAAAACTCATCAATAAAATTTAACCAAATTTGTCATAAAGAATGTATATTAGATGCTTCAATTTCTGCCAATTTTAAAATTAACAATATTGCACTTTAAGTATGTTTTCCAAATTTTTGAATTTGATTTTAGTTCATTTTTAGATAATGACTTACTGAATTTTAAATAAAACAAAAATTAATCTATGAATTTCTACCAAATTTTATATGAACAATTTTTATAAAATGCTTTAATGGCTGCCACCTTTAAAAATAACAATATTGCACATATTTTTTTAAAGTTTTGAATTCAATTTTAGTAAATTTTTGGATAAACATTTACTCAATCAAAAATCTTAAATAAAACCAAAACTAATTGATTTACTTTTATCAAATTTGTTATGAACAATCTTTTTTAGGTACTTTAATGGCTGCTAACTTCAAAAATATAAATATTTTACTTTAATATTTTTATTTGGCGCTTTAATGGGTGCCAACTTTAAAAGTAACAATATTGCACTTTAAATATTTTTTACAAATTTTTGAATTTGATTTTATTGAATTTTTAAATATACTTACTGAATTTTAGATAAAACAAAAACTAATCGATGAGGTTTTATCAAATTTGCCATGAACAATCTCTATTAAGTGCTTAAATGGTTTCCAACTTTTTAATTTTTAATTTCTTTTTTAGTGAGATTTTAGATAAATACTTTTTGAGTCTTAAATAAAACTAAAACTAATCGTCGAAGTTTTACCAAATTTACCACAAACAATTTTTAGTAAGGGCTTCAATAGCTATTAACTTCAAAAATAACTATATTGCACTTGTGAGTTTTTAGATAAAGACTTATTGAATTTTAAATAAATCAAAAACTAATAGATAATAATTTTATGAACAATCTTTATTAGGTGCTTCAATGGCTTTCATCTTCAAAAATAACAATATTGCAATTGAAATTTTTTTTCTTCAAATTTTTGTATTTGATTTTATTATATTTTTGGAATAAAAACTTACTAAATTTCAAACAAAACAAAAACTAATCGATGAAATTTTACCAAATTTACCATAAATAATACTCAGTAAGTACTTCAATATCTGTCAACTTCAAAAATAGCAATATTTTTTTTTATTATTTTTTCTAAATTTTTGAATTCAATTTAAGTGAACTTTAGGATAAAGACTTTCTGAATCTTTAATAAAGCAAAAACTAACCGATGAATTTTTACTAAATATTTTAAAAACAATTTTTATTAGGTGCTTCAATGGCTGCTAACTTCAAAAATAACAATATTGCTCAATTCATTTTTTTTTCAATTTTTCTTATTTGACTATTAAATTTTTTAATGAAAGCTTACTAAATATTAAATAAAACAAAAACTAATCAATGAAGTTTTACCAAAATTTTTATGAACAATCTCTATAAGGTGCTTCAATAGCTTCCAACTTCAAAAATAACAATATTGCACTTGAATTATTTTTTCCATTTTTTTTAATTTGACTTTAGTAAACTTTTGGATAAAAAATTTCTGAATGTTAAATAAAACAAAAATTAATCAATAAAGTTTTACCAAATCTACCATGACTATTCTCTACAAGTGCTTTAAATGCTGTCAACTTGAAAAATAGCAATACTGCTTCTTACATTTTTTTTTTCAAATTTTTGAATTCAACTTTATTGAATTTTTGAATATATATTTACTGAATCTTATATAAAACAAAAACTAATCGATAAACATTTACCAAATTTGCTACAAACAATCTTTGTTAAGTGCTTCAATGACTGCCAATTTCAAAAACAATAATATTGCACTTAAACATTTTTTTATATTTTTTAAATTTGATTTTAGTGATTTTTGAATCTTAAACAAAACAAAATCTAATCAAAAAAGTTTGACTAAATTTGTCATGAACAATTTCTATTAGCTGCTTCAATAGTTGACCATTTCAAAATAATAAAATTGCACTAAAAGTATTTTTTTCAAATTTTAGAATTTGGTTTTAGTGTAGAAAAGATTTTCTAAATCTTTAATAAAACAATAACTAATTGATGAAGTTTTATCAAACTTGCCATGCACAATCTCTATTAAATGCTTCAATAGCTTCCAACTTCAAAAATAACAAATTTTTTTTTCAAATTTTGTAATTCAGTTCAGTGAGTTTTTGGATAAAGACTAACTGAATCTCAAATAAAACAAAAACTAATCGATAAAGTTTTATATGCTTCAACAGCTTAAATGTTTGTGACTTTTAAAAATGTTCCTGAGCTATCAAAAATATTTTGAGAAAGTTTTGATTGAATTGCATTATAAATCTACATATATATAATTCTAAAAAGAGTTGCAAAGTGTTGAAAAGTTAACGACGAGTATTTTAACATCACGGGCTGTGTGCTACAGAGAATCTATAATTACTAACTGACTTTAATAATTAAATGTAGATTTAACTGATAGAAAAGTAAGCAAAACCAAAAAGTCAGCAAAATTTGCAAATAACTTTTGAACAAGAATGAGAGAAGGGAGAATGTTTTAATAATTCTAAGAAATGGTTAGTTTGGTTTGAAATTATTGATTTGTTGGAAACAAGTTCCATTCCAAACTATTGGCTAGTTACTATGCTGTGGAAGTTTGGTGTTGTCTTCTATGCAGACGTCAGAAGTCATTTTATTACAAAAGAAGATCGTGGTTTAACCTCTTGATAACTATTACTTGGGTGAATGGGTGGGTGGGTCACTCTATTCTAAACTATTGGCCCAATACCATGCTATGGAGTGTACCACCCACCCGCCCAAGTGTTTGTTATCAAGAAGTTTAATGTTTATCTTCTATGCGGAGCGGACGTCAGAAGTTAATTTGTCACATAGAAGGTTGTGATCCAATCTCTTGATAACTACTCTTTGGGTAGATAAGTAGGCCACTTCATTCTAAACTATTGGCCCGATACCATTATGAAGTTTGTTAAATAATAGCTTTTATTTAACATTTTTCAGATTTAAGTGCTCATATTTTAGTGCTTAGGTTGTAGTTACAACCTCATAGATGCTTGATTGAATATGCTACAAATTAATTACAAAATATATACTACCAAATGCGTTAAATGAGTAAATGTACAAGGTGACAAGGTACATTATCTGATTCACTCATTTATACTAGTTCTAAAGTAAGACATTTTTAAAATATTTTTTTTAGAAAAACTGGATTTAAAATTGAAAAATATGTTAGTTTTGAATAAATGCTTAATATTTATTATAATTTGAACTATTTAACTTATTTTTTATAATATTATGGTAGTTCTTTTGGAAGGAAGATGTCATAGTACACAAAAATAAAATTTACATGTTTTTAGAACTAACTTTAGAACTAACATAGCAATATATTAGATTAATGTTCTGCTGAAGTTCTTCACTCAACTAATAAAAGGTATTAGTAGTAGTAAGTATATTTAAAAATTTGTACAATTAATAAAAAAATTATTTAGATAATTATTATAAAGTGCAAGAGTCTTAATAAATTGAATTTTCAATCAGGTTTCAAAATAGATTTTTTTTATATTAGTAATTTCTAAAGAATTGTGATGACTTAACATTTAAAACGTTTAAACATCTTCTAGTGAGAGTGTCAGTATGATTACGGAGATGAATGAGAGCGCGCATCAATGAAGTCTCAAGGCGAAATCGACTTGATACAATTATCGTGCGGTATTATTTTATACATTTATATATTAATCGCGGACATATGAGTGCGTAGTATTTCGTGGAATTCGAGCGGCGGCGAATTTCATCCCATTCATGCTCTTTTTTTTAACGGTCAATCTCAAAGCACTTTGCGACATCCTCCGAATTACTTTTATTTTCGTTACAACAAATTAGTCATTTTAACTAATGTTAATTTGCGGAATAGCTTTGCACATTATTATCAATAATACCTACACGAAATGTTAATCAAGGACAAATTAAGTATAAACCAAATTTTAGATTAAAGTGTCAGGAAAAATGAAGTTGGCGTATAGTTTTAATGAAACTGACCGTATCCTGGTGGCGGCGGCGGCATCGGTGGAAGCGAAGTGTATGGAGTGGTCTTGCAAATCCCTCTTTAGATTAATCAGTATTCTGTGAACGCTGGCGGAGACTTATATCTGCCGTAGAGATGAAATGAAATGAGGAAAACTTAGCAATTCCTCACCCCCTTGCTGTTTAACCACCCACAAACCCCTGCACTCTTTTTCCATGTCCGTTTAGATGTATATTTCGCACCGGCATCATTACAGTGCGGACTATAATAATAATAATAATAATAAATTAGAAATTTAATTTCATAATGACCATTAGGTAATAATATCTTCATACGCATGTATGATCCGCTAATAGTGAAGTAAACATGCAGTGTGAAGAACAAGAAGAAGAAGAAGAAGCAAGCACGGTGCACGGTGTTGCACTTTTAATGATTATTTGTTTTTGTGTAATGTGTGTGTACGCGATTTAGCAAGTGGCATCAATCTTCATTACGTTCGCGTTGTTATGAATAATATTTTTTTGTTGTTGTTACTTGCTGTTGGTTTGTGCGCTGCGATCTCTCCTAATGATCCATAATTAAAGCCTAATGCCCTTAAAACCATCAGAAAATTTAATTATATTGTTTAACAATTCACTTCTCGCCTTTAATTACACAACTCCCCGTTCGGATTATAATAATAATAATAATAATAACGTAACACGATCATTATCGCGGCTGATATTAATGGGAAAATGCAAATACAACACGTCTTATTGCCTCTACCACTGCCTCCCATTACTTTTCATTATACAAAATATCATCGGCAGAGGTGCCTCTCGTTATTATTATTATTGTTTTCTGCTCCTTCGCTGATTACTATTTAATTTGTTTGAACTTAATAACCCCCGCCGCATGCATAAATAATAATATTGAAGATTATCTGGGAAATCTTATTAGGAATTGTGGACAGGATAACAAAGATGAGATTACTTCTTTCTTCCACAATTAATCTGTTTGATTTCTATTGTAATTAACAATTTTTATTAAATTCGGAAGTGACGTTTGTCGCCTCGATACGTGAAGAATTGTCAGTCTAATTAGAGTACACGTCCACCGAGTCCAACGGCATGTGACTGTTGCGCGAGCCGAGTTATCTTCTCCTGCACATCTCACACCTACATGCTGCAAAGAGCACAGCACAGCACAGCACACGGCACGGATGGCATGCTAGACTCGTTTCAACTATATAATAATATTCCGCCATAATTCGGCTATTTAAAAACCGTTTACGGCGCTATTATACCCGCCACTACTTTAACCAACACACACACACAACTACACAACTACCGGTACTCAGGTTAATTAGCCATTTCAATTAGAAAATTAGCATGCTATCAACACTCGACAATCATGCTTTGGAAACGCACCAGGATGTAGTCGACACCTATTATCATCAGCCAACCACACACAAATAAACACAAACGTATGAAAAAGTTATTTCAACATAATATTTATATTTTAGTAGCTTACGTTTAAATAAAGCATTAAAATAAAAGATTAACATTAAAATCAACACAAAGATAAATAATTAAAAGTTTGATATGTTAAACAAATCTGGATACTTTAAGTACAAAATAAAAAGAAATCCGAATTTCTTAGTCCACAATAAGTGCACCTACAATTGCAAACAATCCCAAAAAATTGGTATTTTTTATTCATATACAATAAAGACCAACAACGTAAACAGATTTCTTAAAATGTTTCCAGATTTTCATCAATGCTTGTCTAAAATTTATTGTTTTATAATATTATCATTTTATTGCTTATAATTTGTCGCACATCAATTTAGGAATGTTTTTTGAGTTTTTTAAGAACATTTCTGAAAGTTCACAATTATTTTGATGCATATCAAAACATTGTTGACATATGAGAAACAATTTTTCTTTTATCAAAATATTTTTGAAAGTTTAAAAATTTTAGGAAATATTGTTTAACAAATTTGCAAGTAGTTTTTGATTGCTTTATTCTAAGATAAAAGCTTTTCTATAGAAATGTATATAGAGATAAGAGCTGGGTACTTTATTGCTATTCTCTCATAAAACAAGAAACTATGCAATAAGTTCATTAACGCTTACCACCCAAGAAGGTAAAAATGCATCTATGTTTGCAAAAATAATGTTTATAGTCTTCTGCTACGCTGAGAAGATTTTCTTAATTGAGTATATGCCAAAAGAAACAGGGAATATCTACAAAGATACAATAAAGAACTTAAAAGCGGTTATACGCAAAAAATACCTCACAATTATGCTCAGTAGACTTTGTTTCTTCACTACAACTGCAGGGTGTATAAAGCACAAGTTAATTAAGAAGTGTTAATCAATGCGGATTTAAAGAACTACAACATCTACTTTACAGTCTAGACGTTGACCTTAGTGACAATTATCTCTTTCTAAAACTCAAAAAACACTTAAAACTTCAATTTTTTTGATAACGAACACTTCGGCGAGTGGGTGGGACACTCAAAAGCATAGTAACCCCTCAATAACTTAGGTTGAAGTGGCCCACCTACTCACCCAAGTGTTAGTTATCAAGAAATTTCTCTTCTGACAAAATGACTTCTGACTTCTGCGTAGAAGACAAATATTTAACTTCTTGGTAACAAACACTTGGATGGGTGGGTGGGAGACTCCAAAGCATAGTAACGCGCCAACAATTAGAATAAGAGTGGCCCATCCACCAACTCAAGTGTTAGTTACCAAGAAGTTGGATCACGGTTTTCTCTTGTGACGAAATGACTTTTAGCGTCCGCGTAGAAAACAAATATTCAATTGTTTGATAAGAAACACTTGGGCGGGTGGTTGGGACACTCCAAAGCATGGTAATGCGCCAATAGTTTGGATTGAAGTGGACCGCTCACCCACTCAAGTGTTAGTTATCAAGAAATTATATTACGATCTTCTCTTGTGAGAAAATGATTTCTGGCGTCCGCGTAGAAGACAAATATTCAATTTCTTGACAACAAACAGTTGGCGGGTGGATGAGCCATTTTAAAGCATGGTAACGCGCTAATAATTTGAATTAGAATGGTCCACCCTCCCACCCAAGTAGTTAGTTATCAAGAAGTTGGATAACGACCTTTTTTTTTGACGAAATGACTTTTGACGTTTGCATAGAAGGAAAACATTCAATTTATTGATGACACTTGGGCGGGTGGCTGGGACACTCTAATCCATGGTAACGCGCCAACAATTAGAATGAGAGTGGCCCACCTACCCAGCCAAGTGTTAGTAGTCAAAATGACTTTTGACGTCCGCGTAGAAGACAGATTAAAGATTAAATTTCTTGAAAACAAACGCTTAGGCGGGTGGGTAGAATACATCATAGCATGGTAACGCGCCAACAATTAAGAAGGGAGTGGCTCACCCATCCACCCAAGTGTTAGTTATCAAGAACTTGAATCACGACTTTCTCTTGTAACAAAATAACTTTTGAGTTCTGAATAGAACACATATTGGGACACTTCAAAGCATGGTAACGCGTCAATAATTTGGATTAGAGTGGCCCACTCACACACCCAAATGTTAGTTATCAATAAGTTAAATCACAACCTTCTCCTGTAACAAAATAACTTATGACGTCTGCATAGAAGACAAAAATTTCTTGATAAAAAACACTTGGGCGGGTGGGTGAAACACTTCAAAGCATAATAACGCGCAAATAATTTGAATAGGAGTGGCTCGCCTATCCACCCAAGAGTTACTTATCAAAAAGTTAGATCACGACCTATTTTTGTGACAAAATGACTTTTGACGTCCGCGTAAAAGACAAATATTCAATTTCTTAATAACGAACACTTAGGTGGGTGGGTGGGACATTCCTTAGGATAGTAACATAATAAATTCTTCTTGTAGCTTCTTATGATTTATTTAAAAATTATGTGCAAGTTAAATGCGATGTAAAATAGCTGTAAAACAATGAATAAAAAAAATAGTTATCCGGGAGCGCAATATTTTAGATATACGCTTAAACCGGAAAACGAGTTTTACCGAGCCAAGTCGAACCGTAGCAGCAAGTCATTAGCGGTAAGGATGCGGACGGTTCATAAGCAAAGCGGACAGTTTACTTTTTGCAATGAGATGATGCGGTTGCTTGGTTAATAGAAATTGGCTGCAAACTGGAATAACTAGTAAAATAAATCTACAGTATTACTAGCCAAGCTGGTGTGTAAAATTTGATACACTACACACAATAATATTAGCTTGAGGGTTACGAATTAATGTTAAAGTGGAGTTAAAGATGAATAATTTATGTAAAATTGTGAATACAAAACAACAAATATGCTTTACTCATGGGATTTAGATAAATATGCTTATGCATGAGTTTCTCTAAATTCTTCGAATAGGGTGGTGTGGGTTACAAATAAATATGCATATGCATGGGATGGTTTTGTTGTTTCTTGGCAATAGTCTTTTGAGGTTATTGTTTCTTGAGTTCTCTATGGGTTAGAGAAAAAGTTGAGTTTAATATAATATTCTTAAGTTGTCAGTAATTCATTTACTGCAAATATACTTTGTGGTTATGGTGTTTGTAACCAATTAAATGCAATAGAAGTTACTGATTGTTTTTGATCAATTCTTTATATGATTTAATTTGTATTGCAATTTTTGCTGTTTGCAAAATTGTGGTTTGATAATGAGGTTGGAGTCATTGTCATCTATTTAATTTTGTTATTTCTTTAGATTATACAATTGGATAATTTAATTCTTAATGCCATCTATAATAAATTGTGTGGTATTTGATAGATAGACTGGTCTCATTAGCAATTGTAAGTTAAATAAGATTTACAATCGCTTGATTATATAGAATCAGTTATGTATTTTTAGATGCAAGCTTTTGAAAGCAACTGAAAACTGTAATACAAGCTTTGATATAGTTTTTTATTTTTAGAATTAATATCTTGCGAGGTTTTAGATTCAAGATCTTAGGTTAGATAAAGTTTCATTTATTAATATTTTGCAAAATTAGGATTTGTAAAATTGATTTTGCTTTACTTTATCATACAAGAACTATCACATATTACATAAAAAATTGTTATATTTATCAATTATTTCAATTAATAATGAAGGATGTAAAAAACTATGTGGGAATATTAAGTTGTGTTCATACTCGTAAATTGCATTGTAGGAAACCAGAATAAATTAGTCAAATTAAGTCTGTTCTTAACATCAACCATAATTGTCTGCTGCATCTTAATCACCATCTACGATAGCATTAATTTTGCCTAATGAATTACGTCGTTCCAATTTTAAGCTCTTCTTTAATTAAATAAATCAAATTGGAATTACATCTTTCTTACTTAGGTTAAATCCATAATATGATTACGTGGGGGAGGAGGTGCGCACAAGAAGTAATTTGTAATTCATTTTTCATTAACGTTAATTGTCGGCGTAATTGTTTATAAAGAAACGGTCTCACACGCCACTCAAAGACTCGTTAGTATTTAGCAGTTTAGTGGACATTGGTAATTACACGGCGCTCCTTATGCTTTGAAATTTGTATTTTAAAGTGTGTGGAGGGAAGGAAGGAGTGTCGCCTGTCAATAAATATTTACTTATACGCATGTTAGTGTTACAGCTACAGCGCATGCAAAGAGTGGATCAAGTTGAGATACACCTACGGCACTCTGGGCCCTGATTAGTAGGTAGTAATTAGTGAGCGAGCCAGTCAATTGAACAACACGTTCAATCAAATTCAATAAATCATTTGAAAATGAGTTATCTTTCTTTTGAGACACTCAACAACTTCATTTAATAATGTATTAACTCTGATGATGATGATAAAAATTACGAAACAATTTTTGATGATATTTCATTGAATTGAATGAGGAAACTGTGTCATAATTGAATTCGGAATAAGAAGGTTTTATTATTGCGAACGAGATGCGATTGCTGCACTTTAGTTGTTTATAAATAAATAAATAATTTAATTTCTTTGTGTAAAACTGGTGAAAGTCGGGAGTGCAGCAGAGAGATAATCGATACCTCTCCCGCACCTCCGGCACCGCCGTTCGCCCGCCCGCCGGAGCGGTCGGTTGTATTTATTGAGGCGATTCATGCAAAATAAATAATTAAATAAATTGGATATCGTGAAAATGATTGAAGCGATTAACCTATAGATTAAAATGGGAGCGAGAGATCCAATTCAAAAGTAAATTTATTGAGTGGAGTGGAGTGGATTGCTGCCCGCTAACATTAATTCACGTCGGATTAAATAATATAATAATAATAAAAAGAAATAGAAATCGCGGAAGCCGTTTCGCTCGCGGAGAGAGAACCCGCGGATGGTTACAAACCAGAGTCTCCGATTTTATATATATTTTCTACTATAGAGGAGCCGTGGTAGTTATGAGTAATGGGCCCGATGCGATCTAAATGGCATTATCACGTTCTGTATCGCCCAAGTGAGAGTGACCAGAGTGAATATACTACAATATACTCCGTATGTAAGTATACTACTTACTTACTATCTGGTGCGCACTATGCCAACCATCCTGCCAGCCTGTATTGCCGGCCGGCAGTCGCAGCAGGAAGACGGGGGCGGGGGTTTAATGCGCCTCCTCTGATGATGCCTTTAATAGACGAGTTTATGCAGAGAGCTAATCGGCCGATATGCGAATACCTCATTATGTATAAAATGGATAATGCAATAATGCGCGCCGCAGATTCCTCCTCCATCATCCATAACCGCTTAAAACTGAATAAAATAAAACTCGGTTTTGCATCCAATCAACCAAATCACTCGTTAATTATCTCGGACGACCCGTACGACGTTACACCATCACATCAATGTGGCACACACACAATACACATCACCTTTAAAACCGCAGTTTTCTTACTAATTATTATGAAAGAGTTAAAGCATTTCTTACTATTAATAGTATTAATAGATTTAAACAAATCTAGTGTGTAGTTTCAAAAATACTCAACATGGTATTTAGTACTTTTTCAATAACAAACTTTCTAAAAAAAATTTAAAACAAAATTACTTTATCTTAATAAAAAAATTCCTAAAACACTTGCTACTTGACTAAAATTTGATACAATATTAGTACTATAGTAGTTCTAAATTTTGCCAAAGATTCAAACTAATCCAATGTATAGTTTCAAAAATATTGAGCATGGTACTAATATTTTAATAAAAAAATTCTAAAAAACTTAAACTTTTGTTTTTAACATTTTAGAAAAAAAATTATTATTATTTGAAGTTGTTTCAATATTAGTACTTTGTCAAAAACTCAAATAAATCCAATGTAAAGTTTCAAAAATATTTAGCATGGTACTAATACCTATCTGAGTTTTAATTCAATGCTAAAGAGATATATATTTGCTAACTTTGTTCTATTTAGTTATGTGCAGGTTGAGTTTATATATGAGATTGCAAAACTAAACGTGATGCGTCATACGAGTGCTAAAACAGGTAAACGAGATGTTCCGAACTAAACCGAACTGAACTAAGACTAAGCGCTAGCGGAGCAGGGAAAGTCCGGGAAAGTAATTAGTTCACCTTCCGCGGTAGAATAAAGCGGTCGATTTAAATTGCAACTTACGGCGGATAGAAGAAATTGATGCAAAACGACAATGATTATTATACTTTAACTTACTTTAATCCTCTTGGCTCCGATCGGAGCATAGGGCTTCTACGAACTTCCTCCACTCTTCTCTGTTTTTCGCTACTGCTTTTACTTTTCGCCATGTTATTTTCTTCATCTCTATCTCTTTTGCTGTACTTCTCTTCCATGATTCTGCTGGTCTGCCCACTTTCCTCTTCCCTGTTGGTTGATAGTCTAAAGCTTGTTTTGTTATGTCATTCCTATCTTTCCTCAAAGTATGCCCAATAAACTTCCACTTTCTTCTATTAATCGTTATTGCTACTGGTTCTTGTTTAGTTTTTTCCTATAGTTCTTTGTTCGTTATATGGTTTGACCAGTATATCTTTAAAATCTTCCTTAAGCACTTATTTACAAATGTTTGTGTCTTCTTTATGACTCTCTTTTCTGTTTTCCATGTTTCTGATGCATACAATAGTATGCTTTTCACATTCGTATTGAATATTCTGACTTTAGTTGCTAGTGTTAGTTCATTGGAACCCCAAATTTTCCTTAACATGTAGAACGCATTCTGTGCCTTGTTTATTCTTGCATTCACTTCTTCATCTATTCTTCCATTTTTGTCTAGTATACTCCCCAAGTAGCAGAATTTTTGCACACTCTCTATTTTTTCTTCCTCAACAAATATTCCCATCTCTCGTTCAGTGTTTATTTTTATTATTTTTGTCTTCTTTGTGTTTATGCTGAGTCCAATCTTTTTTGCTTCAGTTTTTCGGTTTTCTTCTGCATGTGTTGTCTTTTTTCAGATATCAAGCATACATCATCGGCAAATTCTAGATCTTCAAGTTGGCTGAAAGCATTCCATCTTATTCCTGTTTTGTTTCGTGTTGTTTTCTTCATAATCCAATCCACCAGTATCAGAAATATTGTTAGCGATAATATGCATCCTTGTCGTACTCTGCTGTCTATGTTTATTGGTTCAGTTAGTTGCCCATTATGCATAATTTGCGCGGTATAATTTTCGTAGAAAATTCTTATTACTCTGATGTACTTGGACGGAAGTCCGTATCTTCTTAGTATGTTCCACATCCTTTCTCGATCTACTCGATCAAAGGCTTGTTTAAAGTCGATGAAGTTTATATATATATATATCTTATTCTGCCATTCCAGGGTTTGTTCCAGTATGATTCTCAAAGTACTTATATGATCTGTACATGCTTTGTTTCCCCTGAATCCGGCTTGGTTAGGTCTAAGTATTCGGTCTATTTCTCCTTTCATCCTCTCCAGCATTATCTTTGTCATTACCTTACTTGTTACATTCAGCAGCGTTATAGCTCTCCAGTTCTCGCACTTCGTGTGGTCTCCTTTTTTCGGTATTTTAACAATTATTCCCTTCTTCCATTCTTCCATTCCTCGGGTACTTTCTCTTCTTTCCATATCTTGTTTATTAGTATGTACAGAATGTTTGTTGAGGTTTCTCTGTCTGCTTTTAGTAGCTCTGCCGTGATGTTATCTATTCCGGCTGCTTTTCCTCCTTTTAGTTGTTTAATTGCATTGTTTATTTCCTCATGTGTAAATTCTGTTATTGGTAAGTTTAGTTCATCGCTTATTTCTTCCTCTTCTAGTTTTTGTTCTATCTCTTTCTTAGCATATACTTCTCTGAAATATTCTAGCCACCTTGCAATTATTTCTTTTTCATTTTTTAATATTTTACCCTCTTTGTTTTTCACATGCACGGTGCTTGTTGTTCCAGTTTCACTCAATTTCTTTGTTGTTTTATATAAAGTTCTTAAATCATTTTGTCTCGCCGCTGTTTCTGCTTCCACAAGTAGATCCTCTTGGTACTCTCTCCTATCTCTCCTGGCACTTTTTTTATTTTTTTTATCTTTTTCTTTATATTCTCTTTTTAATCGCTCTTTGTCTTCTTGTTCTTTCTCTATTATCTTGTGTTTTATTTGTCTTCGTTGTTCTATTTTCTTCCGCGTTTCTTGAGACAGCCATGGTTTATTGGTTCTTTTTTGTGTCCCTATTACCTCCTTAGCCGTTTGTTTATATATGCATTTATATCTTTCCCATAATTCTTCAATTGTACTTTCTTCTGGATTTGGGATTGTGTTGGCTACTTCTCTCAATTTTGTTCTATACTCTTCTGCACACACACTGCCATCTTTCAGCCATTGTACATTGTATCTTTCTCGCTTTTCCATTGATGGTTTTTTTATACTGGCTAGCTTAATCTTTATTTTCCCTCTCACCAGCATATGATCGGAACCCACATCTGCTCCTCTCATCGCCCGTACATCTAGTAGGGAATGCCTCCATTTCTTGTCGATTGTGATATGGTCTATTTGGTTTTTTGTTTGGCCATCTGGTGAAGTCCATGTTTCTTTATGTATTCTTTTGTGGGGGAACATGCTGCCTCCTATCATTAGGCTGTTTTGGGTACAGAAGTCTGCAAACATTTCTCCATTTTCATTAATTGCTCCTAGTGCTTCTTTTCCCATCACAGTCTTCCTTCCTGTATTATATGACCCTATCTTGGCATTCATGTCTCCCATTACTATTAGCATGTTTTTTTTATGTCTGTTTTGTAATTTGTTGTAAGTTGACTGCAGTTGTGCATAAAATTCTTCTTTAGTGATTTGTTCTGCTTCATTTGTTGGCGCATACGCGTTAATTATCGATAGGTTTTTGAATCTGGCTTTGAATCTCGCCGTTATTATTCTATCAGATACCCCTTCCCACTCTATTAGAGCTATTGCAGCTTCTTTCCCTAGCATAAAGGCTACTCCGCTTTCGTGTCTATCTTCCTCCTGTGTTTTCCCAGAGTATATGACGGTTTTACCATTTTGCAATTTGGTTTTCCCAACTCCTTTCCACCTGATTTCGCTTAGAGCCAATATTGTTATATTATTTCTTTCCATTTCTTCTGCTACTTGGTGTGACTTGCTTATTTCGTACATGGTGCGGACATTCCAGCATCCTATATGTTTTATCTTTCTTGTGTCCATTGTCATTGCCGTAGTTGTCATCATTCTATCCGTCCGGTTTGTTCCGAGGCTCGTAGAAGTTTTGTTAGCGGCTTGTGGTTTTTTTACGTGACAGGGTTGCTGGCCCTGCGCACAACCCTCCTCCTTTTTCAGCCGGGCTTGGGACCGTCCTCGGCGAATGATTATTATAGTGTAATTAAAGTGTACTTAATTATCAATGACATGAATGCTTGGCGTGGTGGATGAGTGAGTTTATAAAAAAGAATTGATATCAAAAACAGCAGAAACGCAAGTGTAAGAATAAGCAAATTTCTTGATAACAAACACTTGGGCGGGTGGGCGGAAGCACTGTATCAAACCACCGGTTCAATATTTATAAATTGTGTTTTTGCATTTTAGAACAATTTGTGCAATAATAATCTTTTTTGAGAGAAATTATATGAATTTAGTGTAAGAAATAGCAATGTTGTGTTATTTTTGATGAATTTGGTGAGAAAATGTTTTTTGTGCAAATTTCATGTAAAAAATTTGGGTCATTTTAAAACAATTTTATGAAGCGATTATAAGAAAATATGGTTTTTGTGCATATGTAATAATTAGCTTTTCTGATCAATTTTATACAAATTTAGTATAGATAATAATCATTTTTGATTAATTGCATTAGAAGTATTTTTTTTTTTTTGCTTTTGCGTCGCTTTATTTGGTAGTATAGAAAACAGTAATTTTTGAAAATTATTGTTTTTTTTTTTCTTCAAACTTCATACAACAATTAGCTTTTCTGACTAATTTTATAAAGATTTGGGGAAACTTTGCAAAATATAATACTTTTGCGTAATTTTAGTGTAAAACATTGTCATTCTGTCATTTTTAACTGAATTTTATGAGAAAATAGGTTTTTTTCTGCAAATTTTATGCAAAGAATTGCTGTTTTTGTAACTTTAAAAACAAATTTGTGCAAAAATTTTATGCAAAATAGCAATTTTGAGTAATTTTTAATTTTATAAGAAAAATAGCTTTTTTGTTCAAATTTTTAAAAAGTATTGCTTTTTTTGCAATTTTAGAAGTTTGTGCAACAGTAAGCTTTTTTGGGCAATTAAGAGGCTATTAATTTGATGTATGACTTGCATTCCTGGAAGTTGACGGAATGAGGATTAGAGCAGTTTCAACAGACTGGAGTTGCTACATAACATCTCTTGGAAGTGTGTCAGTAAAGTTAGCATTTTTGGCATTGAAGAACGCCATTGGGCTTGATTGTAACCTTCAGGTCAGCTTGGTTAGATTAATGTAGAATAAAATATGTATTCCGGAGCATTTTGAATTACTATCTTGAGGTATATCAACTATATGAAGAAATCAGCCTTCAAACTTAGCCTCGGTAAATCCTTTTTTGGCATTCTCCTTTTTCTTAGCGGGGCGACGGGTTTGTTGGGGTGTAAGACCTCAAAGCTTTTGTAATGGCGACTGCTTGGGGGTAGCTGAAAACGCATTGTTAATAGAAAGTGGAGGAAACTCACTATAAATTTTTTTTTAAATGTTTTAGTTGAACGAACTATAGAGAATACATTTTCTACATTGTTTACAACAATGTTGATGGTTTGGCTTTGCTGATGCGGGAAGCTAAGTTGTTAACAGCGGTGATGTCCTCTTCAAGCACTTGAGGTTTTACCTTTGTCTTCCGAAAGGATATAGCTGAGCGATTGTGGTTGACCACTTCATTGACTTTCACATCTATTGCAGTTTAGTTTAATCATTATTTTGCTCATGGTAGGAAGGTAAAAGCGGTAGTTGTAGTTGTTCAAAGAATTTTGAGCTTGGACTTTTGAACGTGTACTTTGGAACAAAACCAAGAGCAACATTTTTGAAACAGATTTAGCTATGTTGATTTTAGTCTGATAGGACACTTTTGAACGTTTCATCGATCAAGACAAAACAATAAAAAAATATCTGGAGTTTTCTTTCCATAATATTGTTAAACAGAACTAAATTCTCATAACAATTTCAGAGAGTACAAAAATTATCTATTTAAAAGTAAATATTTTTAATTTATAAAAAACCAAAAATAACTAAACCCAGTCATAAAATATTAAAATATTTTCAGATAAAATCAAAATTTGGCCATAAACTGTCTAGCCATGAAATATCAAAATATTGTTGGAAATAGCAAATGCGTTTATAAAATATTAAAATTATTTCAGCAAGCTTAAAATGTCAAAAATAGCAACATTTGGAATAAATTTTTTATTTTTTTAATCATAATATCATAATCCAGCTTTGAAATGATTAAAAAAATATTGATAGAAATAACTAAAATAAACTGTTGAAAAGTGCAAAATCCTGCTATCTTAAAAAGTGTAAAAAGCGTCATAAAATTTCAAAAATAACAATACAAAGTAAACAAAAAATATTGTAAAAAAGAACTAAAATTCGGCTATAAACTGTCAAAAAGTGCTAAATTCTATTCACGAAGTTTTAAAAATAACAAAATTTTGTTCTTTGGTTTGGGTCTCTTTTCGTTCATTTCTGGCCCTCAGTTGCAAATGAATTTTGTCTACATGCGTTTTAGTAGCAACGTAAAACAATAAATTTAGAATGATTTACGTAACAACTTAGTGTACTTTTATCTGTGTTGTAAATATATTAGTAATAATCCAAATTAGCCTAAAAAAATAAGACTTTACTGTAAGTAATGTGATAATAATAATTTAAAAAAAAATAAAATCAAAGAAGATTTAAACAAAACCTTAAATGTTTACTCAATGGAGAAATTAACAAATTCCCTTTTTACTGCCCTCCTAACTGGCCATTTCACAGAAGAGTTCGGTACTCGAACAATAAACTTCCTCGGCGCGTGGAAAAAAATCTGCAAAGTTGCTCGCTTTTCTCTCCCTCATTCGTGTGACTCTGTATGTGTGTTGTCTCAGTTCCCAAACAAAACTTTAGCTATCACATAATCAAAAGCCGATCGACTTTTGCATTTTTTGTCACATTAACAAACGTATCGATTAATAGAAAATAAAATGATACAGAGAAGAATTTACGAGTATTTAACTAAAATATAATTTGTATGTAGTTTGATATTAAATCAACATGTGTGGCAAAAAATGTGTAACAATGTTTGTTGATTAAACAGAACAGAAAACATTATTGTCGCCGCCTTTGAAGACTGGATTGGGAGGCACGCAGATATTACAAAACAACAAAACGAGAGGAAAAAAAGCGCCGACGATTAAAATTATAACGAGATATGAATAATAATTAAAAGTATATTTAGTCTAATTATCTAATTTTACGAGTGCTTATATCCCACATGGTACGGGTCAAGTTCTCGGAACTGAACTGAAAATTAAACACACTCGAAACGTTATTTATTTTTTTCTCGCTCTCTATCTCTCCTATCTCCAATCCAACATCAAAATTACTAGTTATGATTTTCATGTTTAATATTTCTTGGAATATTTTATATAATTATGGAAGCATATGCACAATTTTATATTTATTTTCTTTCATTCACATGATATGGTTAAATTAGAAATTATTATATTTTCCACGATCGAGAAATATGCGATCGTGTTATTAAGTCATTACTCATTTAATCGTTTTTTTTTTCTTTTTTTTGTTTGTAATATCAAACAAAATAGTACAATGTTGTTGTGTGTTTATAATGTAAATATTTGTAAGGTTGATTGGCAGGTTGTTTGGTTTATTGTGGTGCCCGTTCTGCATAATGCACGGAAGGAAATTTGCAATGGAACGCACCACAAAGGACCCATATGGGGCGCGAGCATTGAAAATATCCTGCCGCATTCATGCCTTGTTTGCTTGCTTACATTTTCAACTAATTTTTATTTATGTTGCGCATTGTTGGATATTTTTACAGATTTAATAATCTTATTCAATACATTCTTATTTATCCATTCTTGTTGTATATGTTGTGTTATTAAGATGTAAATCTGACATTATTGTTAACGAAAGTAAACTTACAAGAATTAAATTTGTTCTAATTTAATTACTTTTTTAATTATAAGTATTGGATGCGGTTGCTCATCAAATGCCAATAATTGGAAATTTACGATCTCAGTAAAGGTGTGTCATAGAGAAAACCATCCCGAATCGGCAGAGGAAGTTAAAATTAAACATATTTCACCATACATTAATCAAGGGTGGCTGTCAAAGATCCCTATAATTTTGAAGCAAGAAAAAAATTAAAGCAAAAATCTTAAGTAGCGGCAATTATTACCGAATTTTGTTCTAGAGGCGCCGATGGAAGTGCGCTCCTATTTTCTACCTGTCGGTTTCACCCTAAAAGCACGCGGCGGCGGCGGGGTGGTTCCGTGGTTTTCATAGAAAACATATTTTGCAAACGCACCGAAATAAAGAAAGAAATGCATCAATCAAATTGTGTCAGGTATGTTTTAAAAATAAAAATAGGTCAGACGGGAATAATTCACTATTAAAATCGGCCACAGGAATAATTATTGGCTTCCACCAACAACGAATACTTATATTAACGGGGATGATATATTACCTTCTGCTCTGTATAATCGGGGCCCAAAAATTATGGTACTTTAGATATGGTAATGTGGGGAGTTCTTAAAATCTATAGCCCATATTATAAACCAATTATATGATTAAATTTCAGGAAACAAACAATTATATATTATTTAGTTTTAAATGTTTATTGTTATTGCTAAATAAAATTGTATCAGAAAAAATGTTTTTTGCATTCAGGTAGATAGAATGTGTTATGTATACACATTTATTTTCTTGAAAATAGAAATCTGATAAATTTATTAAAACTGACGTAGTTGACTTAATTGACAAAGTTTAATTTGTGAGCGAGTTACTTCTTCTAATGTGACCTACCCATCCGCTTAAGTGTTTGTCATCAAAGGATCCATTGTTCGTCTCACTTCTTGTGTGCTTGGATTTAGATATGAAAGAATTGTTTACCAATAAATCTCTTGATAACTAACGCTTGGGTGGGTTGGTGGGGACAAAGTTTAATTTGTAGTCAAGTTACTTTTTCTACTGTAACTCAACCACCCACCAGCCCAAGTGTTAGTCATCAAAGGATCCATTGTGTGTCCCACTTCTTGTGTGCTTAAATTTAGATATAAGAAAATTGTTTAACAGTAAATTTCTTAATAACTAATGTGGGTGGGTGGGAGGGAACAAAGTTTAATTTGTGGGCGAGGTACTACTGTAACCCACTCATCCGCCCAAGTGTTGGTCATCAAAGGATCTATCGTTTTTTCCACTTCTTGTGTGCTTGAACTTAGATATGAGAAAATTGTTTAACTATAAATCTTTTGAAAAGTAACGCTTGGGAGGGTGGGTTGGAACAAAACATAATTTGTGGGCGAGTTACTTTTTCTACTGTAGATGAAGATATAAAGTCAACAAAGTCAACTTTGTAAGCAGCCTCCTCAATGTTCAACTAGAACAAGACAAATTAAATGCAGAGAAAAACTCAAATTAGAAGAATCCTCCCACTGCCATTACTGTCAAGCTTAAGGACTTTTTGCAAAAGTGTGCACTAACAAATATGTATGTGTTAGATGCACTCTAAACCACCCGTGAGCCCACTGCAACTGCTTTGGAAACTATCTATCTAGCTATAATAGATGTCATATACCTAAAGAAAAGAACTCAACTTATTCAGAAATTGAGAAGTACTTCTTCATCTAATTAAGAGAGAAGTGCTATTTACAAAGATAAAAATATTGCTTCATTTTAATGTTTTTTTTTTTAAGTTGTTCTCTTTCCCAGAATCAGAACCAGAGAACTTTGGTTTTCTATATCTCAATCAAACTTATCATTAATGTTTCCTGAGTCATTTTCAATCAATTACGTATTATACGTTAGCATCAAAATGATTATATCATTATTTTTTGTTGACAATCTTACAATCTTGAATTTGCGTTTCATTTAGTTTGATTTTTTTAGAAAACTAAAAATTGCGTTTTTGATACAATATGATTTCAAAACGTTTATTTTAAAGTAAAAATAAGTATCGATTTGCTTGTTAGAATTTGCAAATATTTGTGTGGTGTGTTGTTGATATTTCAGTGTCCTCGAGATTAAATAAATATCAAGCGGAACATCTGCGCCTTCGAGAATGTTTAATTGAGCCCGTAATAATCTGCTCTAATTTACGCGCGGATCCGCCATGAATAATGAGCTCGTATTAGTGTATGCGTGTGTGTGTATGAGTGTAGTAAGTATGCATGTATATATGTGACTTGTTTGATCTTGTCGGCATATCAAACGAGCAACGCAAGCAACAGAACAACAGTAAGGAGGCCCGGGTTAACACTGACGGAATGCCACATGCTAATTTCCAACTGACTAATTTACATCCATTTGTGCCCTCTTTATTTATACTTTGCCGCCCGCAATTATTATGATCGTGTGAGTCACATCATGAAAAATTACTCAATTCGAAGGAAAACCTTCATTAACATTCGCGCGCGGATGGACGTCACGTAACGACCACTTAATAATGCGACAAAAACATATTCAACCTAAATAAATAAATTGTTATTATTGATCAAACTGAAGAAATTCTTTTTCTTGTGTATAGTAAATTCAATTTTATCTGGCATCTTATTAGGAAGCAGTGTGTTATGGTATGCCAGTACAACCGGGTATGTTGTATGTACAACCGACATGGGTACCACGTGTATCATTACCGTGCACGAATGCAGATTTCCCAGCTTCTCGCCCGGCACCGGTAACGTACGAGCGTATTCAAATGAGGTGCTCGTGTGTCCCGTGTGTGCTGCGACCACCCGAAAGGGGGGCGCTTATCGGGAGCATCTCGTTCAGCGCCACGCTATCTGGTGACAACATCAGCAGCATCTACCTTCATCTAGATCACCACCTCGCGAAGAACAAACACCCACACACTAAACACACACACACGATCATAACTCAAAATTTAATTGACCGGACACAGGCGAGAAAACGTTCCATTACTGAGAAGAAATATTTAGAATAACTAATTACATGATAATTAGGTTGACAAAATTGGGCCAGAAACAGTTAACAAATATTTACTCATGTTTATTCCTTTATTAAAAATAATAAAATAATTAAGTGTAGGTGTGTAGTGTGTAGTGAGCAAGTACAAAAGTGTACACGTGCTCGACTTTCTTGTTTCGAATGTTTCGTGGAATAAAATATGTGCGAGCAAAACTCGTGTACAATTAACTTACGAGTGGTAATTACAATTAAACAATTACACAAGATATTTTTAGGCTTCGACCTTCCTTCCTTCTCATTTGCAACATTTGGTTAATTACCTAAAAATAATAGAAATTCGTTAGTAATTAATTAATTAATCATTCTGGAATGAATTTACTTATTTATTTATTTATTTATTAAAAGCCAACAATTGTGTGTGTGTTGTGTTTCTTTTTATTTTATTTTACAAAATTACAATTCATTTATGTGACTACACATTTTATTGTCATGTAATTAAGAGCAATAACATTTTAATGGGCATCAGTTAACAGAACAGAAAATGCCATCTTGGATTTTTGCATTTATCTCCATCATCTAT
Source organism: Tachinus rufipes (assembly GCA_963932245.1). NCBI lineage: Eukaryota > Metazoa > Arthropoda > Insecta > Coleoptera > Staphylinidae > Tachinus > Tachinus rufipes. Next base: position 120,973,042 of record OZ010745.1, read on the forward strand.
GTGAGTAGGGACAGGTTCGACCTGAATCAGTACGTCCCATCTGATAAGCATTTTTATTGTTTGCTGCATTTTACTGAAAAAATCGTAAAATATTTTTTCAATTTTATAACTTCATTACGTTTCTTTTTTGGATAAGCATTTTATGTTCTTCTGCACCTTTTGGGTTGTAATCATTGTCTGCATCTAAATTATTTAAAGCATTATAATGATAAATATAGAAAAACTATTTCGTTTATATCAATTTTACTATTATTATAATGCCAGGTGTTCATTTTTAATAATTCATAATATGGTTTAATATTCAAGTCAGTGTATGCCCACAACTCACCAACATCGAATGTTTAAACAACTATGGTAATTTTATTGATTTATGGTTTTCATGGTTGGAATTGCTGTATTTATACTTTTTTAAATTTTAAATTGTATTATTTAGAAATTACTTAAATATGTACAACAACTTTATTTTGTAGCATATTTCATAACAATTCTTCATAAATTAACTGCAAACTTCATTTTGTAGAACAATTCATTGTGTTTCTTCTTAAAACAATTACTAACTTCATTGTGTAGCATATTTTATAATAATTTTCCTTAAAATAACTGCAAATTTTATTGTGTTATTTTTAAAATAATACCTATTTTTATTTTGTAACATAAAAACTTTATCAACCATTGCACATCCAACAAAAGAATTTTCTAATTTAAAAGTTTCTAATGATTTGGAATTATTTTAAAATGTTCTAAATCGGTTTTCAACTGCACCTTAAGTATTTCAAACTATTCCTGGGTTGTACTAAGCTATTTCCAGCAGTGGCGTAGTTAGGATTTTTGGGCTTCACCTCAAAATATTGAAAAGTCGGTTTTGAAAGAAAAGTGTATCAGTTTTTAGTTTAATTTTGTAAACTCCAGGTTTTAAATAAACGTTGCAGGGTTTTTTAGTACTCATGAACTATTAATTAACTCTTGTATTTATTAATCCAAATATTAAAATAAATTATGCAAAATTGGTCCTACTAAAATAATTAACAAAATTATAAAATTGAACTATATTAGCACTTACTTTAAAATCCAAATTTTGTTAAGTTCCAATATTTAGATCAGCAAAAAATGTTTGCTGGTATTTCTCTCTAAACTAATTCAACTTATTTTTTGATTATTTATTAACTAACAAGTTGCAGTTTTTTATTAAATTCTAGTAATTTCTAAATACATTTTGTTAAAAATCAATGTAACCCGCATAATAATATGCAATAAATAAATAAATAATAAATAAAATAAATTAATTAAGAAACTGATATATTGTTGAGAAAAGAAATGTTGATGCAATTATTTATTAAGCTCTGATTAATTGAGGATAAAATTGATTCCGATCGTGGTCGATGGTAATGTTAGTGGTCGGCAACGTATGTATATTATCCAGAATGTCGATAATCGATAATATCGCGACTTAAAGAGGCAATAAATTGGTCGCTGGGAAGGAAGAGTGAGTGTGCAGTGTTGTGTTGTGTGTGTGTACGTATGTATGAGAATGAGAGAGAAAGCAGACATTACCGGGACAGAATGTGGTTTACGTATTTAATAATATATTACGGCATTACTCCCCGATATTCAGAAATAATAAAAATAATCGAAAATAAAAGTAGCGAGGACGTTTCTCTCTTCTGCTTCTTTTTGCTTTATTTTCTCAACACTTTAAAGCCCGATAATTGGCACGATCCGCGGACTGCACGCAACCCTTACACATTTTATTATATCCGCCGATTTATCTGGTGGCCGGAATCGAACACAGAATCATTACTATTATAAATTCATATACGAGGAATATACTTGGTCTGCAAAAGAAGTGTATACTATAGTATAGAATATTTTTTAAAAGTTTACTCCGTTCATTCCACATAATAATAATAATAATGATGATAATAATAATAGCGCGAGCGATAATAAATGCAACACCTGCGCGAGAAAGAGATTCATCTCTGGTAAGGAACAAGAAGAAGATGTGAGTTAAAAAACGTTAAAATCCGCATCGAAATATGTTCTGTACACATCGTAAATTGTTTAACTTTCGTCGAAAATTTTTGTTTCCGCGACTGTGAAGAAGAGACGACGACGACAACGACGGACGGCGAAGAAGAGGCCGCGCTCTCATATAGAAGGCGAGAGACACAACACACCTGTTATTATAATACTTTTATGGCCGGCCATAAACTATGTGCAGCTTTTATTATTCCGTTTTGCAAACAATTGCCACTTTAGAAGTTGTCTCTTCACGTCTTCTCTCCTGCTTAAAAAAAATTAAGGTAAAAATGGGAGAGAGCGCGAGATCATTATTCCTACGGGTTCCGTTCGCGTTCATTCAATTGACTCTGACCAACAACATGCAAAATGTCTTGTCTTGTGTGTGTGTGTGTCGTTTGTGTGTCCGACACGGGCTTTATTTGGCGCGACAACAAACGGCGAATCTATTCATCAATAAACACCATAGATTTGTTCTTATTTTACACAATCACCGACATTACGTTATTATTTCATAGTTTGTATTGTTGTGTGTCCTTCCAATGCCCTTTCATATGAATCATTCAGTTATTAGAAAGCAATCGACAATTTATAGACTTTTCTATATTAGATTTTTTAATTTATTACCATTCTCATCACTAAAATTGACTTTACATCATTATAATATTCAATACCAAAATGCAGTTTAAAAAAATAGATTTAGAAGACCAAATTATAATTTTAAAAAATTACTAAATTAATTCAAAAGTTTTTAGCAAACAACACTAAAATTGACTCACGTCATCATTGAGCGTGACGCTCCAAAGGATAGTAACGTGCTAATAATTTTGTATGAAGCCTGCCCACCCAGTTATCAAGAAGTTGGATTACGAACACTTGGGCGGGTGGGTGGGATACTCCAAAGAATGGTAACGAGCCAATAGTTTAGATTGAAGTGCCCCACCCTCCCACCCAAGTGTTAGTTATCAAAAAAAAATTAAATTACAATATGACTTCTGACGTCCGCATAGATGACAAACATTCAATTTTTTAATAACGAACACTTGGGTGGGTGGGTGGGATACTCCATAGCATGGTAACGCGCCAACAATTAGAATGGGAGTGGTCTACTCACTCACTCAAGTGTTAGTTATCAAGAAGTTGGATTACGATCTTCTCTTGTAACAAAATGATTTCTGACGTCCGCATAGAAGACAAACAATTAATTTCTTGACAACAAATACTTGGGCGGTTAGGTAGGACACTCCATAGCATGGTAACGCGCTAACAATTATAATGGGAGTGGCTCACTCACCCACCCAAGTGTTAGTTATCAAATTGTGTCACAACCTTCTCTTGTTACAAAATTGCTTCTGACGTCCGTATAGAAGACAAACATTTAATTTCTTGATAACGAACCCTTGAGAGGGTGGGACACTCCAAAGCATGGTAACGCTTCAATAATTTGGATTGAAGTGGCCCGTTCTCTTACCCGAGTGTTAGTTACCAAGAAGTTAGATTACAATCTTTTCTTTTGACAAAATTGTTTCTGACGTCCGCATAGAAGCCAAACACTTGGGTGGGTAAGTGGGACACTCCATAGCATGGTAACGCGCCAACAATTAGAATGGGAGTGGCCCACCTACCCACCAAGATGTTAATTATTAAGAAGTTGGATCACAATCTCCTCTTAAAATTAAAATATTAAATGGCGGTTTTTAAAAATTAATTTAGAGGACTTGATTCCGTAAGATACTTTAATTTTCCTGTTGTTCGGCTGGACGACCTCTATCTGTTCTTTGTTCTTGAAAGTAGCAAACTCGACAGGCTTTTAGTAGGTTTTTTGAAGTCCGTCTGGAGTTTTGGTGGACTGTTGCTTGATTACATCAGCTCTAGAAAACACTAGGGTCTTCGGGACTTCATTAAAAATGGCCAGGATTGGTACTTTTAGTGGAATAGGTGGCAATATGGTCTGTCTGGCTACAAATGATATAATGGCCGCTGTGGAGAAGGTTTTAACCTGATCTGTTTGAGATTGTCTTCAAAGATGTTCATCCTTTCAAATTCTTTGTTAACTATGAACTTCTCAAATCCATTAAGTTTCTTGTTTTGTTTCTTTTAAGATGATCTTCCAGTTTCTAGAGTTGGACATACATAAGTGCTAAAAAAGAATCTGTGGCTGGGACAAGTAGTTTATCAATTGGGGCGGGAATTTTTAGAACTGAGTTTCACCCACCCAAGTGTTCGTTATCAAGTGATTTGTTTACTTTTCTTGTTAGTGTACTTGAATGACAGCTGACATTCATTCTTGTCAATGAAATGATTGCAGGAGCATCAGCAGTGGTTACAAGATCCTATAGTTTGATAACAAACACTTGGGTGGGTTGGGCTATTTGTAAATTGAAATTTTAATCATATGGGATGAAGAACAATTTTGATTTGCGCCAGCTATATTTTAGCGATAGCTTTGCAAATGTTCTGCTTCAAGTGGTCAATTGTCTGTGAATTATTAGCGTACACCATTTCCTTCAATGCGCCTCACAAAAAAAAATCTAGCGGTGTCGCAGCTGCGAGGTGGCCAGTTTACATCGCCAAATCGGCTGATAATGCGGTTGTTAAATTTGGTGCGTAGAAGATTGATCGTGGCATGTGCAGTATGAGATATTGCTCTATTTTGTTGAAATCAGAGGTGTCGTAGATTAAGTTCCTCCAATTAGGGCCAAAAAATTTGTGATAATGTCTCTGTAACGATCTCCATCATTGGCCCCATCATCGTTTTTGAAGAAAAATAACTTAATAACGCTACCATTCTAAAACTAAATGGTTTGCAGTGGATGAATTGGTTTCTCGACTATGGCATGTAGATTATCTGTTCCCCAAATACAGCAATTTTGTTTGTTGCCAAGATGGAAATGGGTTTTATTCAAAAATATGATTTTTGGTTAAAACTTGAGTCAACATTCAATTTGTTTAAAGCCCACTGAGTAAAACAAAAATGGGATTCAAGGTCGGTTAATTTCTTGAACGAGTTGCAGTTTGTAAGCAAACATATTAAGATCTTTGTGAAGAATCCGCTTCAGTGTAGTTTGCCGAATATTGAGTTATTGACTTCTGCGCCGGAACATCAAGTTCCTGGGTTCTCGCGTACACTTTGAGCTACAGAACCGACAATTTCGGCAGAACGCCTTGGGTGAGTATGTTTGATGCGCGCATTGTCTACCAGCATTCCAGTTTTACGCATTTTGATAGCGCTTTATTTCTTTCAAACAACGTACGCAATTTTTGCGCTGTTGCAGACAAATGAAACCTATTTTCAAAATAAGCTTAAAAACATTTTAAATTCCCAAACAGAGGTATTTCAAGGTTCGGTTGTGGGTTCTATTCTCTTAGTAATAAAACTGACTGACTGACTGATTGATGATTTATTACTTTTGGTCGATAATCGGAATTGTTCTACTGATAGTTAAAAAAATACAACAAACTTAATCACATATATTGTTTATGACATGTACGATAGATTCTTCTAAATTAACTAAAACTATAATGAGTAATAAAAAAAATTATAAAAAAATTCAATACAAATAATTCTAATACATATAAAATTATATTATTAAATTCATGTATGTATATTTTGTATAATTTGCAAATTAACTTAATTTAGACTATTTTTATTAATTAATATAATGTTAATTATTAAGTTTGATTACTATTTGAATGTTTATTTTGTTTTTTACACAATATTTCAATAGTAATTGATTGTTTAATTAATCTGTTCAATTGAATGTAAATTTTTTGTGTTAAATTGTGTGTAAAATGAGATCATTTTAAAAGTTCTATGCAAGATGTTAGTAGCAGATTGTGCAATTTGATATGGGACAGCGTATAAAAACTCAAGAGGTTCGTATTGACCATTGAGAATTGGTCGAGTGTTTGATGGTAGTGAAATAAACTGCCCACCGCATTTGCCACTTTTAACGGTCTCTGAAAAACTGAAGAATGATTAAATATAAATCATCGGAGACACAATGCATCCGATATATTGGCCTATTGGTTAACACCTTCTAAAGGTAACCCTTAGTGTAAGCGACGAACTATGTCTTGCAAGACGACGACTCCATCGATGCAACAATAGGGCCTTCCTTAAACGCATTCTAAATGCCCTATTCTTGGCAAAATCCGCATATATTGTGATTGTGTAACCACCCTCGTAGGATGTCATTCGCTTTCGATGGACAGCTGGCGCTTTTAAAAATTTGTTTGAAAAAAAAATAGAGTTTTCAACCTCCGTTTTAGCACTTTTAGCTACAGTTAATTTAACCCGGCCTTTCAAAGCAGATGGCCCATAGATAAAGAAGTTACCTTTTTTCATTTCTTAATTATATTTCCTCCTTCGTTGATTTAAATAAATGCGTGCGTGTTACGTGTTTCATGATACCATCCCCCTCTAATTTATATTTTTATTATCAAGAACTCAATTATAAAATAGAATTAGTGTGCCAAAACACAGGTGCAAAAATTAATGCTATTTTTCCTATTATAGAAAGCAACGAGAGCAGGAAGCCGATGGAAAAAATCAGGTCTGAATACATTATCCTCAATTCGTGCGGCAACAATGTGGTCAATACGGAGCCCTGCCATTGACAGTGGACATCCCTTATGTCCTTTTCAGTCCCTTCAGATACCTTTCTTACGATAATGGATGAGGTCATATGTTAATGGTTCTCGTGGGATTTGAATATTCAGTAAAAAACATCACAGATCCCTTTAGAATACTATTTTCTTTATATACATAAAGAACATAAAAAACATTATTTTCCCATACTATTGCAATATTTTATTAAGAGAGTTTTCATGCTTTAAATAGTAGAAATATGCAAATTGCAAAAACTGTCGATGTAAGCTGTTCAAAATGTTCTTTATCTTTACAAGTATCATTTGTAAATTGCAACTATTAAAACATTGTATTATAGTATTCAATTACGTTGCAATAAATAAATAATTTTGCGTGAGTGGCACGTTTTGGTTTAATTAACCATTAGACTTGTTAATTGGTTATTTTCGTTGACTTTGAGTCCTTGATGGATCCCCTAACGGCGATGCAAATGCCGATTGTTGTTAATTATGATTTTATCACTCTGTGACCCTCTTCTACTGTATACATTCGATACGTATGTAAGTACAATCGGGGACGTTTTGCATTTTATGAATATTAATGGTGAATCACCTGTTTGGAGGAGAACACCTGTGCCCCGTTCGCCTTCATCGAATTTTCACCGCACGAACGTTATTAACTACATCCGAATTATGCAGACGCAATAACTAACTAACATGTGACATTATTAAATATTTTATTCAATAACGAGACACCTTCGAATGAATCGTATGAATCGTATGAATCGCGCATTGATAATTATCAATCAACAACATTAAACGACGTCCATTGTCTAATAATTTTAAAGAAAACCGATTGATCCAGATCTGAAAGCCGAAATGAGCGTGAAGAGACGAATGAAAAGAGCAACAGCGAATAATAATAATAATAATATGAAGTTTTTGCATTATAATGGTTCGGACATCAGAGCTAATATTATTTTATATTATGCATATTTTTTAAGAGGCAATAAAAGCCGCTTTTTTATTGCCTTTAAAAGGGGTGAAATTTCGTTAATTATCCATAGTCGGACTGTCCCATGAAATTCACGGTGTATTAAACCGCATGAAAAGAAAATGTTTATAGTTTCATAAACGATTCAATGTTATTATAGCAAATTCTCAATACAGTCCACAAAAGCCTTGGAAATCACGATTCGCCGTGCCCAACTCAAAATGCGACCAATTTTTAACCACCTTTTTCATAAACGTATTCCGCCGCGCAATTTCAACAATTCTTAACAACAATGTTTTCAAATTATTAATTTCAGTCTTAAGTCTAACCATCACCATAAAAATCTATCCATTCATTCGATTCGAGCAGGTCAGCTTCTTATTATTATTATTGTGCAATATTTTCACACTGAATTACATTCATCCCACGCACTTTAATCCTTACAAAAAATAAGGTTTTTTTTAAATATCCCCGTGTGAATATATAAAATTTTACAAAACCGGTAATTTTCGCAACAGGCAATCTGTCTTGCTGTGAATTTAACGAACTATTTTTCTTTAAAAAAATGCACCCCATGCACAATTTCTACTTGTGTGATTTTTTTTATTTCTAAGGGTTGAAACGGCTTTTTTTATAAAATTGAGAATTTTTTAAACGTTTATGTTATTTTTTTAAATTAACATAATTGATTACAAAAATGTAACCCAAAAATACTAAAAGTAATAATTAATAGAAGGAATTTATATATACGTATGCAGTAATGTTAAATTAGTTTATTTATTTATCTATTAGCGTTTACTTGATTTTTGGCTGTTTGGCATAAAAATCATAATATAATAATAAGTTGATATAATTAATATTCTAATTTAGTTTACTTCTAACATTTTCTTAAGCATCATAAAGTCATCTAATTGTTCTTGCTTAAAGTTTATTTTTATTATATGAGCAATTCCATTTCAAAGGGATCAGAGCAGGAGGGGGGTGCGTCGAGAAACTTGCTTTAGTATTTTTTTTGTTTGTTTATATAACTTATTAGTAGCCTATTTATCGGTTCTTGAGGGTATGAAACTAAAACTACAATTTTTTTTTCTTTCATAGTTTGAAAACATGTTTATCGTGCTAGAGAAAAATTTAGAAAAACTTTTGACAATTTTGAAAACAAAAAAAATATTTTGATAGTTATGAGAACATTTAGACATTTTTTTGACAGTTTTGAAAACATTATTTTGACAATTCAGAAATTATTTCAGTTTAGTAGTTTTTTGACAGTTTTTAGATTATTTAGAAAAAAAATTTGAAATTTTTTTGACAGTTCAGAAGGTTTATTGGACAATTTTGAAAGCATTTAGATTAACTTTTAGCAGTTCAGAAATTATTTTGATAGTTAAGTGTTGAGAAAAAAAAAATTGAGAACAGTAAGAAATAAGTTTTACTCTAAAAGCTCTAGAAGCTCTCATTAGCAGAATTGTTAACGCAATAGTTTAGTGCGTCGACTGATGCACCGGTAGTGTGAGTTTGATGCACCGGTAGTCTGAGTTCGATTCTTAACAATGACCGTATCTAGTTTATAAAATACATTTCAGGAACACCTTTTGCAAGTTAATGGCAAACCAGCAAAGTATCTTTCTACTAAATTTTATTAACAATGATCTTTAGATTTCATGTTACTATAGGTCCTGTGTGTAGAATTATCATAGCATCCCACAAACAAAATTTGATCCTAATCTTATTAACAAGCTTGATTGTCATTTATCACAAATCTGTGTGTGACAAAGCTGAAGAACACTAAATATTTTTTTTTTAATATTGTAAGAAAGGCTTTTGGGAGCTATTTAAAGTGCTTTTGATTTATTTGATTGTTCTAAAATTATTTTAGAATTCCAACAAAACTACAAGATTTTAAAAAGTTCTATAAGATACTTCATTGATCACGGAATGCTCTAAAAAACTTAATGTCTTTTTTAGAAAACTTTAGAAAGTTTAAAATAAATTATGGAAACATTATATGAGCTACTATAGTTTATAACAGTTTGTAAATAATTTGACATTTTGTAGAATTCTTGACGTTTCATAAATAAATAAATAAATAAATAAACAATTCAACAATTTATGGACAAATCTAATTTAGTTTACTTTGAATCTAGTTGGGTTAACTTATAGGTCATATGGTGCATGTTTGCAAAGCAGATTTTTATCTTTTTGCTGTATATTCAATCAAAATTTTGGTATTTTTAACCAATTAGTATTACATTACAGTTTTCTACAATTTTTAATATTGGATTTTTGGATTGATTTATGTTGAAGGTTTATTTTAAAGTCACACAAAACAAGTTTTTGAAGCAAATTTTTATCTTTTTGCTGAATATTTAATCAGATTTTAAATATTTGTAACCAATCAGTAATAAATTACAGTTTTATACAATTTTTAATCATTTAAATTTAGTTTGCGCTCACCTATCCAATTGTTTGTGATCTTATTTTTTGATCAGAAACACATGAGTAGGTGGGCGGGAACTATAGTTAAAAAAAAATTATGAACTGAGTGCCCACCCACACATCCAAGTGTTTATGATCAAGAAATTAGATCACAAACACTTGGGTGGGTGGGCGTAAACTCTAGTTAAAACTACTGTCGCGTAATTAGTCAACTTAGTGCATCACCCACTTACCCAAGTGATTGTATTTAATAAATTTGATCACAAACACTTGGGTGGGCGTGCTGAAATTTGAGTGAAAATTATTATCTCTTAATTAATAAATTGAGTGTCCAGCTCACCCACTCTAGTTTTTGTGATCAATAAATTAGATTACAAACACTTGAACGGGTAGGCGGTAACTTTTGTTAAAACTACTGTCCCGTAATCAGTGAACTTAGTGCCCCACCCATCTTTCCAAGTGTTTGTAATTAATAAATTTGATAACAAACAAACACTTGAGTGGGTGGGTGGAAATTTTACCTAAAACTACTGTTTTATAATCAATAAACTTGCACTTGCAGTTTGTTTGTAAATGATTTGACAGTCACACCATTTTATACAGTTTGTTTTGTATAAAAAAAAAATTATAAACATTTAAAGATTTTATAAACATTTTGACTGCTTATGACGGTTTTAATTAAATTGGCAGTTTGTGACAGATTTGTAGTTTGTACATTTGTTAACATTTTATAAACATTTAAACAATTCATAGACGTTTTGACAGCTTATGATAATTTGTAAATAATTTGTCAGTTTGACAGATAACAAATAATTTTCCAATTTGTGACCATTTTTAGACAGTTTGATAGTTTGGAAATGTTGACATTTTACGAAAATGTTAACTAATTTTATACGATAAAATTTAAGAAGACTTTAAAAAACTATATAAGGGAATTGAAGAAGTTTGATAGAACTCAAAAAGACTTAAAGTCTTTACAGGATTTGAAAAAGTTTAACAGGGTTTAAAAAGACTTCCTGAGAAGTTTGAAAGATATTGCAAGGTTTATAAGAGACCTTAAAAGTAACTAAAACAAAAACTTTGAGAAATTTGAAATAATATAAACTTGAGAGTTACTACATATAACAGATAATCTTAGAAAACTTTAACAACGCTTAGAAACGTTTAAGAAGTTTTAGAAGGTTTTAAAAAAATTTGGGTATTGGATAAAATAATAAAAAAATTTTGAAGAACCATTGAAGATAACCAAATATTTTTTGAGGCTCTTGAGAGGAGCTTTAAAACACTCTGGAAAGTCTAAAGTTGTTAAGAGACTTTAAAAGACTTTGTTAAAGACATTACGAGGTTTAACAAAAAGTTTAAAAATTACTACACGTTACTGAAAAGTTTTAAAGAACCTTGACATTTTCATTAGATTGAGAGGTTAGAGAAAGCCGTTAGAAAATATAATAGTTTTAGAAACTTATAAGAAATTTTAAAACATATTTTTAGTTCATAATAGAACTTGAGAACGACTAAAAAGTTTTGAAGGACCTTATCAACGTAGAACATTTTATAAATAGAAAAGTTTTAAAATATATTCCGATGATTATAAAACCTTCTAGAGACGACAAAAAATTATCTTTTAAGATTTTTTTTTTAAATTAGAGTCTAAAAGTATATTCCAACAAGCTACTAAAAGGTCTTTTTACTAAAACTTTTATTAAAACTAATCATTTTAATAAGACTTTTGATTTTTTTAAACTTATTAAATTGATATATAATTGTAGAATTGAAATTTATATTTTTTTTTAATATTAAGAAGTAACTAGCTCGAGGTTGCTCCACAAAGTTGAGTATGCTGCTGCATGATAAAAATGTATACGGATTAGATATGTATAGAATGAGTTTATGTAATAAAATGTTGAAACGGGAATGCACATAAATGGAAATATCCGTGAGGTGAGCGCAGTAAGAGAAGACGAAGACGAAGAAGTTTTAAATAAAAATGTGCAGTTGCAGACAGACAGGGGCATCGGATGAACAATTTATTGTAGGTGATTAATGCCGTATGGTAATTATCCCGTGCAGGACGTGTATTTGCGTGCAATTACGCAAATGCGCGCAACATTTTGTTATGCATTAAGAGAGGCATTGAGGGAATGAATAGCAACAGACATACACTACACACATCTAAGAACAATTCCGCTTCTTTTGAAATAATAAGCGTATGCTAATTCGATTGTGTCGGCTCCTCTTGAACTGTCCGATCCGGAATATAACGGATGCATCAATGCAGGAATTGCATTGCGCTCGCTCGCGCCAGTTTTGCATATTGCCTCATTACCGCAATAACTCTCAACTTGTTGGCCGCAATTAACGTTCCCATACGTATACTTAGTTATGCCGTGTCTCTCTCCTCTATTGCTGCCTTCTAGGAAATTATCATGTATTATATAAATAACATTCATTTAGTCCCATGCTTCATTATGAAATCTCCGATATCAATTCATTTTACAGCAGTGCCCATGCGCGTAAATATTCTCCATGCATGCGCTTCTTATTATCTATTATCATCTTACTTACCAATACAACAACACACGTACTACATGTACTGTACCGTACCACATACATAAACAATTAATACCATCTACTTATCGTATACGTTGTCTAATTACATATTATCCTCTCTACTACACATTTTACGCATAAAAAATGTTAAATTTGTTTTCTTTTCAAAACAGCGTTTGATTACTTATGCAAATCATCAACATGCTTACCATATCTTATTCACACTATCAGTTTAAATTATAAATAACTGTGTCTTGGCTGCAACGCGTAACTTAAAACCTACCACCAGTCACAAAATGCACTACCGTATTGTAGTGGAAAATGTTTTTTTAATTTTTTATTTATATATTTATAGATTAAAAACAAGATTTAAAAAGACTATAAACATTGATCTTCAATAATGGCTGATTATAAGTTTTAAGGAACAATGAATTTAAAAGCTTCAATTTTTGAATAAATTAGAATTTCTTGTATAATTCCAATTTGTTTTTGCTAGAAACTTTCGGAGATGTTGTTTATTTTAAATTTGAAGTCGTAGAATGCAGCAAACTGGCCTTCAAGTATACTACTTGATTTTCTTTTTCTAGTATCGTTTATACTTGTACAGATTGTCCGCTCACAAAAGTAGAAAAATTTAACAGAAACGGTTTAAACGTAGACAAAAAAATCAAACAATTTTTTTTAAAAGGTAAAAAAAAAATAAAAATGTATAAAAGTGTTAAGTGACGTGTAAAAAAGACACAAAATCTGTAAAAATGTCAAAAAAGTGTCTAATAAATGTTTAAAAATTGGATTATTAAACTTTGGCTTTAAATTACAGTTATTTGGCACAAATTTATAAAAATTTGGCTTTATATAGTCAAAAACTGCTATTTTACAGTAAAAACTAGTCTCAACCAATCACACTCTGCTTATAAACAATAATCCGGTCAAGAACAAATTAAAACAATTGGTTTATTAAAATTCAACCTAAAATTATACTTATTGAACCTAAAATTACAAAAATCCGGCTTTTAAAGATTAAAAACTGCTTTTATATAGTCAAAAACTGCTTTCAAACTTTCATTTTAGTTACAAATTCATTATAAATTAATCAAAAAACTAATTTACTTGGAACTGGGATAAATTATTTTTTCTTGATATGTTACAGCACTACCGACGGGGATTGAAGGCAATTCTCACAGAACACTAGCTAAGGTCTATATAGACTAACCCGGCACCACCTCCAGGTAATGCCCAAAAACAAGAACTCTTCGCAAAAGTAAAAAGGCGGTCAAAGTCTCCTAAGTCCAAATAGAGATACAGTGCTTTTATCATCCAAAACCTCAACGTACAAAATCAAAGCAAACAAAACTTTGTACGGGCCTTATTTTAATATATAATAAGATCTTATTAGGGTCAATCTTTTCAGAACCAACTCTGGATAACAAAGTACTGCCAACATTATAAATCTTTTTTTTCTGTCCACAGATTCAACATTCAACAAAGCATTACTGGAAATCCTCCAATGGTATTCAAAAGACAGTTTGTGTGGTAAATTGGTTCCATAGAAGGCAAAAATTGTTCAAAGTACATTACTGTACAAAATTTGCAAATTAATTTATTTTATAAAAGATATTATAAGTGGGGCAAAAAACTCATTTATAGCATTAAATTTGCACAACAAACTAATTCATTTTATGAATTTTATTATAAATTGAACAAAAAACTATATTTGATTGTCTACCTCTTTAGACATTGCAATTTGGTTGCCAGTTGTGATACTGAAGTTTTATAGATGATTTCGATCTTTTGGTTGAAGCAACATGAGCTACAACTACTTTGCACTACCAATTATTATCTAACTTGTGTTTAAGAGCACATAAATCAATTATACGAATTCATTTTTCACCATCAAGCAATGCCAAACCACCAAGATTCACTGATGAGAATTTGAGAAAACCGAAATAATTGTATTTGGCCAAGCGGCCAACTTTGGAGTTGGATTGAATTTGGGTAATTGATTTTAAACCTTTGTTTTTCATCCAAAAAACTTATGTTGCAGAAAGTTACTCAAAAATTTATTTATTTTATCAAATTTATAATAAATTGAGCAAAAAACCCGTTTATTGCACAAAACTATGTTATAAAATTCATCATAAATTGCAAATAAAACTTATTCATTGCATAAAATTTGTTCAAAAAAATTGAATTTTGTTAAAAAACAAAAAATAGATGCAACTTATTTATTGCATAAAGTTTTAACAAAAAGTTAATTGATCTTATGAACTTGACCATAAACTGCACAAAAAACTTAATTTATAAAGAAAATTAACATATAAAATTAAGTTATCTAAAAAAAAATGAATTGAGCAAAAACTCAAATCGCACACTAATTCATTTTTTCTTTGAAATCAATTCAGTTTTCTTATTTAAAACCAGCATCAACTGTTTGATTTATTATTCCTAATAAACGGCTTTTTTAAATTTTAACAAAGCACCTTTTTGATTTAAATGAAATTCATACAAATCGTACCGGTTAAATGCAAGTAAAAGGGTCTTCAGATTTCCAGAAATACGTTAAAATTGCACAATTTATTAACCGCCGTTTCACCCCTTGATAGAAAAAAAAAATCACAATTCCCATAAAAAGTAAATGTGAAGACAAGGGGTGTCAAGTAAATATAAATCTGAATACAATATTTATACCAAATTTAAAATGAGTAGGGATTAGTTGCATTCCGAAATGTGTTTGAATGTAATATTAAAATATTTATAAACGTGAGTGACATAAAATTTGAATACGACGATGACGAGTTGAAGTAGTTTATGTGTACATAAGTACATAGGCGAGATGGAGAAAGACAGTCGGCACGCCGGAGAAGGTCAATCCCCATTGTACACACATATTATTTCGCAATTAAAGTTGGCAAATTGTTTTGTGCGGGAGAATACGTGATGCAAATTAGCGATTCCCAAGTGGAATAACTTTTATTCGCCCATTTATTTCATTTCTCACAAGTCATACTCGTAAAAGCGGACATTCTAAGAACGCTCATTACACCTCTATGCCTCTTTAATGAAACAACCGCGCCAACCAACCAACCAACCAACCAACGTTATTTATTTTGCTTTTTCTTATTCTTTTATTTTTTACTTAAAATTTATTTATTTTATTTGAGGCACGAGGAGACGAATGCATTAATTATCATCCGCGACCGGATTTTTAATTTTAATTGGCGTGAAGAGTAACTGAAGAGATCGAACAACCTCTCACTATCCACTATCCACCCCCGACGACCGACTACTACGGCGACTACATCGTCTACATCTAACGATTTTGTGTATTCTGCTTGCAACGTCACACGTCATTCGCAGGAATTTTACTATCAAATGGACGAAAGCGGGGCTAACAGACCGTGTGATTGCCCAAAATCGTTTGTGGTTCTGTCCCTCCACACATACAACTTTGGCTTATTCCGAGAATATTACATCTCTTCTATGCTCTCATCACGTCCCCTCTTCCTCTTCCTCCACCTACTACTCCCTCATTCTAATACAACAGAAACGGCAAAGAAAACCGCCGATATCCGACGCTTCGTATTGTGCTTTTTGAACTAGAAGAATACCAATAAACGTTGTCATTGGGGCACATTTTTTTATATATTTACATTCTTTACTTTTTGATGAAATCAATATAATTTATTACAAATTTGTTAATGTAATAGCTTTCAGTTGATATGGTTTTCAATTTTTCAAATTTATGAAATGATGCGTAAAGTGCAGCTTGTATCATATTTCATTTCCGCCATGCAAAATTGAACAAAATTGAAATCGGATAAAGGGTTGCTGCCTGCTTGCTACATAATATATAATGTATTTAAATAATATATAATGAAAAAGGGGTTGTTGCGGCGCCATTTTCATTTTCGTTTTAAACAGATTTAACAGTCGTAATCGATGCCACGTGTCGGTTGGCTCATTGGAATTGTAAATGACATAACACATATACACAACACACGGCGCAAGCAGCAAGCAACCCTTTTTAACAATCGGATATTGAATGAAAGGGCGCGTGGCGGCTTCTAAACATACATCCATCCATACTCTACACACGTGTTAATAGGAAACCGGCGACTTCTTCTCTCTTCTGCCTTCTCTACCTTGGCAGCAACAACAAGCTTGCTACCTTCTGATGAATGGACCGTATACCTCGAGGCTATATTTCCTGTATATCGATATATTGTGCGATACCATATTCTTAAATTATAATAAAAATTGAAATAATTCAATAAAATTTTTTTTTTTAACTTTACGACTCCACTAAATAAATAATAATAAAAAAACTATAAAAAACATATTTTATTTATAAAGGTAACAAAATATAGCAATTACTTCTGTGCAGAAATTACAATATTTACTGCACTTTATATTGCACTCAATAAATATGCAATAAAAATATTTGCAAAACATTCTTTATTGTGTTAAAAAACCGTTTGCAAATTCCCACAGGTATACGTATTTTTTTAACAAAAACGGTTTTTTAAAGTGCATACCTCCTATTTTTTAAATAACAAAAGATACGCACCGAATGGAAAGTTTCTCTTCACAATAAACCCAGTAATTTACCTAAAATAAGCATGAAGTAATGAGCATACGCCTTCAAGTTAATTTATTAAATTGAAATACAATTAGAAATTAAATGGTTGTGCAATTGCGGAAAATTACAAATCGATCATAATTTTTTTGTTTAAATTTGGTAATTAATATCAGAAAATAAACAGTTTACACATCCTAGTGAACAGGTAATTGCCGCAATTTACTTAAAGGGGGCCAGATTATATATTTATTTTTTAATTGCAATCATTTTCATTTCACGGCAGCAACGCTTATTAAAGAGAAATCGCTTATAAAAATATAATAATATTACATTTGTAAAATGTTTTATTAATAAACATGTGAAAAACACGATTTAATTAAATAAAACTCTTGTCTTGTTAATTGTTTCTTTATTAATATTATTTCATCCGTCAAAGTTTCATAATGTGCATGCATGCATCAACAAAAACTTAAATTGTTAATACAACTTAAATAAATAAATAAATACTTACCACAAATGAGCAATTTTGCGAGATTAAAATTTATAATTAAAAAAATTGAATTAAATTTTCTGATTTCTTCTATTAATTTCGGAAAAAAATGCAATTTCTAAAATAATTCAAAAATTTTTGTTTCTTAAAAAATGTGCAAAGCAATCATCAATAGTACGGAAATCATTCTTCTGAAGTTTTACAACATTCTTAAAAGTTTGCGAATCCGTACAATTATATCAATTATAACTTTTAAAATATAAAAAAATATCAAAAAACAACAATCACGAGCCCTCAATGACGATAGAAAGAAGAAAACGTTATTATTATTTTATATATTACACATTTCATTTATTATATTGTATAAGTATGTACATATTATTAATAAATTATATTATAAAAAAAAATGTGTGTGCTATAGTACTGTGACAGTACAAATAATTAAATTCAATATTTTTTTCTTAAGACTACCTGCGAGGTAGGTTGAACTGTAGTGTCCAACTATCCGCCCAAAAGTTGTAATCAAGAAACTGGAAGTTTCTCTTACCTGCAAGCGTTAAAAATCTTTATGTGCTATGAAATTAAAGTGATAACACTTAAGCGGGTGTGTGGGGTGTTCTAGTTTATGATTACTAGCAAGTTTAAACTAAAGTGTTCATTTACGAGCCCGAATGTTTGTTATCAAGAAATTTCTTTTTTCTGCAAGCATTATAAGTCTTTATGTGCAAAAGAGAGAAAGTCATATGTGTTTTTTAGATGACTAACAATTTGGCGGGTGGGTGGGGTATTCTAGTTTTAAGACTGGCAAGTGTCGGATTCATTTCCTCAGGTTGAAATGCCTACAGACTAAAAACCGCCCAATAATGAATGCCAAATGGAAGTTCGAGACCTTACGGCTCATGTACCTTCCTTTATAGTATAGTTAGATTTAAGCCTTATAAGCTGCAAAAGATGGTGGGTATACCTGAACCCTGTTAGTACTGTTAAATTAGAGTGCGGCTAATTGATTTACCGGGCGTTTTATAAAAGAAAGTCTCCCTGTCTGGCTCGGCGAGTCAGGCCAAATCGGGGTTCGGATGAAACGCGAGATTATCGAAGTATTTTACGGCTAAAGTTTTGATTTGATGGCGCAGAAGAGGCAACCCTAGGTCCGCCCGAATATCTCTATTCCGACAGTACCATGGAGCACCGAGGAGGCTCCTCAAAGTGACACTTTGGAATGCTTCAAGACGATCGAGATGACAGCGCGAGGCCGTGCTCCAGATCGGGGATGCGTATGTCAGCATAGGCCTAATGGTGGAAGTGTAGAGCCGGGTTTTGTTCCGAATCGACATGCCGCTGTTTCAACGCAACATCGGAACAAGAAGATTTTTCGCCATTTTGGTTTTATCGAGAATGGACTGCACGTGTAATTTATACGTGAGTCCCTTGTCTAAGATAACCCCAAGATACTTAGCAGAATCAGACCACGGTATGGGAACATTGTTAAGACTGATGTTCTCATCGGGTGTAATTTTCCGGCGTGTGAAGAGAACAGCCTTGCTTTTCTCTGGATTTACTTTGACTCGCCATTCGTCCAACCATTCATCCAGGTCGTCCGTGGCTTTTTGTAGTCTTGAAATAATCACAACGGGTGATTTAGAAGAATAAAGAAGAGCTGTGTCATCAGCAAACTGTGCCATTGGAACCCCATGCGTCAATCCCGAAAGCATATCGGCAAAGTATAACGAGTAGATTGATACTTAACCGCCCGAGTGTTTATTATTAAGAAATTCGAAATTTTATTTGCCTGAAAGCGTGTTAATATATATATATATATATATATAACGGTCCCAAAACTGACTCCTGTAGTACACCACGAGTAATGTCCTATAAATATGTGTGACAGTTTGAACATATTTGTGACAACTTGAGTATTTTTTATGACATTTGAAGACATTTCTAATATTTTGAAGACATTTGTAGTAATTCCAGAACATTTGTGATAGTTTTAACATATTTGTGATAGCTTGAGTACTTTCTTATAACAGTTTTAAAAGTTTTTTTTTAGAACATTTTTTAATATTTTATAACTTTTAAAAACATTTGATAAATTTTCAAAATTAAATTTTATCAAATTTAAAGCATTTTTATAAATTTGTTTTTTTTTTGTGAAATTACTGTAAAATCTAGATTTGATTTTATTGATATTGAGAAAACAATTTGTAAACTAGAAACTCAATACTTTGCTCAAATCCAAGTTTCAATAATAATAATAAATATTATTATTATTATTATTATTATTATCAATTTTGGGCGGGTAGCTTTTTCTGCTGTGGTTCACTCATCCACCACCCAAGTGTTGATGATCAAAAGATTTGTTATTCCGCCCACCGTTTGTGTAAGTTGCCAGCAATACAACAGACAATTAGCTTACAACAAGTTTCTTGATGACGAGCGTTTGTGTGGACGAACGGGATTTAAGTTCAAATTGTGGGTGAGTGGTTTTTTGTTACTGTGGCCTACCCACCCACCCAAGTGTTGGTGATCAGAAGATTTATTATTCCATCCACCGTTTGGTTAAATTGTTAGCAATACAACAGACGATTAGCTTACAACAAGTTTTTTTTATAACAAACGTTTGGGTGGGCGGGCGGAAACCAAGTTTAAATTGTTGGCTAATAGCTTTTTTTACTGTGGTCCACCCACCCACTCAAACGTTGGTGATGAAAAGATTTATTATTTTACCCACCGTTTGTGTAAGTTGCTGGCAATACAATAAAAAATTATCTTACAACAAGTTTCTTGATTACACGCGCTTAGGTGGGCGGGTGGGAATTAAATTTAAGTTGTGCGCGGGTAGCCTTTTCTACTATGGCCCGCTCACCCATCCAAGTGTTGGTCATCAAAAGATTTATTATTCCACCCACCGTTTGTGTAAGTTGCTAGCAATACAACAGACGATTAGCTTACAACAAGTTTCTTGATGCCAAACGCTTGGGTGGCTGGGCGGGAACTAAGTTTAATTTATAGGCGAGTAGCTTCTGCTCCTGTGGTCATTAAAGTACTTGACACTTGTAGCATACCAGGTACGCTGTCAGAGTTGGGGTTGTATTAAGCTGTAATATTATTAATTATTTATACACTGGCATAATGGCTTGGAGTTGTATGATAACACCGTATTTGGCATTGAGGTTTTATTCTTAACAGCAGTTGAGGTTATGTTTGTGCACTGAGATTTGAGCTTTTGTGGTTGCACAATAACTGCAAAAGATTGGCAGTTAAGACTTGATGTTGTATTCAGGGCACATTACATTAGTAAGGAGTGAAGAGTATATATTGGGGATGTGTTAATTAGTTGATTGGTACTATAGTATACTATTTATTGATATAAATATAGAGATTTAGGCATTATAGTATGCCCATAGATATAACTTTACTGCGCAAACGTTACTGATACGTTTGCGCAGTAAAGTGACGCGGCCAAATAATTTGACAGCAATGTCCGTTCCTTGATTATTGTTGTTATTATCATTGATTAGTGTTGAGTTAATAAAAATACAACGTTTAGGCACGGTGTGATGGTTAGGAGGTTCAGCGTGCATTGCGTCAGTTACATAAAAAATCAAAATTTATAAACTGGGCGTAACATTTGAGAATATTGTTTGGGAATTAATTAATTAGTTTGAATTTTTTTTCTACTATTTCGAACATTTTTGACAACTCAAATCAATTTTTAACTTTCAAAAACATTTTTATTTTTAGTTTGAATTACTTTATACATATTAGAAAAAAAATTATTATTTAAAAAATTTAATGACATTTTAATACATTTGTTGACATTTCAAAACAAGTTTTTAACATTTTTGAAACAATCATTTTTAGGAAAATGTTTTTTGACATTTTTTGACATTTTAAAACATGTTTGGTATTTTAGAAATTATTATTGACATTTTAATCATATTTTAAACATTTGAGAACGTTATTAAAATTAGAAAATTGTTTTTATTGTTTAGAACTGTCTAAAACCACATGGTAATTGAGTAAAAAGAGTAATTGTTATTATATATATTGATATTCTCTAAAAAAATGGCACTAGTAACTTGAAATTTAAGTATTGTTGTTGAATCCACAACTGCATAACAAAGTCTAATTGATATATAGTTTATTGCTTTGGTATTTTGAATCATAAAATACACTGTTCTTTATACAATTATTAATAAGTTTGGTTGAATAATCAAGTTTTTATTAATTTAATTTAATTTGTATTGAGATTATATATCACAACTCTTGTTTGGCTTCAAACTTTTATTAGTAAACCGCACGTCATTGATTGTAATCTTGTGAAACTCAAAACATTAACACACTAGATGTGATAAAATGATTTCTGACGTCCGCAAAGAAAGTCAAACTATCAAATTCTTGATAACAAAAATCTGGATTGGTGAGTAGATCACTCCATAGCATGGTGACAAATCAATAGTTTGCACTAAAGTGGCCTACCTTTCCAAGTGTTAGTTATCAAGAAGTTGGATCACGACCTTCTCTTGTGACAAAATAACTTCTGACGTCCGCAGAATGGCCAAACTACAAATTTCTTGATAATGAACATTTGAGTGGGTTGGTGAATTACTCTATAGCATGAAAACAAATCAATAGTTTAAATTGGAGTGACTTACCCACCCACCCAAATGTTAGTTAACAAAAAGTCTGATCACTAAAGTCTTTTGTGACAAAATAACTTCTGACATCTGCAGAAGGGTCAAACTATAAATTTCTTGATAACAAACACTCATGTCAGTAGTTTGGTTTGGATTGACTCACACACCCACCCAAGTTTTAGTTATCAAGAAATTGGATCACAAACTTTTCTTGTGACAAAATAACTTCTAACGTCTGCAGAGAGGTTAAACTACAAATTTCTTGATAACAAACATATGGGTGGGTGGGTTGGTGGGTTACTCCATACTTTGATAACAAGTTAGTAGTTTGGTTAGGACCCACACACTCACCCAAGTTTTAGTTATCAAGAAATTAGATCACGACCTTTTCTTGTGACAAAATAACTTCTGACGTCTGCAGAGAGGCCAAACTACAAATTTCTTGATAATGAACACTTGGGGTAGTTGGGTAGGTCACTCCATAGCATGATGACAAGTCAGTACTTTGGACTAAAGTGGCTTCTTTATGTTTTTGATATTATTATTATCAATTCAGCTGTTCTTTTGTTTTATATAATATTGTATAGTTTACCTTTAGCAGTGAAATGGCTAAAAGAACTTGGTGTTAAAAAAATACTTTAACTAATTAATATACGACATAAATGCTTGGTACGGTGATTGGGTGGTTGTGTGGTTAAGCGTACGTTGCCTCCATTATTTGACAAATAAATTTAAATAAGATAACTGTCAAACATATTACTGCTTTGACAGGAACACATTATCTATCAAAATACAAAGTAATATTACTAAGAAGCATTAGTCAACTGACTTAAGGTTAATTAAAAAAATAAGCAAATTGGCAACGGTCACAAACACAAAAGTAGAACATTCTTTAATCTAAGCTGGGGTCTGGCAAGGTAACTGTAAAAGCATTTGAGTACAAAAATCAAAAACTTTTTTGGTGTATTTCGAAAATGTACTTGAAAATAATTATCATCAAGAATCAGTGGTTTGTTGTTAGAAAAATCGATACGTTTTTTTTGCTGCAAGTATTATAAAAATATCAAAACAGTATCTTTAAAATCGATAACTGAGGATTATTTTACGTAGGAAAGAAGATAACCATCAATTCATAATACTTGCTACTTCTCATAAACCTACATAAGTACTTAATTTTTATAAACGGTATAAAACTGCAACAGAAATTTTTCCTAAAATTTTATCTTAAAACTAAATGTTTGTTTCTTGTATCCTTTGTAAATCATATTTAATTTAAAATTTAAACTAAGCCATTGAAGCAACAGTTAATATTGTATTTTAATAAAACCTTTATCATAAATGATTAAAATATTGCGATATTAATTATAAAGGTGAATGCAATTTAACATATTCCAGACATTTACATTTTATTCCGAGTTTAATAACACACTTTGCAGACCGAATGATAAAAATTATGCTGATGAATAATAAGCGATTACGGTACAGCTAATTAAAAAAATATTATTATAAGTAACATAATTTAATTAGCGAGTCGAGTTTTATTTATTAATACATCTCATTTTTATTTTATTATATTTTTTTAATCCGCGTCGGAAATATTTGCACTACTACAAGTTTAACATTCTCTATAAAGACTTTGCTAAAATTCATTCTTGGAATTAATGGATGGATGGACCACCCGTGTAAATTGTAAAATAATTAATAAAAAAAATATTTCTATGAAACATAAACCCTTATTCAAATCCCTTCTATTCAAAGCACACCTTTTTTTCCGTAAATATGCGAATCCGTTGGGTCTTTTTTATATTTTGTAAATTGATCCATTTGACCCAAATTTCTTTTAAAATCTGTGAGAATTGCGCGCATTGAAAAAAAAACCCTCGACGTAGCGGTAAAAGCTGGGAAGAGATTTTTGCTTGAATAAAATTTGCTTTTTTATAGAAAACAGCCCCAAAGTAAAGTAGGTCGCAAGGTGCCAAAGTGGCAATACATAATATAACAACAAACGTGGTTCTTTCCTGGGAAAAGCAAAGTAGTCAGTTTCAATTAAATTGTAAAACTAATAATAATAACAGTGCAGACGTTATCAAGATGTTGTAAAAATTTTGTCCCGACGGCTGCGGCGATAAAGTATAAAAACTTTTCTACCCCGACAATAAAAATTTCATAAATAATTTTTGAGCATAATTGCTTTATCCTGAGCGCGTTACCCCTTTATAACATAGTAAAGCCCGAGTAAGTTTAATATTAGAGTGTATATTATTGAAGAGGAGTTTGGATGTTGGATGGCGCAAGTTGGAAACGATTCAGGGTGTAATGGTGGATTGGAATAAGGGCGAAAATCCGGCGGATGAACATTAAAATCAATACAACTTCGTATATGCTATAATATATCTGCAGTTCGCCATTCACATGGAGCGGACGGACAACATCCATCCACCTTCTATTATAATCAACAGATTTGAGGATGAGGATGTGGATGAAGATGAGAATACTTTTATTATTATGTGAAAAATCACCAATCCAAATTAGCTTTTAATAATTTATTGTTATGCGCATTTCCTTTTTGCCGGAATTCCATGCGATCGACAACCCCTCAACGTATGAGGGAATGAAAATTCTATTTGATTTCAACTGGCAAACAAAGCCCGGGGTCCACATTTATTAGTAAATAGAGGTAAAATTAGTTTTTTTCTTTCCTTTTAAATGCGAGTGAGAGCATTCATATTCCGATCGAATCTACAATCCATCTGTTGATATTTCATTTGTTGTTCGCATCTACAATACATCAATAACAATTGAGAATTAAATCAAATTGGAACATGTGTTAAATAATATTATAATCTAATGTTGTTTCATAAAAAATTGTTTCTAGTTTGCAAAAAAAAAATATTTTTTTTTTGTGAAATAAAAAGTTGAATCAAGTATTCTGATTTTGTTGTCATAGAAACGAGTTTGTTTGTAAAAAATCTTAACAGAAGCAGAAGAAATAACTTCCTTGATGATAAAGATAACATTTTTAATCTTTTCATTTTATTCAACTATTAATTATTTTACATTTATTGTGTATTTTCAGCTATTTCACACCGCTTTTTTGATTTGAATTAATTGTTAAGTAAGTAATTTCTGAATGGATGAAATTTTGGCGATTGAAACCTGAACCGCTTGCGTGTTAAACTAACGCTTTATTACTGAGCTATATCAAACGCTTAAGCCGTCAAATGAAGATGATAACTTTGGAGCAATGTTTGAAGATGTGGTTTTGTGACTTGAAGAAACATGGATTCATCACTACACGCCTGAAATTAAAAACTAATCAACTCAGTAAACTATCTGTCAAACCTGCTACAAAAAACTGTATTTTTTAAGGCTTTACAAGACATCAACTTTATTTAATGTTTGAAAAAAAAAACAAGACAATTGCAAGGTTGGCATAATACATATGCCAATGCCCAAGTGTTTGACATCAAAAAATTGATTATCTGTTTTTAATCCTACAATTTAATGCCAAATTACTTTCGTTTATTTATGTTATAGTTGCAGGAACATTGTAAGTAAAAAACAATTAAATTTTTCAAACACAAACAATTGGGTGAGCGCTACACTAATATAAACTACACGCCCAGTGTTTGATACTGAGAAACTGGTCACATCTTTTGATTTGAGTTAGATGTTATGCTCAACTCAACTACTCTGTGAAAATAAAAGAACATCAACTACTTTCTCACAATCAGACACACATTTTTTGTCAAAGAACAGATATCCGATCTAAAATTTTGTGTTTGCAATGAAAATGGCAGCGCGCAACAAGTCAGTCTCCCAGTCATCTAAAGGGTTTTTTTAGTTGGCGCAGGTAGATTTTGGCGGCTCGTGCTGGCCATTTTGTTTTTGTGACATCTATCAAATCTTTTGTTTATTATTCAGTTACATATGCCAAATCATCATGGCAAGTTACACGATTGAACAGCACGTTCAAATAATAAAATTTTATTATTAAAATGAGTGTTTGTTAGCGCAAACGTTGACGTGGTGGCCCTTTACAGTCAATTCTTCAACGTTTGGTGACCAAATTTGAGACGACGGGTTTGGTAAATAATCAACCAACATCTGTACGTTCAAGGAACGCAAGATTGGCTGAGAACATTGCCGCGGTCCGTGAAAGTGTACAGCAGAACCCGAGGCAGTCGATTCCTTGACGTTGACAAGAACTCGGACTTTTGCAGACTTCAATTTGGTGTATTTTGCGTCGAGACTTAGGCCTACATTTGTACAAGATTCAATTGACCCAGGAACTCAAAGTTTATGACCATAGACATCGCTGTTTGTTTGCATTTTTGAATGAATGGCTATGTTAACAAGCAAACACGAGGTTCACCAAATTCAGCCGGATCTATGCGGAAGAGTCATTGAACATTGGACCACTTAGATCCGTGCCACCAAAAAAAGCCGAGGCGGGCATTTGAACAATGTCATATTTCACACTTAATGGCATACATAATATTTTTGACATTTTATTAAAAGAATTTTAAACTTTTAAACAGTTTATGCCGGATTTTGGTTTAGTTAATTAGTTTAGATTTATGGCGCGGATTTTAGTTTATTCTAACAATAATTTAATATGTCATAGCCGGAGAATTTTTAATTTTTTTAATGACTAATTTTTGCTATTTCTAACAATATTTTGATATATTTCATTGTCGGATTTAGGTAGTTTTGAGATTGTATGAAACTTTTTACATTTTTCAACAGCTTATAGTCAAATGTTAGTGTTTTCTGACAATATTTTAATGTTTAAAGATCGGATTTTGTTATTTTTAACATGTTATGAGTAAAATTTTGCACTTTTAAACCGTTTTTTGCAGGATTTAGATTTTTTCTAAAATTATTTTATGATCAGATTTGTTATTTTTGACTTTTTATGAATAGTTTTGCTTTTTTCACTAGTTTATGAACTAATTAAAAATGTGTAAATTTGATTCTAAAACCTTGTAGAGTCTTTCTCAATATTTTTTTTTAGGCTCAAAAATTCTAACTAGGCCACTGTGTTTAATCATTTCATTAAACTATTCTGTCACCTATTGGCTTGACCGTTTTATGTATAGTCAAGTCAAGCACTGTTTGTTGTTTGTTGTTGTTTGGCCGGTGGCGGACAAAACGGATTCATCTTTATACGGTTAGGTCTAATGGGTAAAAACCTTTAAGCAGTGATCACAATTTTTGCCAATCTTTTTGAGATTAATTGCAACTTTAAATCAATAGAAGAAAAACCAGAAGTTATTGAAATAACTGAGACCATCCATATTTTATCAATCTTAGAAACACAAAGAACAACCATTGTCACCGTCAAACATATTGGAAAATTATTAAAACAAACTACAATGACGTGGAAACATTAAAAATCGGCGACTCTACATGCAAACAAAACCAAAGTTGCAATGCAGGTGCCTTCAAAAGTTGTCAACTTAAGAATGTTTTAAAAGAATACACCAAATAAGTCATAACATACTTTTTGAAAGTGCCTAGGTCTCCCCAAACATGTCTGAAACTACCAGCAGTTATAAACAATTATTAGACGTTTTAGTGTGCGGATTCTTGCAAACAACAAAATGCTGTTGCTTATTGCTCATTGCTTTAACCCTGAAACACCAAAGCTTCAATTCTTGCTTGTTATTTTACTCTTTGTTTTAATCTTTGTGTTTATATATTTCTAGGATCAAAAGTTCAGGGTTTCAAGATCAGAACACTGCGATGAACAAAGGTAAAATGCTATAATCAAATCAAAAATTCACGTTGTGTCCTCAAACAAGAGGTAATATGTAAAGTAGAGGTTAATCACTTGGAAGCTCATACAGCTGGGACATAAGCTTGATAGTCAAAGTAATTTCAAATGAGACGGAAACTTTTGCAGTTTTTTTTTCAGTTAAACTAAATTCAGCAGTAAAAAAAGGATTTAAATTCGAATTTCAACTAATTTGGATTACTATTGAATTGGATTATCAGTTTTATCACAACCCCATCAAATAAGTGAGAGAAATTATTAAGTAACGCTTGAAAGTGTAACCCAATTACACTTTTTCAATGCCCATGCAATGCAAAATTTTAATGCTTGCATCTATGTATAGAACAGACTCCAAACTTTGATTTTAAAACAAAGACATACAAAAAGCGCCATTCAATCTACACATTAATCTGTTTTAAACGCAATAACTTTATTAAAAGAATTCAAACCTATCTAAAAAATCATTCAAGAACAAACTAAGCATAAAGTGCGACAACGAATGCTTGCATTTCGAACTATAAAATGCAAATTAATTCTACAAACGGTTTTGTAACTATTCTAACGATTACACTTCCAATTCATTGTAGAAATTATTAAATCAAACATAATATAATATTGAGTTTCAGGTCACCCAAAGATTATTACAGAATTCCATAAACTCAAAATGATGTATTTTATGTAAATTAATGTTTTTTTTCTGCATATTATAAAACAAATACACTAGTGTTTTAAGGTATGCACTCTTTATCAGTGTACCTAGTCAAAGAACGTACTCGTAATAAAGAGCATTGTGTTATCAGCTTAGAATTAAGTAAACAATGTTGAAAGCGTTTTAAATTTTTATTGATTGAAACAAGTTGAGTAACTCTGATGGAATATTTTTCACCTTCTGCTCTAGAATAATGTTAAATACAAAATTTAAATTATATTAAACTTTTATTCAAATTACAAAGACAATAATATTCAAACCATCTGTTAAAAACGAAAGTATTTTTTTCTAATTGAACCAATTTCATGACACAGAGTAGATTCCAATATGTTAATAAAAGCTTTATTTGATGATTTTCAACAATCACTATGATGCAATTGGGTCCTCGTTAAAAAAATCCTTAAATAATTATTATTGTTATAACTTTAGTTGCAAAATGTGCGTTTAACGCGAAATTATGATAATGACATCCATCATTAACATAATGTTCCGATATTTGATTGATTGTATAATAAATTGTGTGAGATGTGATGAAATCCGATCGATTTGGATGTAATTAGAACGTCGAAAGGTTACTGCTTGCTTGCTTACTGGTTACTCATTGCCTGTTTTGACATTTTCGTCGATTGTAGCCTGAATTATTCATCGCACGCATATACGAAGTACGTATGCTTATTTCGCTTTTCTCGGAAACAAATTCATATTCATATTGAAATCATAATATATATTGTGGCTCAACTCCATATTAGTAGATATCGAATCGATTTTATATGTTATTTAAAACGACATTTTATGTTGGAATTTAATAAGTGTGTCGGTAATAACAATATAAGTTGGATTCATAAATCGGCGTCACTCACAACCAATATCAATCGATTTGGTTAGAGAATGTAACTAATTATTAAAAAATATAATACACAAAACAAACAAATTCCACGCACAATTTTTTAACTATCCAATCAACATATTTTTATATATTAAACGGGTTCTCATGCGATTGATTCATAAAACAAAATTACTTCAGCCTTGCCGCTTTATATATTATTATGATTATTTGTATATAAATTTGTTAATTGACATGAAAGAGGATGCCCCCATGGGAGAAACGCACTAGAATCGCGCCGTTTTTTTATATTTTTTCTATGTTTATTCAATATTAATAATAATAAAACAGTTTTATTTTGTAAAATTCGTCGAACCGCCGCTTTTGTCGGCGAACCACATTACAATATAATAAAAATTAATTAGCCTAATTCATGGGCCAACCAACAACAATATCATTCCACAATTGAATGATTTTCATATTTTATTATCCGATTGGTAACAGTCAAGCCCAAGCCAACATTTGCATACAATTACGAATATTTATCTGAAACGAGCGCATAATTGTATTCAATTAAAAAATGTTATGATAATCACTTAATTTGAAGCACGACTTTGCTATGCTAATTTATGCGGAATTAAACTAAATTTCTGTATTCTTTCTTCCTTTTTTGTTTAAAACAATACAATTGTTACTGGATATAAAATTAAGCAGTATTTACAAAAGATCTGACATGGAGATTGGTTTTAAATGATATTTTCGTAATATTTAAATATGATTTTATGAAAACAATATGAGAAGATAAGATTATTAATGTTAATTTAATTTTCTGGAATAATTGGGTGCTTCTTGTTTTATTTTACTCAAGATATAAATAATTTATGCAATGACTTGAGAACAAATTTAAATTGGTTTCTACAACAAAACTCCTTCTACCTAAATGAAGTGAGTGTGATTCTCAACCAAAGTGTAAGGGGTGTAATGTGACCCTCGGGTAGTAAAATCTTACTTCCAGCCAGAGATAGAGTATACAATTGAGTTCCAGAAATCGAGAGTAAATAATGCAAGCTATTTAATGGATATTTACCCCATGTCTGATTATATCATTTAATTTAATTTAAATTTTAAATTATTTTACTATATAGTAAACAAAACGTTTTATTTTTAATACTAACATTTAAATATAAATAAAAGCCATTGTCACGGCACGCACATAACCTAAAAATCACTTAGCAATTGACAGTTGCAACATAACCTAAAAAACAACATTTGTAGCGGATAGTGAGTCACAAGAGACGTCTTATTAGAAGGTTATAATTTTCTAATCCCGTCTTTGTGGTCATTATTGCTTGTCTAAAAAAAAACAATGAAAATCTAAAGCTGTTTTACAATCAAATTTTTCTAACTTTCTAAGCATATTGCTAGGTAGCAATATTGTTATTGCTAAACAATTTAGCAAAAAAGTAACAAAAAAAAATTGTCATATGCAACATGAGTTTAAAAAAAAATTTTGACTGTCAAATATATGTTACGGTACTATTTCAAGACAACTTTATTTGTTGTGCTGATTTTAAAACGTTACGTACAGTTTGATAAACTAAGTAGCTTTTAAAGTAAACATAATGTGTGACAGTTTGACTTAACATGGTTTAAAGACAGTTCTACAAGATATCGTAACAGTTTGACATTTTACTATGACATTTAGTCATGCAAACGTCAAAATTAACGACATTTTGACATGTGACGTTAATATTAAGTAACATTTTGATATGTTACAATGTCTTCTTGTTATGTTACAACATTTTTGACATGTAAACTTAATTTAACATGTTATGGTGACATTACAGCATGTTACAATGTCTTCTTCTCACATAACGTTAATATTAAGTGACATTTTGAATTATTATGATGTCTTCTTGTTATCTTACTACATTTTTGACATTTAACGTTAGTTTTAGGTAACTTTTTGACTTATGGTAACATTACAGCATGTTACGATATTTTCTTGTTATGTTACAATAATTTTGACATGTAATGTTAACACTATATTGGCTAACTATGTTATATTTAATAATTATAAACGGGTTTATAGATTAGATACGCGCTGAAACCGGCCGACAAGATTTACCGGGAAAAGCCGAACCGAGAACAGAAAATAAATAACGCAGGCAAGGAGAGGTGGGAGAACGAGAGCAAACAGTTTACCTTCCGCTGTGAGACAATGCGGTCGATTAAAATAGTAGGTAACAACGGTTAAAAGAAATTAACAAAAAACAACCATTATGGTATAATTAAAGTGCTTTAAATTATCAACGATATGAATGCTTGATGTGGTGGATGGATAACTGACTAACTATTTAAAAAATACACAGGCAAGCAAAAAATAGAGATCACTTTAAAATTATGTTTTATTTTTGAAATTTTTTGTTTTAACTTTATTATTTGCGTTTAATAATTTATTTTCTAATTAATGTTATCTATCTATTAGTTATTATCACCATGTTACAGCCTTTTATGAAACAGAATTTATTTTGCTCTAATTGAAAACTTACATTTTGTTGTGGTTTTTTTACTTAGTGTTGATTTTTCTCTGCAAAACTTGACATACACACTCTGTATTGTACTTAACAAGTCATAATGTCTTTAGACTTTATTGTTGTGGCAAAAATTATAGCATCAATTGAAGATGGGCGAGGAAAACGTAAAACTGCAAGGATTGTTGGTAAAAGCCTTTGTGCCGTACAAAAAGTGTATTAGCGTTACTTCAATATTGGCCTGATAATCAGAAAATTAGCATCCGGACAAAAAAAAGTTACCACAAACAAAGATGACCGTTTTTGAGTGTCTACAAATTTGCGGAATAGAACAGCTTCTGCAGTCCATAAAGTTAGAGATGTAAATGTTAGTGAATAGACCGTTAGGAAAAGGCTTTAAGCTGCTGGATTGTTTTGTAGAAAGATGGCTACAGGTCTACTTTTACAACGCCGACATTGTGTTGCAAGATTGTTTTTTGCCAGAAATCACCGGGCTTGAAATAATGAGGACTGGAGCAGGGTACTGTTTTCAGATGAGTTGCGCTTTTGCCTTAATGAATCAGACGAACGTCAAAATATGTGGAGAAGGAACGGAGAAAGATACGCTTCAGTTTGTATTAATAAGCGACTTCCATTTGGCGGTGGGTCGGTTATGGTTTAGGCAGAAATTTTTACCGAAGCACGCACAAAGCTAGTCTTTATAGAGCATGGCTTCTTGACAGACAGCTCACGGATAGATTATGGAGGTTGTTGAAGATCATGTTATATTCTTCATGACAACTATGGACGAGCGCAGCATTTTTATGCTCGGACATGAATCCCATAGAACATGCCTGAAATGAATTGGGACGACGTATCCGATAGCATACACCTGCTCCAAGAACTGCTCAGGAGCTAAGACAGTTGCTATTGCAGGAATGGAATAATATCGACCAAAATGTGATCTTTAATTTAATTCAAAGTGTTCCTTGTCGATTTCAAACAGTCATATTTCAAATCATGTTTTTTGTTTCATATTAGTCCTGAAACAAAATCTCAAACTTTGTCTGAACTGCAAATTTGTAATATTTCCAAAATACGCAATAAAATCAATAAATATGCTTTACGATTCAACATTGAATTTTTAATTTAATGTGCAAAATACAGTAGAATTGTTTACAAATTGCTAACATAAGGTTAAAACAAAACTAAGTCATTTTAAAGTGACTTCTATTTTTTGCTCGCCAGTGTAGAAACAGTTATGAAATATTTTTTTTATAAACATTTTCATTATTATGAAATAATTGGCAATTTTGAATAAACTGAATAACTAGCAAAAATTTTGAGATGAAATTAAATTAAGAAATATTTATAATAAATTATTCACAGATTTATAAACTTATTTACTATAATAGGTAAAACTTGCAACTTTTTAGTTGTATACAATCGACAGTAATATATTTTCATGTAGTAATTATTATCGATCAAATTGTATACATTGACAAACTATCGAATTCAATTTGGCCGCTCATAATTTAACAAATCAAAAATAATGTATAATTTTTAATCTTAAACCTTTTTTTTGTCGAAGTCCCGCCGTCGTGCTCTGTGTATGGTTATAAATAAATGAATCCCACTACGGACTCCTTTTGAGCATAAATGTTAACTATAATAAAGTTTACTACTGGTTTTATGGTGATACTATATTTTCATGGCTTTCATTTACTTTTTAAGTAAAATTTTACAACGAACAGAATAATAAATTATGAAAAGGAAATCACAGGCATAATAAACAAAAAAAATTGAAACCAATAAATTAAATATTAAATAATATTGATTTAGTAATAGATAGTTGATATTATTTTTTTTATATTACAAACTTGTAATGTTTTTATGATTAATAAAAGATTTATTATAATAGTTTCAATCAACTTTTTTGAAACATGCTTTATTATTATAACTTTAGGTTGTAAGCATTTATGTGTTTACTCACAAATGCATTGTAACAATTTTAGTTATATGTTTACACACTAAATTTGCTTAATGCAAAAAATATATCTTCTAGAAACTGTCAAATAATTGATCAAACTTTTATTTGCAATATGTGTATTGTTAATCTAATGCTGATTCCTATTGATGCAATGTCGAAACAAGTTACTTCATAGTTGATATGGCGATTAATTTTGAGTCAGAATGACTCCCTTCAAAGATATTAAGTCCGCTATTTCTATCTTCTATTGATGATAAGTTAATACAAGTCACATCATTGATAATGTGTCGCTTCGTGATTAATTGTGAGTCAGACTGACTAGACCTAGTAATTTGTTGGTTTGCGATTAAGTACAATCCGCTATTGTTGTTTTCTATTGATGCTATGTCGATACAAGTCATCTCATTGATAATTTGTCTTTTCGCAATTAATTGTGAGTCAAGATGACTCAATCTAGTAAAAATTTGACACTTTGCGATTAAGTACAATTTGCTACTGCTGTTTTCTATTGATGCTATGTTAAAATAAGTGACTTTATTTTCATTGATAACTTATTGCTTCACGATTAATTGTGAGTTAAAATGACTTAATCTAGTAATAATTTCTTGCTTTGCAATTAAGTACAGTCTGCTATTGCTATTTTCTATTGATGCAATGTGGAAACAAGTCACTTTATTGATAATGTGTGGCTTTGCGTTTAATTGTGAGTCAAAATAAGTAGTACAATTTCCTATTGATTCTATATTGAAATAAGTGACTTTATTTTTATTGATAATTTGTCGCTTCGTGATTAATTGTGAGTCACACTGACTCAATCTAGTAATCATTTGTTGCTTTGCGAATAATCACAGTTCAATATTGTATTGATGCTATGTCAAAATAAGTCACTTCATTGATAATGTGTCGCTTCGCAATTAATTAAGAGTCAGACTGACTCAACCCAGTAATAACTTGTCGCTTTGCAATTAAGTTCAGTCTACTACTGCTGTTTCCTATTGATGAAATATCAATACTAGTCACTTTATTAATAATTTGTTGCTTTGCAGTTAATTGTGAGTCAGTTTGACTCAATTTTGTAACCACAAATTTTCCATGTTTGACATGATTAAAGCCTCAAATACAAAAAAAAATAAAAATTTGATTTGCAGCCTAAACAGTTAAGATAGCTACTAAATACATAAATTCTATTGTTGCGTGATTACATACATAAATGACCAACATGTTCCTATACTTACTACTTTTATTAAATCGTTTAAGTTGTAGCATAAAAGGTTTTAAATATTAATTTGTATTATATTGTTGAAATGTGTTAGGATCAATATTAGATTATATTTGAATATTTGATACATTTATCAACAACTTTAAACTTATTTTATTACTTTGGGGTTGTTTTTTAGTGTTAAATAATAGCCAATGCTAGACTAGAAAGAAAAAGTAAGTGCCAAAAAAAATCAGCAATGGAAATAGGTGGTTCTCCCGTTTTTCCGCATCCTGGATCGAATCCAATCCAAGTCATTTTCCTCCTGAAACCAATCTGAATAATGCGCTGGTGCCGATATTCAGATTAGATGCGCAGGCGGCGCGCGACTTTTCTCTCCTCGTTTTCCTCTCTCTCCACTACGATTCCTTTCGCGTTTTATCCTTATATACATAAGGATATTAGATATGCACCAATGCCCTGCCATATATATGTACTCGCGCTCCTTTTTCCCGCACCCTTCCTTCACCCGCCACCGGGGGTGGCGTGGAAGGCGATATTTTATTTTAAAACGCATTTCTATTGGGCGTCCGCTCGCAGATTTTTATATCAAACTTTCCCCAAGATATGGATCCGAGCGAGAATAGAAAAAAAAAAACTCTCCGGACGAAAACTCATTCAAAGCAAAATCCAAAAAGAATATATATTATAAATAGTTTTTAAAGGAAAAAGTTTAAATCTTATGTTTATAAATCGATATTTAAGAAACTTTTATATTTAAATTTACTTATTATACATGATCAAAACACCACCTGATTTCACTTTCATCAATCGATTGAGGAATAAGGGGGGTTCCTTTTTAAACCAATTTAAATTCATTTAAGGGTTTCGTGTTGTTACCCCCGAGGGATCTTAAGTTGAGATACCTGATTTTTAATCGCGATATGCTTGGTTTGACAATACACTGTGTCCAGGTCACTAATATTTTTCTTTATTCTTAGGGGACATTAAAATTAACAAGTGGAAAATTGGGGTGGATTAAGACTGAATTTGCTCCCCTCTATTAATAAATAAATAAGACAAATCTTATTAGTTATGATTGAATTTCTATTAATTAATATTCATTTCTAATTTAACAAAAACAATGGCATAAAGGAACCAACTTTCTATTCATATTTTGTGTTGTGTTAAATAAAATCCATTAATTTGCACAGAGAAATATGTAATTAGCTAAAATATAATGTTGTACAATATCAATTAAAGCGTGCACTTAAAGTGAGAACAAGTTTGTTACCTACAAAATCGCAACTCATTCATTATTGAAATCGATAAAAATATTTGTTTTAAAATGTTTTATTAGAAATTATATATAGCTAAATAGATATTGTTAGAATCATAATCAATTTTAAAGAGTTTTCAATTTGTGTAAGAGAATTATTGCAAATTTTTTATTGTTCTTGTCAAAGAATTTTAGAAAACATTTTTTTTAGTTTTTTTTATTTAATCATGGTTCTTTCTAACTGCCAAATTTTGATGTTTTAAAATCAATTTTTAAAAAACTTTTTAAAATCTTTATACAAAAGTTTAACACGTTTGACGGTGTACAGACAATAGTTAAGAAAAAAACTAATTATTTTAAGTATTTAATGTAATATTATCATATTTATGTATTAAGGTGCCCCTAAACGATCAATATTATCATCAATAATATTGAACAATCCATTGCACAATATATTGCTCGGACCACCTAGACGTTGCAATATAATTGCGCAAACTTTTTGTTAATTACTGACCCTTCTGCAGTCAACAGAAACAGAAAGGATCAGATGGAAGAATAAATGAATGGTAAAAAAAAAGAAATAAACAGTTTTAAGTTAGATTGTATAATAGAAATCAAACTTTTTCTGATTGACTCAATATATTGTGCAATCTTTTAATATTATCTACAAACGGTCAATATTATTGTATAGTATTATTTATTGTGCAATATATTAACTATAATATTGAACGTCTAGGAACCGCTTTACATTCAGCTTAACTCAAATTTTGACTGCAAATTGCTACAAGTTTGATTTCTAGCCACGCTAAAACTTTTTTAAGAAACTATTATTATTATTATTACTATGTAAAAATAAATTACTTTTAGTATAAGATTGTGGCTGAACCTGATACTAAGCTTTGAAAGTATCTACAGTGCATTCATTTTTTCAGTTAACAGATTTAGTAATATAAATTTGTGTCTGCAAGTTTATATTTAAAGGTAGCTGTGAGGTGGTGACTAAAGTAAAACTTATAATACAAAAATACATTTTTTTAGTTTATAAAAAATAAAAAGCAAAAGTGATCCAAGCTCAGTAGTACCCCAGATTTTGTCACTTTTTACAAAAAAAAAAGGATAGACAGCATTATCAAAAGTATGTAGAGCCTTTAATATAAAAGAGCAAAATATTTTTTGGGCCCAAATAAAAAAATAAAAAACAATTGTTAAAAAAAAAACTACAAAGTCGACAATTGTTTTGTTAAACTTACAGATTTAATAAGAAAAAAGTTGATCATTGACAGTTCATGTCAGATAGTTTACGCTTTGTTAGTTGGCAATTGACAGTTGCTTTGTCAAATTGACAGTTCATCTAAAGTAACAGGTTTGTTAGATAAATGAGTTATTTTGTCAAATTAAAAGTTGACAGTTACATTGACATCTTATATTGCAAAGATGTCAAATCTAGTTGATAGTTACGTCAAAATTGTAATAATTTGTCAAGATTTAAGTTTGCAATTTATGTGTCAAGAGCTTATTCAACAGTTTTCTGAGATTTCATGTCAAATTTGTAGTTGATGTGATATATTTATAAAACAGTTGCTTTGTTAAATTTATTTTGACAGTTCACAAGTTTTACAAACACACATTAAAAACGCCTTTACAGTTACAATATTGCACATCTAAAGTTTCTAATTTATAAAAAAATTATAAAAATGTTAAAAAATGCTCAAACAACGCTTAAGAAATTGAAAAAAAACACAACTAATAATTACAATTTATAAAAATATTTTTGCACAAAACACAAAACTGTTAAAAAACATTTAAAAATTGCTTAAAATCTTTTAAGCAATAAAACTGCAAAAACAATGTTTGAGCTATTAATAAGTTTGACATAGCTTTTGGAAATGAAATGGGTAGTATGTCAAAATATAGAAATACTTTAAGAGTTTTAGACAAAAATATTACGTTTCTTAAGAAATTTGTTAATTTAAAGAAAATGTTATAGCTTTAACAAAAAATATTGTTTACACTTTTAGTTAGAAGAAGTTTTTGGAAAATGTGATTTTTTTTTTAAATGTGTTTATGCTTTGGGGTTACTTTAAAGCATTGGACAATATTTAACAAATATGTTTAACTTTGTACATAAATTTGTTAAAACTTTAACAAAAATCTGTAAAATCATACGTTTTCTGTTTCAATTAGTGAAAAAATAGGAAAAAGCTATTTTTATGGCTCAGAACGCATTAGAAACGCATTTACAATTTAAATATTGTCTTTTAATAACACATGTTAATTTAAAAAAATGTGTTTTTGCACAACAGCTTAGTAAGCAGTCAACAGTTTGGAATGGTGTGGCCCACCTACCCACCTAAGTGTTGTCTCTTGCAACAAAATCAGCATCTGCATAGAAAACAAACATTTAATTTCTTAATAACAAACATTTTGGTAGGTGGGTAGGGCACTCCAAAACATAGCAAAAAGCCAATACTTTGGAATGGAGTGGCCCAGCCACCTACCCAAATGTTAGTTGTTAGGAGATTAGATTACGACCTTCTCTTGCAACAAAATAACCTTTATAATCCGCATACAAGACAAACATTCAATTTCTTAATAAGAAACACTTTGGTGGGTGGGTGGGACACTCCAAAATATAATAACCAGCCAAAAGTTTGGAATGGAGTGGCCCACCCACCCACCCAAGTTTTAGTTATTAAGAGATTGGATCACGACCCTCTCTTGCAATAAAATGATTTCTAACGTCCGCATAGAAGACAAACATTCAATTTTTTGATGACATACACTGGGGTGGGTGGATGAGTTACTTCAAAACATAGTAACCAGCCAATAGTTTGGAATGAAGTGGCCCACCCACCCACCCATGTGTTAGTTGTCAGGGGATTGGATCACAATCCATTCTTTTAACAAAATGACTTCTAACGTCCGCATAGAAGACAAACATTTAATTTTTTGATATTGACAAACACTTGGACGGACAAATGGGGCCCTTCAAAGCATAGTAACTAGTCAATAATTTAAAATGGATTGGCCCACCTACCCTCTTAAATGTTAGTTGTCAGAAGATTGGACCACTACTCTTTTTTGTAACAAAATGACTTTTAATGTCTGCATAGAAGACAAATATTTACTTCAAAGCATAGTAACCAGCCAATAATTTGAAAAGAAGTGGCCCACCCACTCAAGTGTTAGTTATCAAGAAATTGGATTACGACCTTCTTTTGCAACAAAATGACTTTCAACGTCCGCATAGAAGACAAATTATTATTTCTTGTTGTTGACAAACACTTGGACAAATGAGTGGGGCACTTTAAAGAATAGTAATTAGTCAATAATTTAGAATGGAGTAGCCCACCTACTAACCTAAATGTTAGTTGTCAGGAGATTGGATCACGACTCTTTCTTGTAACAAAATGACTTCTAACGTCCGCATATAAGACAAATGTTCAATTTTATGATGACAAACACTTGAGCGGGTGGGTGTAGCACTTCAAAACATAGTAACTTGTCTATAGTTTTTAATGGAGTAAACCACTTACCCACCCAAGTGCTAGATATCAAGAGATTGGATCACGACCCTCTCTTGCAACAAAATAGCCTCTAACATCCGCATAGAAAACAAACATTTAATTTTGTAATAAGAAACACTCCAAAACATAGTAACAAGCTAATAGTATAAATAGAATGGAGTGGCCCACCCACCTCTCCAAGTGTTAGTTGTTACGAGATTGAATTACGGCCTTTTTTTGCAACAATGCGATTTCTAACGTCTGCATACAAAATAAACATTTAATTTCTAGATGACAAACACTGGGTGGGCGGGTGGATTACTCCAAAGCGTAGTAACCAAACATGTGTTTGGAATAGAGTGGCCTACTCACTCACCCAAGTGTTGTAAAAAAATTGGATCACAACCCTTTCTTGCAATAAAATATCTTCTAACGTCAGCATGAAAGACAAACATTCAATTTTTTGATTACAAACACTTGGGCGGGTGGGTGGTTTATTTCAAAGCATAGTAACCAGTCAATAGTTTGATAAGAAGTGGTCTACTTACTTACCCAAGTGTTAGTTGTTAAAAGATTGAATCACGACCTTCTCTTGCAACAAAATGCCTTCTAACGCCCGCATAGATGACAAACATTTAATTTCTTAATTACAAACACTTGGGCGGGTGAGTGAGTCACTCCAAAACATAGTAACCAGCTAATAGATTATTGAAGTGAAATATAAAATATATTAATTACAACTTTTATTTGAACGAGTTTATTCTATCAAGTCGCCACCTTTTTGAACACATAATTCTAAATTCTAAAATCTGCGACGGAGTTTTTTAAAACTATAGCAAATTTCAACAATATATAATTAAGCTAAAACATTTTTTATAGAATTTCATTGTATGTCAACTTGGTACTTCTTAATGGCTATAATATTGGTCTATTCCTGTCAATCTATTTATCATTAAATTCATTACTTAACTACAATACAATTGACTACTACACTAAGGATCTCAGGTTTAAGTTCTCTATTTGGAGAGACAGTTTTTCTGGTAAAATAAATGTGTTGTTATGAGTACGTCTTCTTTCGGATAAGACAAAAAACTTTAGTAGGTTCCGTGTACTGTCTTGTGAACTGCCTTAAAATTTTTCAGATGTAGTGGTCTTAACCCCTAGCATTTAGCATTGGTGATTAGCATTACAGCAGAAATAAACCTACGTTAAATAAATAAATTAAGAAACAAAAAAAAAATTTCTGCAAAAATATGTAGTTGAGGATTTGAAAAAGTGCAAAGAGACTAAGGAAACTATGATACATATGTTAAAAGAGTGTAACAAAATGAGAGAAGAACAAAAGAAAAAATAAGATGAAACCAGACGGAAGAGGGATAGAATAGATGAGGGCAATTAAAAAAGAAAAAAAAAAGTAAACAATCAGAGAACAGGAAATCAATGTATCATTATACATTTACAGTTTTCTAACATGACAAACAATCGTAGATTGGTGTTGAAGTGCAACTTTTGCATTTTTGCTCATCAATAACAGAAGATATATCTTTCCTGACTTGTCATCTAAGCTTGTATCACCATCTTTAAAACATCTAATTGTTTGTTTGCCAAAAAGATTGATGAAATTGCAAAATAACTCAACGGTTCTTGAAGTGGTACAGAATAATGTGGCCTATGTGTGTATGGTTTTCGATGTAAGTTCTAATTAACCAATCGTATTAAAGAATTATATTATAATAAGTCAATTAAACGCCAGAATAACGCATGAAACACAACAAATAAATATGCATCAATCTAAAACAAAATTATTAAATTATATATAGAAATAAAAGTGTTGCCAAAGTTGCTAGTTTTCTTACAATACTGGAAATCAATATAGCAATCAGGATGCTTTAATATTAAAAATAATGACAGTAAGTTGGCTGTTTTGTTATCAAGTTATTGATATATATTTCAGTCTGCTTTCAATGTATAACATTTTGATTTAGAAAACATTTGGGTAAACTCACCGTAAGTGTCATATCGTTTACTTTTTAAAAGTTGCTAAGCAGTAATATTTTAGTTTTTTTAAGTAAATGCTTGCTTATGTTCTGTAAATTTTCTATAGTTTGTTGTAACGGTTGCGCTCCCTAAATGCACCTATTGATACAAACATAATTATTATAGAATAAACAAGTATAAACAAATATTTACCAATTAAATGAACACTCAATTCCTGTCAAAAATTTGTATTAGAAAATTTAACGCTGCCTAGATTTAGCCAATAATAAAATTGAAGAAAAAAGCTTTAAATATCATAGTGCCCTATTTATTTACGCTTCTAACCTTCAAAACAATTAAAAATTAAGTTTATTTTACTTACAGTTGAAATAGATTTTTCCGGCTAAAATGACGCAAGTTTTATGATACTTTGGTCTGTTTTTTTTTTTCTGCACTTTC
Source organism: Tachinus rufipes (assembly GCA_963932245.1). NCBI lineage: Eukaryota > Metazoa > Arthropoda > Insecta > Coleoptera > Staphylinidae > Tachinus > Tachinus rufipes. Next base: position 121,015,570 of record OZ010745.1, read on the forward strand.
TTGCAATTCTTGTGAAGTAAAGTTATTTAATTTTTAATTAACACTTACAAGCATTACATACCATAATGCTCAGTTTATTCACGTTTCTAGTTTATTTCACAAAAAGATTTTTTCAGGTACGTAGTCATTTGCTAAAATGCAGTTTTTTGTAGAGTAAAACTTACTATAAAATACTTTATTTACAGTATAAAAAACTTACCATTTACTACTTATCATGTACATAAATAATGAACTCTTTTCTGCAGTTTCTGGTGGAGTACACTTTAATTCACTGTCAGACATAATATTTGTAAAAAATATAATTATTATTTAATTAATTAAGCGACAAACTAAAATAACTCAATACTACTGACAGAATCAATAAATAATTTCGTGTTACTTAGCAACACTGCCATAGATATCTTTGTATTAAATTATAATTTTTTTTAATTAATTTTAATTTGCTCATATTCATAACGCATAACAGGTTTGAATTATTTTATATTAAGCCCCTATTTTGAGTGTCCATTCAAATGGATCTAATGCATACTACAACCTGTGTTTTAGGTTAAAGTTCCAGGTAAGATGGAACAAGTTCAAGACAAGTAGCATGAAATTAATAGAAAATAGGGGAAATAGAATTTAATAAAGGGGTGCATTGAAATTAATTAATTAAATAAAATCAAATTATTATAGTTGTATGATTTAGTTAGTATTCTGCAGAGTAAAACTTGATCAATAATTGATTGATTTTGTAAATTTGATGATTGCAAATGGGATGTAAATGTTATGTAGCAATGTCTGAGATGAATGTGGAATATAAGGAAAAAGCTGAAACGTCTTAACGGGGTACATACATAGAGCATGTATAGAAGATATATAAAATATATATATTCATAAATACATAACGTATAGAATAAATAAATAATCCATACAATTTATGTACTATTGTATATTGGTGTATGCGAGCACCTGATTGGTGGCCAGGCGCCCCCACCAAAGCGCCGGTCCGGACTTTTGGCCCCCTCCAAGTGCCGCCACACCGCACAGCATCCTACAATGCAAAATACATATACATGCTTTATACGACTCCGGATTGTAGCGCCGTTTGCATCTACCCGCTGTAGACATTATATTTTTTGATTGTTCTCCTAGATGAGACCACCGACACAAGAAACCGCTGCTCCTACGCCTCCGCCACCGATACATATCGATTGATATAATAATCGCGCGAGTAAAAATATTAATATAAAATAGTGCGTGTTTAAACCGTGCGTCCAAAATATAACAGTGATTTAGTTATTTAAAAATTTACCTTTTTCTGGACTGGAACATTACGAAAATTATTTTATATGAGTGGGTGTAAAGTAGCGAATCTGGCGGATTACAAAAGTGAAACGGTGAGGCGGTGGGTCGAAACGTCACCCACCCCCCAGAATAACAATACCGATACAAAATCCACCACAAATTTAAATAACAACACCATAGATTTCCTATCGCAGAGCTTCTGGAGAACGCAACAACAACAACAACAGCAACAACAGCAGCAGCAACAGCAGCAGGGTGTTGTTATTAAGGAAGAGATGCCCATGTTGTTGCAGCAACCCAACCACGTCCTCCTACACCACGGCGAATCCACAGATCAGCCGCTCGACTTCACCATGTCCAAGTTCAAGACGAAGTCACCCAACACCGTCGCATCGCAACTCAAACAGTTCAGCACATTCACACAACAGCAGATGATGCTGTTGCAAAACAATACACCCCTGTTTAACTTTAATAGTGCCAACAATAATAAGAGTTTCACGCGAGGGAGTAGTCCCGCTAGTAGCGAAGAAGACGACGGGGTCGGACCGCCGAACTCGTCGCCCAGATCCAATCATTCCTTACGCGACGGTAAGCAAATTATATTTTATTATAAAAAACGACACACTTGTTTGTCTATTGCGAAATCTTAGGGGTTGTTGCTACTTCCACCCCCTCGTTTACCTGCGTTGTGAGATATCGTCGTCACCTGCATATGCAGGTAGCCGGCCTATCCCTCAAGAATGTTTCGCTCTGCTTTGTCAGATATGCATGCGATTCCTTTTTTTATTGTAAAAACGTCCCCCTAATTCATACTAGATTAATGGCATTTTATTCAAATCAGACACAAAACAGGAAATTTTACTTACAATCAAAGTTTTACTCAGAAGTGCTACTTTCCTATTCGCAAATTATTCATGTGGGGTCATTCTTATTTTTAAATATCTGAATATTATTAAATAGTTTAATCCAAGCTATATTGTTATTTATAATTTAGTTGAAATATTATTAAATAAGACTAAAACATGCTAAATATGAGTTTGTGTGCAGAAGGCTTTCTCATAATCATTTTAACTTTACTCCAAGTCTAAGTGTGTTTAGTTATTTTTTTAACATAAAACTACGAAGAAATATTTTGAATTTCAAAACTAAATTAATATTTTTTGCAAATTTGTACATTTTTAAAAGAGATGTTAATTAATGTTTGAAACGTTGCTAAGTATTAGATTTCCAAAACTAAGATTAGCAAAGTTATTTTCAAATCCTTACTGAGTCATTATTGGATAGAGTTTAATATCCAATTAGCTTAAGTTTATGCCAAATAAATCATTTCTGTTACATGACTATTTTGAAATAATGAAAGAAATGTTTTATTACTAGTTTCGGCTTTACTAGAGCCTTCTACAGATGTAATAAGTTTACTGAGTTAAAGCTAGTTTTAGTTTTTAAAAAATCAATGATACTCTTTGCGTTTAATTGTATAAGGATTAAATCTAAGCCAATATTATTTTTTGTATTATTTGTATTATAAGATGTACAATTTTGAGTTCAAGCATGTTTGTGTTGAGAGGGCTAATATCTATTTACAATAACAAGAAACAACAATATCAAAATTTAACTAAAGATTTTTCAAAAAATTCAGACTTTTAAGACTAAATTATTCCTGAAACTGTAAAAGTCTTGATAATTTGTTAAAATTTATTTCTTAATCAAAATATACATTCTGCCAGGATTAAATATTAAAGAAACAATGTTTTGTTTGGAGTATGCTTGATTAGATATAGTGATTTAGTAAAGTTTGTTTATTTTATTAATTAGAAACTATTTGGTAGTAACTTTATAGCAAAACAATATTTTTTTCTATAATTCTATAATTATAATAAATCAAATTTTAGTAAATAAGATTGATTTCAAAATGTTTGAGATCAAAATTGTATTGCTTTTAATTTCTTTGACTTTCCAAAGTATAAATGCAAACTTTTGTATTGGTTTGATAAAATAATTGTGGATTTGATTCAAAATGTTTGCATTGCTAAGCAATTTGTAATCCAATATCTTAATAACGTAATAATTGTGTGTGAGCCTATACATAGGGGTGATTCTTATTTTTTGAATTTTTAAAGACTTGCTCCCTAAAAAGTTTACACGCACAAAACACACAAAAATTGGATTAATTCTTTCCCATAACGACTAGTATTGAGATTTGAAGAAAAAATAGGTTTTTGCACAATTGTGTTTACCAATGTAAGATTAGAATTTAAAAAAGTTATTTTGACCATTGTGTTAACACCAATCGATTGATTCACGCAATTTTTGGAACATACTTTCTGAAGATTTCTAAAAAATAAATCTACTTTTTGCTTGGTATTCAGAATTGTTTGGAAATATTTGTGTTTGTGTTTAGTAAATTAATAATTATTTCTGTTTTGCCTTCGAAATTTTTTAAGTTCAGATTAGACCCTACGGCAGGTTTCAGCAATCCCAATTAAAACTACCTAAAAATAATTGCTTATAGACATCTTAAAATTTAAAGTAAATTGTTACTTACCTTTATTAACAAAATATTTTTTCTTGCAAATTTGAAAATATCTACACTCTGGTTTAAATTAATCCGACCATAAACTTGCTAAGGATTTCATTATTGCAATGCAAAGAACAATAAATAGAATTATTTTTGTTAATTGGGACGCTCTTTTCATTTAACCACCTTATTTTTGTTGGAATTAATTGTTGACATCCAATACTTAAAGCTCGACGTCCATATAGTGTCTGTTGCACTCACTCATTTTAGCTTTACACTAATCTACTACAATTGAATTAATATAATAATAATCATAACATTTTCTTCATTTGTCAAATAAGCACTTTCCGACCTTGTATTGTAATATAGTATTTTATGAAAAACAATTCTAAAAATATCAGTTTTTTATTTTTTTTAAATAACGATTACCTTAATATACATTGCTCGTTTGAATCATACAATTCGCAATTGGTCTAAAACATTTTGCTTCTTTAGTTGACTGTATTGTGTGCATATAAATTATTGATTTTTTGTTATTCTTGGTTGAGGCTTTACACGAATTATTGAGATTTCAGCTATATTTTTGTTTCTTAATCGATTGTTGTCAGTAATTTTAGATTCAATCAGTTACAACAAACTTTAAAACTTAATTTTCAACTAATTCACCAGTTTTCTGCATGTTTAAAGAATTTGTTGTTCAAAATTGGATTTGATGTTTAGTTAATGACAGTTTTTACATTGATTCAATCAGTTTCAAAATTTAAAAAAAAAATTTAATTTAATTTTAAACCAATACACATGTTTTCTGCTTGTCTATAAAATATAGTGTGCAAATTTGTTTCTAATTTTTACAAAATTTGTATCTAAGTTTTCCAAAGTTTTATTAAATTTGTCCAAAATTTGTTGTCATCAAAAATTTGATTTAATATTTGAACATTTAATGCTTACTGTGATCGGATGTGCTCAAAGGCTAGAAAAATGTTTTTATCACAAGAATAAGCAAACACATTAGGATAGATGCTTATATATAGTTTTATATCATTTTACTATGAAATCAATATTGGATAATTGCCTTAACAAAAAAAATTTTAAGATCATTTTTTTTTATTTGTTTTAATTTCAACTCATTGTTGTTCATTTCTGAACGAAGGCTTCTTTTAATTTCTTCCACAATTTTTATATCTAAGGTCTACTAATTCCTTGTTTTGTTTCTCTTGAAAAAAAAAGTCTTAACAAGCTTAAAAGTAAGGAGAATCATAATAGATCTGAATTGTACGCATAAATTAATTAACGGCCACAAATTGAGCGAAATTAATTCATTTTTTTATTCACATCTTTTTGCTGCTTTGTACCATAACACAAATTCTACAGTCTTCTTACTCTAACGCAAGTCATACAATGTGCATTATATATTTATTTATATTATTAATTTGTAAAGGTTGCAGTAAATAAATTTATTATTACTTATCAAAATCAAAGAAAATCTTTTTATTAATCCGAGTAAGGTGTTCCGCAAGGTTCATCTTTTTAGTACCGGAGCTAGGGTGAGGTTATTGAGACACTTGCATTATGTTTCAAGTGCCACACTAACCTCACCCTAGAAGAACCTTGCGGAACACCTTATTCGGATGAAAAATGAGTTTTTTTAGTTTAGCAAGTAATAATAATAGATTTATTTGCAAAACTTTGTTTTCAATAAATGCCAATAAATAAAATCTAATCCGAGCAACGCTTTTTTGTTGTTTATATAAACAATTTCGTATAAAATAAAACTAGTTTTTACAAAATTAATTAACAATTAATTCATACGATCACAGCGGTCAATAGTTAAGTACAGACAATTGTTTGGTTCTACAAATTTTGTTGCATCATGTGATGCTGTAGCTATATACAAAGCACACTGACGAGGTTTGTAGAACCGAAATAATTATCTGTGCTTGATCGTTGGATGAAAAATATATTTCATAATTAATTTATTGATAATTCAATTTTTTTTCCGAAATTTGGAGCTAGTTTGTGTGGAGGATATATACATACATTTCTATAGTATTGGCATTTACAAATTTTTGTAATATTCACTCAACGACAATACGTTCAATTTTAAAAATAAGCAGTACAACCATTATTTTAAACTTAATCAAACTGAGCTTAAAATCAAATTCAGAAACGATTTTGTATCATTATTGGTATGGTTTTTGAATGCAGAAAAAAATTCAAGTTTCAGTTCCAAACACACCAAACATCAATACATAAAATGTATCAAAAAATATAGCACAAACCTATTTTAAGCAACAAAGAGATAATAAATTTATGTTGCGTTCAGAAAATGGAGGAGGAGGAAAATTACTAAAATGTTTAGTTCATGAAGCAATTTGGATCTGTATTTGCTGGAAAAAATAGTTTAATACATTTGTTATTATAATTTATTACATACGTAACATTTGAGGTTTGTGGTGTTATAGATTTATAGGAATTTACTTCTTCATTATTGGTTTTACCTGAAGATTTAGTTTAAAACTTTATTAGCTTTAAACTTCTTGAAATTTTTAAAATATGCAGTAACCTTATGTATCTTTATTAATAATAAATTTAGAAAAAATAGAAAATGTCAATTACAATTATAGATTTTAAACTTTTATTCACTCATTCTCCATAGGTTTTAAATATGTTTGGGCATAACTCATCTTTAATTTTTGTTTGCGCACTTGATCTAAGTTAGATACAATCAAAAAATGTCAGTTCTAAATTAAAAAAGTTTTAATTTAATTTAAAATTTGGCATTCAAATTAAATGTTTACTTTTTTCTGCAGTACTCTAAGTTATTGTTGATATAACTATACAAAAAATTAAGCAAATATGCTTGAAAATAAAATAGAATTATCATTTATAAAAAAAGAAGTAAGTGATCTCATGTTCAAACCTTGTGGTAGCCCAGATTTTACTTTTTATTTATTAAAAAAATTGCATATTTTGTGTTGATTGGTTAAGTAATGATTTTAAATGGTAAATATTGAATTAATTATTTAATGTACAACTAAAAAATACATTTTTTGCGAACGCATTCTTAATCCTTAATCCTTCCAACGCGAATCATACTTGCCATATTTTTTATATAAAACACAAGGCGGTCCACAAAACAGGCTTGTTTATTCACAAATTAAAATAAAATAAAACAAAACATTCACAAAATCCACATAAATTGTAAAATATAAAATATATGAATAACGAGTATTTATAGTTTCTATGTTTATTATGATTAACATGCTAATTAAATTATCGTCTAGTTAATTTTGGCCGTAAAACTAATTCCAACAGCAATTAAAATGATAAATAAGTTAATTATTAATTTGATGATTAAAAAAATATTGAAACTAATTATGAATAAATAAGATGTTGATTTGGATTTTATGGACTCTTAATAGACATATAGAAAAATATAATCATTTTGAAACTCATGTTATTTAATAATAGGCAAATTAGCATTATTCATAAATGTAGGCGAGTGAGTGTGTCTGTATGCAAACACGAATTATTTATTAAGTAAATGTATCTTTCGTGTTTCGAGTTTCTAATTGCCTCAAGAATTAATTATTAAAGAGGTTTTATATATTATATAAATTTTATAAATGAAATGAATGTAATCAGCATAATATTTAATTATAATTTGGAAAATTTTATAATTTTGAAATTTGTCGGTACTTAGAAATCTTCCCCATCATTATCATTCCTTATAATAATGTTACTGTCCATTGTTTGGGTGCGGTGGCAGCAGTGGTGCCCTGCTACCATTAGCAATATGTTTGAAAATTGATGTAAGTAATTGTATTCTAGGAAGAAATGGGTTGTTGTAAAATATCATTGCGGGAACGACGTCTTTTTCGTCTTTGACGGGCCCAAGCAACGAAATAGTTAAGGCGAACCGCAAAAATTATAATCGCAGGGTGCTTTGAATTTTTTAGAAATGCACCTGCGGATATCGTTAATAATTAACCGTTTCCACACACACACAAACACATTCATACCTTACATCATTCACATTATTATATTTTACCTTATGTTTTTTTATTGCTATTCTCTCTCAAATTTTAAAGCCTTTGACAGTCTGTTATGTCTGGCAAATTGCACACCGGATAGGTGGAAAAGAACCTTTTTGCGTAATTATTGAAATTAGACTAAAGATTAACTATGACAAAAGTTTTTACGATGACTAGGAGCTTACAATAATAACATTAATTAACAAACTGAATATTTCATTCAACAATTAGTTTCTATTTATTGAAAATAATTTGAATTGAAATTGATCCATTTCATGATGTAATGCGATCGTACATAATTTAATGTGCAATAATAAACGGTTCGTTTTTATGGCTTGTATCAGCCGATCACAAAATACTTTGAAACACTTTTAAGAACTCTTTTGTGATATATTTATATCATCTTTATATCAGATTTTATCGCATTCGAATATATTTCCCATATAATATTATTGTTATTATTGTAACACAACTACCATTTCAAGAACTATTATTAAATACCATCAAAATTATTATTTAAAGCTATCTCTACAATCCTACTGAATGGATACATATATCGTATATTGAGTAAATCTTAAATAGCACATTTATAAATAGTTTGGAAATTTGCATTTGTTAGCTCAGTTTAGACAAAACTAATTTGATAAATTGATAGAGAATTAATTTTTTTTTTAACAATTAGAAATTTAAATTTTTTAGTACAATATTGAGTCTAATTATAAATCCTTGGGGGTTACCTGACTCAATGCTTTATATCTTCTTCAGTCTATTTTTTTAATATGCTCAGTGTAGACAAAACTGATTTGATAAATTTATAGAAAAAAATCGCACAATATTGAGCCCAATATAAACCCTTGGGGGATACCTGACCCAAACTTTTTAAAAATAATGTTTAATCAAATAACTACTTTTGAATCAATAAAACTTTTCAACATTTAATCACAAAGTTTTATCTCATTTTTTTTTGCTGTTTTTAAATGAATTAGTTGAAGAAAATTATATTTTTTTGAAAAGTTGTGTCCTGTATGCTGAACAAATACCAATTTTTAAATTATAAATAAATGACGCAGAAAGAAATAAACGAAATAACAACAAAAAGGGTTCTAATGCTCTGCCATTGCATAAACAAACTGGTAATTTATTATTTAACAAAAACATGATATACAACTTTTTGATTAAATGTTGAAAAGTAGTTATTTGATTAAAAATTATTTAAAAAAGGGTTTGAGTAAAATTAGACTGAAGCATATCAGAATAATATTGTATTAGGTATCTCCCAAGAGTTTATATTGGGCTCAATATTGTAATTAAAACTTTAAACTTGTAATTTTTTAATTTTTATAAATTTATCAAATCAGTTCTGTTTACACTGAGCTTTTTTAAATATTAGCAAACACAAAAATTCAAATAATTTAAGATTATAATAATTTTGCTTTATTTTATAAACCATAAATTGACAAAAATAATTTATAATTCACAAATTGTGCCGGTTTTGCTTACTAGACATTAATGCAAACTATTACCTACCATTGATAATTAATTTTTATTGGACATCGATTTAATAGCAATTTTATTTTGTTGTTTGGTTTGCAATCCTAAACATTTCACATGGATCAATCCCGACCAACACTCTAGAATTATCACATAGTTAAGCACCATCGTAATATCGGGCATTACGGGCTACATAATGGAAAATAAAAGTAACGTGACTGGTCACCAATTATAATGTAATTAGGGGAAGGAAAATCAGAACCGAGCAGCAATGCAAACAACACGATATTTTGTTCCGGACGTATCTTAATCATATTCTAGTGACGCTTATGCATATCAAACAATTTACAATAATTTAATAATAATAAATTTGTCAAAATCTATTAACTTGCTGATGGTAGCAAAACATTATCGATTGGTTTCCGTTGATTTGATTATGATTGAGTTGTAATTGATGTTGCGTGGCCTCATCGTATCTAGCTCGAAGCTAAAAAACAAAAACGAGAGCCACACACAAACACCACATCACACCACAGTTGCGGTCAGAAGCCAACCAAACCAAACAGCTAAAGGATGTTGGATGAAGATCATAAAGAGAGCGAGCGGTATAGAAACAAAATGCAAATGATTAGCACCTTAATTGGTGTGTTTAGCCGATATTATAATATATGTAACACGGCGCTGTCAAATTAAGCGCTAATGCCACTAATGCACACGCTTTTGAATACATTTACATGGGAAAATCGCTTTATTCCATCCCAACCAACAACACACAATGTAGACAATGCCTTTTATTTATAGCGCTCCTTCTCTACGATTCTTTTAAGCGCATTACAATATGCGAGCGAGCTAGTCTCGCGCGCCGCACGAATCTCGGATTATTATTTCATTTTTATTCTATTATTATTATTATTTTTTGCTTTTTTTAAATCCATTCATTATTATATTATTATATTATCATTTATTAATTAATTGTATTTATTTATTTTTAATCGCGCCATGAATTATGTATTCGTTTCGAGAGAGGCGATGCTCTTTTGTTTTAATGGATGGGTTTACTGTTAGGTGAGATCTGTCTACTAATCCGAATCTGAATCTGAATCCGGATATACATTATAATCATTACAAATACTGTTACGTTATCTTGTGAAGATATTTCGATGAAAGTAGCTACAATTCATTTTTTTTTAATCATTAGAAATGCTGTTTTAAACGTGCTAAACAAATTAAAATTATTAAAAAAATATTGTCTGAATATATTTCTATAAAACTATTTATTTATACCAAGTCTAGAGTAATATAAATAAAATGTAAAACTTTTGAAATTTGAAAAATTGATAAATAATTAGAAAAATACAAATTTAAATTTTTTCGTACAATATTAAGCCCAATATAAATCTTTGGGGGATACCTGACGCAACATTAAACACCAAGCATATTGCTTGGTGTTTTCTTCTAATTTACATCATTTAAACTTTTTTAAATGATATGCCAAATGAATCATTAAAACTCTTCAACACATCCTCGTTTTAATATTGCACATATTCTTATAAGTTATAAATTGTCAAATTAACAGTTTGTTTATGCAATGAGTATACCATTTGAATCAAATTGGGCGTATTGATTTTATTTATTTTTACACAATGGGTTCTTATGGTATTCAGGTCTGTTGATGCCAAATTGCATTAAGTTTCAATAAATGTTTTTAGAGTTATCTATTAAATTATTTCTTAATTGTTATTTCTTAAAAGTTGAGCTTATGTTAAATTAAGCGTATCGTTTTTGTTTATTTTTACAAATTTAGTACTAATGTAGTTGGGGTCTAATGGTGTCAAATTGTATTAATTTCCAATGAATAGTTTTTGAGTTATGCACATTCAAGTTGTCTCTTAAGATTAATTAATTTGAAGTTATATTAAATTGAGCGTATTGATTTTGTTTATTTTTACACAGTTGGTACTTATGGTGTTGAATGTGTTGAAATCTATTGATACCAAATTGCATCAATTTCTAATAAATCGTCTATAAAGACTATTAATTGAGATAAGTCAAATCAAAATTTATTAATTTTTTTTTTAATGATATTTTAAATACATTTGTTATTTTTGGGTTTTAAATTTTAACTTGTTTTGCATCCACAAATTGCTTTGATTATTATTGCAAAAATTCGGCCACAATAAAATTAATATTTATTTACCAAGACAAAATCTGATCACAATGTACTAAAATCCGTGTCATAATGATAAAAATCCGGCAAAAAAATATTAAAATTTGGCCACAATATAGTAAAATACATTCATAAAAACAAAAACTATTAAAAACCGGCCACAAATGTGAACATTTTGGTTACAAACATAAGAACTTGACCAAAGACAATAATTTAGTCAGAAAACACTGAAATCCGGCTATACAAATAAAAATCCGGCTACAATATACTGAAATGCATTTTTGAAAGATTAAAATCTAGCTTTAAAACATAAAAAATTTATTACAAACATTCAACCGGTCATAAAATACTAAAATATACAACTATCCGGTTACAAAACACTAAAATCCGGCCATACATTATTAAAATCTGGCCAATATATATAATATCCATCTAAGAGAGTCTAAAATCCCGCCACAAACATAACAATTTGGCTAAAAAATACTATAATGTATTCACAAAAACAAAATGTGATCTCAAAGTATTAAAATCCGGCCATATAGAATACTAAAATTTATTCACAGATACAAAAATCTAATCACGAAGTGCTTAAATCCGGCTATAAAAATAAAAATCTAGCCATGAAATACTAAAATCCGGCTACAGTATATTGAAATGCATTCATAAAAACAAAAGTTTGGCTAAAAAAAAGTTAAAATCGGTTTAAAAACATACAAATTTGGCCATAAAATACTAAAATTTATACACCGAGACAAAAATGTGATCACAAAACATTAAAATCCGGCTATAAAGATAGAAATCCGGCTATAAAATAATAAAATCTGGTCACATTATACTGAAATTAATTCAAGGTTTTTAAAAGTTTTCCTACAACCTAAAAACTCTGCCATAAATACAAAAATTAAACCACAATGACAATCATTCTGTCACAAAATACAAATTTTGGCCAAAAATATAAAAATCCGGCTATAAAATGTTAAAATCCGGTTACTATATACTGAAAAGCATATAAGAAATAAAAAATGCGGCCACAAATAAAATTTCGGGCATAAAAAACTAAAATTTATCAACAAAATCAAAAATCCGGCCACGAAACACTGAAATCCGGCCGTAAAGATAAAATTCCGGTTAAAATATAATAAAATGCTTTTTTGAAAGACTAAAATTCAGCCATAAAACATAAAAATCCGGCCACAAACATAAAAATTTTACCATCAAATACAAAGATGTAGCTACAAATACAAAAATTCGGTTACGAAACACTAATATCCGGCTATAAAATAAAAAATTGCTATAAACATAAACATATGTTTGCCATAAAATACTAAAATTTATCACGAACTACTGAAATCCGGCCACAATATATTTAAATGCATCCAAAAAAGTCAAAAAGCCGGCCAAAAACATACAAATTTGTTTATAAAATATTAAAATTTATCAACTAAATAAAACATTTAAAAATATAATTTTATGACAGTTTTAAGAAAAATGTTGACAGTTAGGGTCTGAGGCGTAACTATACTTTATTCATTTCTAAGGTATTGCGCGGTAAAACCGTTCATTCAAAGTTGAAAAATTTACTTAAGATACATAATGTTTTTTTCTTTAAGTTCAATTTGACAGTTCAAAAATAAATTTGACAGTTCATTATTAAAAACTTTGTCTCTTAGTTGAACCAATTTGAGTGTATAGAAATTCATTTGACAGATGTTAAACTTTGACCAATTTTAAACTCATAATAAATTTGACAGTGCTAACATGAAGTATACAGTTTTATGACTACATAGTGCAGTTTTTTACTTTAATTTGACAGTTAGTTAAGAATTAACTTTTTAAACTTACTATACTCTATTCAATTCCAAGATAGAGCGCGATAAAATAAATATTAACTTTAACGCCATTTAAAATTGAAAAACTAACCTAACCTATATTTTTTGACAACTTGAAGTTTAATTTGACAATTGAGAAATACATTTTTGACAGTCTATTATTAAAAACTATGTCTTTTAGTTATAAAATCAGTTTGAGTGTTCTGAAAATACGTTTGACATTAGAATCAGTTTTAAATATCATAATAAATTTGACAGTTTTATTACCATCCAGTAAACAACATATGCATGCTTAGATATTGACACATATACATGGCTAATACTTGAGCAAAACTTTACACTTGTTTGACAGTTTATAGAGGTTTTAAAAATCTAACGAACACTACTTGATAGTATTTCACTTTTTGGTAAAACTTTCTAAAAAAATTATGAAACTTTGAAAGTGAAAAAACAATTTTATGATATTTTGAGACTGTCAAAAAGTTCCCATATAACTTTTTGACAGTTTAATAATATTAAGCTAAACAATGACATTTGTTTGATATGTTTTATAAACACTTTGACGTTTTAACAAATTCTAATTAATAATTTTATGACTATTTGATCTAACTTAACCCAACCTGATTTCTAAACGATTTCAAGAAAAATAATGACATTTTGTTGACAGTTTATAAATATTTTGACAGTTTAGCTAGTAGTACTTATTAGTTTTGTAACATTTTGATGGTTCAAATAAAATTTTCTAATAGTTAATTAAAATTGTAACAATTTGACATCTGTTTGACAGTTTAATGACATTTGTTTGACAAATTATAAACCTTTTTGACAGTTTATCGAGTCAAAGTGAAGCTTTCTAGATGTTTAATGCAATTGTGACAGTTAAAAAACAATTTTATGATATTATGAGATATAAATGACAATTATAAACAACTTAATTACTCAGCATAAAAGTATATATTTCTTGACAGTTTTTAAACTTTTGACAATTGTACTAATTGATGTTTTATGACATTTTGATAGCCTTAACCTAACCTATGTTTTTTTGATAACTTCAACCAAAAATAATAGCATTTGTTTGACAGTTTGTAAATATTTTGGCAGTTTAGCCAGTATTATTTGATAGTTCAATAAAAGTTTAATGAAATTTTGACAGTTGAAAGACAATTTTATGATGTTTTGAAATATAAATAGCAACTGTTGGATAGTTTAATGACATTAAACAAAACAATGACATTTATTTGAAAGTTTATGAACATTTTGACAGTTGTACTGTTTGATAGTTTTATGACACTTTTATAGCCTTAATATAACCTAATCTAACATTAGTTTTTTGACAATTTTAAACAAAAATAATGACATTTGTTTGACAGTTTATAAACATTTTGACAGTCTTAGGACAACAATTGATAGTTTTGAACATTTTCATAGTCGACATGAAGTCTTCTAAGAGTTTACGGAAATTGTGACAATTGAAACGCAATTTTATGATATTATACGGTATAAATGGCAACTGTTTGACAGTTAATTGATAGACGCCATAAGCGTTTTGGAATAAAACTTGTTTGACAGTTTAATGACTGAACAGAATGAAATGAAAATGACATTTGTTTGACAGTTTATAAACACAAATAATAATTTGTTGATAATAAGCGAAACTAGATATGTTTTGGATATGTGACACCTGCCATAATTTTGAGTTATACCAAAAATAAGCAATCACTTAGACATTTTCTAAGAAAACGTTAATAAGTATTGATTATAACGTAGCTTAAACTAAAAAATTATAAAGATTGATGATGGATTATAATATAATTTCATAAATTAAGAATCGAAAAATATTTAATGATAAAACCAAAAGAATGTCGGGGTCTAGATGTTTTTCTCCTGAATTTCGATCCCAAATTAATGTTTAGTTTTGGGCCACAACATAGCAAGCAGACACCTTACTACCCATCCATTTAATATGCATATGCCGCCCGCAAAAATATTAGAAAGTAATTAAATCGGGCCCGACATTTGATTTATATTCCATCAGCGAAGCTGGCGCGGTGGATCCCACTCTGGGAGGGTCGAGAAATTCGCATAGACGCCGGCTTCCTTTGTCTCTTCTTCTCCTCCTCCACCGCCACCACCCGTAATGATTTTATTTTAATGGTTCCAGGTATATGCATACTTACTCATCATCATCATCGTACCACAAAATTTGAATATCATCCGTATGCAAATAGAACGGGCCGGACGAGCCTGCAACCTCTTCGTGGTAGTAGGTACCACCACGACCACGATACGATAACCGCTGACTCACCCATATGTGCCAGAGAAATGAATTATTATAATGAAATAAATTGGTCGGATTAATGGATCGACTATTAGATTTCAGTGAGCGGCCATAATGTGCTCTCTCGCTCCTTCTCTCTGCCTTTAATACATTGTCTGTGTAGATTGTTGTTTAGTTTAGTTTCGTTTCTTCTTGCCACTCAGAAACAATGTTGCAAAATGGTTTTAACCGATCGGGGGCAACCACCTTTAATAATCATTTCTTGTAATTGTATTAATGTGGTTATTTTTTTATTTGCAGAAACCGCCCCATCCCCTATAGCTGCCGAAAAACCATACGGTAAGTACTTTACAAGGCAATAAAAATAAACTTTCACTCAATTTTCCTTGCAATAAGTTGAAAAATGGGGAAGTTGTTGGTTAACTGGTGCCGACGATTGTGATGTAAATTTGATATTGAATGGGCCAAATTGCCCCCGACCCCGGTACGTTTAAGAGCGAGGGTGCATTCCTTCTATTGGGGTAAAGAAAAAAAGAAACGTGTATATAGAAAAACCAACAGGTTAAAATGTGTTTTTTATAACGCGCGTACAAACCCCCCGAGGCCTTCCGACAATCCGTCAAGGATTTATAACATGTGTTCATGTCCTGATGCCGCGGAGGAATATAATCTTTCGGCTGGTAATTGATCGATTGCGGCGCTTCTTTCTCTGTCAAGCGATTTGCTTGCTTTATTTGCGGCTCTCTTTTTTAATTAGAGAAGAACTTACAGACGGCGGATCTCCATCCTTGGCTATTTGTAGGTTATGGGAAGCGTTTAATTAATTTTTACATGTTTAGGCAGAGACTGTTTTTTTTTTCGTACTTATTTGCACAATTAATGGACATTCCTTTATAATTGACACTGCGATAGCCATTCACAATTAGTTTAGCATTCGATTTAGAGAAGCTTCTTTTAAATCAAACCAAACCAAATGGCTTTTGCTTTGGTTTACTATTAAATAAATAACCACATGTGCATTACCACTTTTTTTAGCTTTAAAGATGTTGTATGTAATAAAGCCATCAGTGGTTGGAAATAAATTTGCAAATTCAAATTGAGATTTTTTTTTTTTTATTACCTAATACTCCTAAATTGTCTTAAAAATTGTGCAAAATATTTTTTCAAATCATTTGATTTTGTTGATTCTGAGAAAAATATTTTTCCTTTTGTATTTGCAGCAAGTTTAATTGAAGCATAATTAAAATTACCAACAATTTGTTAAATTGGTTTTGAGGAATTTGTATTTTATATTTGAATGAATATTTTAATTTATCGCCATGCGCGTTAAATGACCACAAGTTCAATTAAGATGATGATGATATCTCTTCGCGGGCCCCTTTGTCAAAATCGAAACGCTTAATTAGTGATTCCCAATTGTTTTATTGGGGCCCCGGACCTTGTTCTCTGTGTATGTGTGTGTGCATCGGAGGATATAGTTCACACCGGTTGTGTTCACTTAATTTCTTTCCTTCTCTTACACAAGTTACACAAACCATCTTCTGTTTCTTTAGATACCTGTCGCTGTATGTATATATATTTTTTTATGGTACACGGCCCGGTAACGGTGCTGCGGAAGGCGGATCAAGTTGTAATCAGATAACTGTACCACCCTAATATACATCCAATTTAAATTATAAACACATGTTTATGGGACCCACGAGATATTTAAAATTACAATAGCAATATCCCAACAGAAACTGATTATCTATTAATGACTACACTAAATTATGGCCGTTCATCATTTCTGTCTTGTATCTACATATAAAAGAGTAAACAAACACAACCATTTTTATTCTGCAATTTGTAATAAATATGGGAACAATGAACTGATTTGTGATAAATTAAAAAGTTGGCGAGGTCGCGGATTCGGGAGTGAAGCGCGGCGTGAAATTTTATAATTGCAAATCCGCTCCTTTAAACTGTACCATGTACGAGTATATACAATTTATTAATGGAATATTTATAATTGATGTAATCGGAATACAATTTGCAAGCCGGTTAATATTTATGCTGTATATTTAATTTATTCGGCATAGATGTTAACCAACAGCCATGTAAATTTTATAAATATTTATCGCAATCAGTTATTCATTATTTTGCAAACTTTCAATATCTTCGATAACTGTCGAAAAATTATATACAAGCTTTCATTCTTAGTTTTGAATTAATGATTATTACATAATAATTGATCAATGGTACCACAACTAATGGAAATTTGAATCAATCGCTGCCGATTTTGTCAACTTTAAAACAATGTTTGACAGTTAATAAAGTTGAAGATCATTTTAACGGTTAACAAATTTGACAATCAATGTTTGACAGTTGTTAAAAATTTTGACAGTTGGAAACTTTTACATGACAACATTTAAACATTTTTTGACAGTTGATGACAATTTTGGCTGCTTGTAACCTATAATGTACTACATCTTAATTTTAAAACAATGTTTGACAATTGATGAAGATTTTGTAAATTGACATTTTGACAGTTGGCGGACTTGACAGCGGTTTTAAAAAATTAAAAAGTTTTGACAGTGAGTTCGATACCTTTTCATAGCAACATATTTGACAGTTGATTTGAAACAATGTTTGACAATAGGTAACAATTCTTACAGGTAATAACATTTTCAATTAAACTGGAATTGAGTCAAATTTAAAACTATGATTTGGCAGTTGAAAACAAATTAAGTAATTTTGTAAACAATTTTGTAAAATTTATAACTGTTTTTGACAGTTCTTAACAGTTTTGGCAGCTGACAATCATTACATGACAATTTTAAATCAATTTTGATAGTAGGCAATTAACACATGTCAATTTTTGCCAGGTGTTTTTATTATTATTTTTATATTAATCATTTGACAGTTGACAGTATTTTACTATAGGACAACTGGTACTTTTGTATTTTGATAGATGACAGTCTAAATGTTTTGACAGTTTATGCTTTTGAGTTTTAATTCATTTTTAACTTTTGACAGATGTAAGATACAGATATTTTTGTCATATGACAATTTATAAGTTTAATATATGACAGTTAATAGTTTTGACAGGTTATAACAATTGTTTCAAAACTGACAAAATTTTAAATCAGTTTGACAGTTATTGTAATAACAAAAAAATTTGTTCAATTTTTTGATAGGATAATAAACTTATTTTGATCATCAATGTTTGTTAAAGTTTTTGACAGTTAGAAACTTTTACACGGCAACATTAAAACATTTTTTGACAACTGATGACAATTTTAGCTGTTGGTAACCAATACACTCTAACACTTTAAAACAATTCAATGTCAACTTTTAACAATTGTCAACTTTTATTTTGACAGTTAATAGTTTTGATAGCTCATAGTTTAGGTAATTTATTTGACAGCTAATATTATTTATTGCATAGTGCGATTTTTGCTAGTGTTTGACAGTTGACATTATAAACTAATATGGAATCAATTTTAGACAATAACATGACAAATGTCATTTAAAACATATTTTGAAAGTAAGTACATTATTTTAAACTTGCGCTTAAAGTTTGACAGTTTATAACAGTTGTTTAAAAATTGACAACATTTTAAATCATTTTGACAGTTATCAAACTTGTCAGCGATTTAAAAAAATACGTACAAATGTTTGACAGTTGATAAATCTAATTTGGCCATCAATGTTTGACAGTTGTGTTAAAGTTTTTGACAGTTGGAAACCTTAACATGGCAACATTAAAACATTTTTTGACTGTTGGTAACCAATACTTTTGACTTTTAGAACAATGTTGTTAACAATTCTTAAGTCAAATTTAAAGTTATCGTTTGACAGTTGAATTTAAGTAAATTTATAAACAATTTTTGACAATTATTAACAGTTTTGACTACATGACAACTTTAACATTGTTTTTGACCAAATAACCATTTTGACAATATATGTGATTTTATAACAAATGATATCTTTTATATTTGACAGTTAATAATTTTGACAGCTGATAGTTTAAATATTTTATTATGACAATTAGTAGTTTTGTATTTTGACAGTTTAGGTATTTTGTTTGACAGTTTAGTTTTGATGTTGAATTAACTTTTGACAGATGTAAGATACAAATATTTTGTCATAGTTTTGGCAGTTTTATATTTGACAGTTAGTAGTTTTGATTTTTAACAGCAGAGAATATATTTAGTAATTGATTTTATGTTTGAGAATTGGCAGTTTGACAGTTTGAAACATTATTTATTGCCTTAGTGCGATATAATGCATGCTGTGTTTGACAATTTACATAATAAACTATAAAAGAAGCAATTTTGACTCTAGCATGACAGATTACGTTATAAATAATATTTGAAGCAATTTTGTTTGACACTTTATGATATTAGTTTGTCATTATATGTTAACTTTTAAACAATTTTTGACGTTATTGGTTACGGTGTATGTATTTGACAGTTTATGAACAATAAGTATTAGTGGTATTATTATTTGTCAATGTTTGATTCTTAATGAAAGTTGTTGGTGTATTAATTATAGCATGCTTGTAATGTTTTGACAGTTGCTAATATTAAAAATAATATTGCAGAATTGTTTTGTGCTGTTATGTGTCAAATTTAAAACGTTTATTGACAGTTGATATTATTTAAAATCATATTTGAAATAATTTGTCAAATTTTTGACAGATAGAAATATTAGTGATGTTTGATAGTTGTTGATAAAGCATGTTGGATACAATTTTGATAGTTGGCGGCATTTACATGTCAATCGACAGTTGGTAAGAAATTTGACAATTGTCGATTTTTGACAGATGAGGTTTTAAGTCATTTTGGTTAATAACAATTTTGATAGTTGACATTATAAATTATATTGGAAAAAAATTTGACAGTTGGAATTTAAATAATTTTAGTAACATTTTTGTCGGTAACAATTTTAACAGTTAGTCAAATTATTTTAAATATTTGGCATTTAAGGACGTTAAAAATTATATTGGAAATAATGTTGACAGTTGGCGGCTATTACATGTCAATTGATCAGTTGATAATTGTCAAAAAATTCTTGATAGATGATGAAATTTTAAACTATTTTGGTTAATTGGTAACAATTTTGACAGTTGGCTAGAGTTATATGTCAGTTTTCAAACAATTTTTGACAGTTATTAAAAAGTTTGACAGTTGGCATGTCAAAATTTAAAGAATTCTTAGGTTTTACAGAACATTTTTATTAAATGTAGTACCAACATACTTCATCATGAGTAGTACAAATTAATTTTACGTAACCTCAATTCAACCTTCTTTAGTAATATTAACTTTGGATCTAGAAAATATGTTAGGAATACGATAACTCTCAAACTCTTCATTGGAAATTGATGAAATTTGGTATCAACATTCAATTGATATGGTCGATTTTACATAAGCTCAATTCAACCTTCTTTGCTAATATCGAGTTTGGGGATAAGAGATATTTTAAGATTTATATAGCTCTTAAACTATTTACTAGAAATTGATGAATTTTAGTACTAACGTGTAAATTGATTGGAATGTTTCTAAATTGATGCTAATATTAACTTTGTGACTAGGTGATTTTTTAAGAATAAGATAACTCACAAACTATTTATTAAAAATTGATGAAATTTTATACCAACATACCTGTACTCTATCATAGGTAGTATACATTGTTTGAATTGTTTTCAATTCGATGCGGTCAATTTTGGATAACCTCAATTCAATCATATTTGTTAATATCAACTATAGATCTAGAAGTTAATTTAAGAATGAGATAACCGTTCACTGGAAATTGATAAAATTGGTACTAACATACTAAATTACATAACCTCAATTTAACATTTTTTTACTAATATCAACTTTAAGTCTAGGAAATAATTTAAGTATAAGATTTTTAAACTGTTTACTAGAAATTTTTAAAGATTGGTACAAAAATATTTCATCATTAGTAGTATTAATGGTGCAAAATGTATCTAAATTAGTTTACATAACCCTACTTTACTAATAACAACTTTGTGGTAAAGAGATAATTTAAAAATAAAATAACTCTAAAACTGTTTCTTGGAAATTAATGAAATTTGGTACTAACATACTTTATCATCAGAAAAACAATTTGTGCAAAATTTTTCCACTTCTATTCCGTGAATTTTACGTAATTTCAGTTTTATATTAGCAAAAATGGCAATATTGAATTTTTTCTTATATTAAAGCAAAATGTGGACTAGAAAATTTTGATTCAAAAACTAATTTTTTTACATTTTTTCCAAAAAAGATATTATAATATTTTTTTTTAAATTTTGGCAATGAAATATTTTTTATTTCTATTTAAAACAATCCAAATTTTGATTTGAAATATTAACATAAGCGTGCCATAAATTCTTACTTTAAATATATAAATAGAGTTTAAAAACCATTCTCATTTCCGATTTAAAATATGGATAACACACGTTGTAGATTTAGTCATAATTGTATTGTAATATAAAAAAACGGTATTCATAATTAAATTGTTAAACATGTATGTAAAAAAAAGTAGTTGTAATAATAATAGTAATAACATTTGCGGAATGGGAGAAGTACCCACGATTAATCTCGTTCCCCATCGTTGTTGTAATGAGCTCTATTTTTTTCCTTGTTCATTGCATTAATTTATTTAAATAAATTTGTTTTAATGATCGCCCGATTTATTACACAATCACGCCTCCTCAAACAACGATGGTTTCGTGGTTCACTGTAATTACAATTTTGAATTACTTTAATTTGATTTATTGATTTTTTTTTTTGTACTAAGTCATAAATCATGTCTTATTAGTTTTTCTTTAAATATAATTGTGCATAACAACACAATTTTCTAAAAATATTAAATTCCAAAAAAACATGAGACAATATAATTGCGAAACTTTCTCCATGCCAATTTACGTAATATAGTTTTTTTTGTGTTTGTACAAAATTGAAGAAAAAAAATGAATATCCACAGATGCGTAATAACACATGCATTAAGAGGGTTTCGTAATTCGGTAGCTGAATATTTTTTCTCTTTTATTTCATTTGCCATCGAGCCGTTAAAAATGCGTTTTTTGCGTTATATGTATCTACCTGTTTGTTAGTTAATACCCAAATATACCTGCAAAACTGGGGGATATATTTTAAAATGCATTAAGTCGGTTGTGTGTGTGTGTCTGTGTGTGTGTGTCGGCGCAGCTGACTCAGGGAAAAAATGAAATTAATGATTTGTTATCTTCTTGCAAACTGACATTTCTTTTGCGTTCAACTTAATTAAAAATATAATGCAAAAATTGATTCAAGATATTTAAGACAATTCGATTACAAAATATTACTTTTATAGGATGATCGTAATGAAGAGTATTTCGAAACGAAACAGATTTCACTCCTTCTGCTTCAATTACTACTCAACACGTACAATTCCAATTAAATTTTGTGTAAAACATTTATTCCACAATAAAAATTAAGCAATTAATGAATTATTATTACTCAGGCGCATTTTTTTGCATGCATAAATAATCACAATGAGGTGAATGCATTTAAATTCTTCTCTGTCCAAGAAAGCGTGACACCGACCGACCGACTCATATATATTTTTTTAAATATGTATTATTGCCTTACTACAATTCCAGAATTTATATTTTTTCCACAACGATTTTAATGAAGTGGACTTGATCGGCTCAAGTAGACACACAAACACGACCGAGTAATTTTATTTAAAAAATAATATTCACATCCGCATGGTAATGTAATAATGATAATGACGATGGTAGTCGGTAGTCGGTAGTCGACGACTCGGACGACGGTAATAAGTATGCACGACATTTGGATGCACAATCTACAGTCCGGCAAATATGTGTCCGTTTTAATTACCGCGATGGAATAATAATAAAATTAACGAATCACAGGTGCACTTCCTCCGTTTCTGTGTGATGTGTATTTGTGTCGCTCGGACGGGCCCCACACAACACAACAGTCATGCGATCTTTTTTATTTTACTTCAAAACGCGTTTAACTATATTAACTCATTTTTTCTATTAAAAAAAATATACTCAATTCAATCAAATAGTTTGTAATAATCTACAATACTAAATAGAAGCAAGTATATCTTCTCTAGGACCAATTTCTTATTTTTTAATTACCGTAAAGGGTTATTAACAATTTTTTTCAAACTTATAATTATGAAATTTACCTGAAGAACACAAAGCGGCGATTCGGTTTCTTTTCTAATTGCCCCCGAGGATTATGATTATGGTTTGGGGTTTCATTAACTGTTTTTATTTTTTAATTGGAAACCATTCATAATTTTCATTTTGGGTGGAAATATAGCGGTAGCCGCATTTTTATTAGGCTTGTGCCTGCGAGGCAGTAAATACAATGATTCATTACTATTGGAATCAATAATTAATACTTTGGAGTTTATTAATCTTTAATTATAAGGATATGAGTTATCTTATTCTTAAAGTATCTTCTAGATCCAAAGTTGATGTTACGAAAAACGTATGCAGAAATGAGTTGTTTGAGAGTTATCTTATTCTTAAATTATCTCCTGCCTCCAAAGTTGATATTAGCAAAGAAGGTTGAATTGAGGTTATGTAAAGTTGATCGTATCAGTTTGAACAAATTTCAAACATCTTATACTACTGATGATGCAGTATATAATTTCAACAATTTTCAGTGAACGGTTTGAGAGTTATCGCATTCTTAAATTATCTTCTAGACTCAAAGTTGGAATTAACAAAGAAGATTTAATTGAGGTTATGTAAAATTTACCGTATCGATTTGAACAATATTCAAACAGTTTGTACTATTGATGATGAAGTCTGTTGGCACTAAATTTCATCAATTTACAATAAACGGTTTGAAAGTAATCTTATTCTTAAATTACCTCCTAGCCTCAAAGTTGACATTAGCATCGAAAGTTGAATTGAGGCTATGTAAAATTAACCGTATCAATTTAAAAAAAATCAAACATTGTATACTACTTATGATGGAGTATATTGGTACAAAAATTTCAACAATTTTTTCCAATCGGTTTGAAAGTTATCTCATTCTTAAATATCACCTAGACCCCAAGTTGGTACTAACAAAGAAGATTTAATTGAGGTTATACAAAATTGACAGCATTGAATTAAAAAAATAAGTTAAACAATTTGTACTACTGATGATCGAGTATGTTGGTACCAAATTTCATCGATTTCTAATGAATAGTTTGAGAGTTATCATATTCGAAGTTATGTTCTAGGCTTAAAGTTGATATTAATGAAGAAAGTTGAATTGAGGTTATGTAAAATTAATTTGTGCTACTGATGATGATGTATGTTAGTACCAAATTAAATAAAAATGTTTTGTAAAATTTGGAGCAACGCTAAGAATTCTATAAATTTTGATATGTCATCTGTCAGATTTTTATAAACTGTCAAACATTGTTTTAAAGTTGACATACATACTGTCAAAACTGATACTAAATTTAATTTCCAAAAAACCAATTGTCAATTGACATGTAATAGCCGTCAACTGTCAAAATTGATAATGCCCTTAATGTCAAAAATCATTTTAAATTTGACAGTAGCCAACTGTCAAAATTGTTACCGACAAAAATGTTATCAAATATATTTGTCATTTTTTTACCAACTATCAATTAACATGTAATGGCCGCCAACTGTCAAAACTGTTTCTAATATGATTTATTAGCAGATGTCAAACATCACTAATATGTGCTGATAATATTTCTATTTGTCTAAAATTTTACGAATTGTTTCCAATATTATTTTAAAAGTCTTCAACTCAATAATCGTTTTAAAATTTACACATAATAGCTGTCAACTTTCAATCATCCAGTATTATTTTTAATACTAGCAACTGTCAAAATATTACAAGCAGGTGATTAATAATACCACCAACAATTGTCAAAATTGTCTTTAATATAATTAAAAACTTTTATTAAGAATCAAACATTGCACACACAGTGACAAATAATAATACCACTAATACTTATTGTTCATGAACTATCAAAATACATGCACCGTAACCAATAACGTCAAAAATTGTTTAAAAGTTAACATATAATGACTGTCAGTAAAAATTGCATCAATGCAATAAATAATGTTTCAAACTGTAAATTATCAAACATAAAATCAATTACTAAATATATTCTCTGTCAACTGTTTAATTAAATATTAAACCTATAAACTGCCAAAACTATGACAAAATATTTATATCTTACATCTGTCAACTAAACTGTCAAACAAAATACCTAAACTGTCAAAATACAAAATTACTAATTGTCATAAAAAAATATTTAAACTATCAGCTGTCAAAATGATTATTTGGTCAAAAAATAATTAAACAATAAAGTTGTCATGTAGCCAGAACTGTTAAAATTGTTTATAAATTTACATAAATTCAACTGTCAAACCATAATTTTAAATTTGACTTAAGAATTGTTAACAACTGTCAAACATTGTTCTAAAAGTTAAAAATATTGGTTACCAACAGTCAATTATCAAAATTAGTTGTCAATCAAATGTTTTAATGTTATCAATTTAAGGTTTCCAACTGTCAAAAACTTTAACTCAATTGATGGCCAATTAGATTTATTAACTGTCAAACATTTGTACGTATTTTTTAAAATTGCTGACAGGTGATAACTGTCAAAATGATTTAAATTGTTTCAATTTTTAAACAAATGTTATAAACTGTCAAACTTTATACACAAGTATCAAATAACGTAATTTACTTTTAAAATATGTTTTAAATGACATATAATAATTGCCAAATTGCCTCAAATATTATTTATAACGTTACCATTTGTCACGTTTTTGCCAAAATTGATTCTAATAGTTTATAATGTCAACTGTCAAATACTGGCTAAAATTGCACTATGCAATAAATAATAAACTGTCAAATAAATTACCTAAACTGTAAACTGTCAAAATATAAAACTACTAATTGTTATAAAATAAAATATCTAAACTGTCAGCTGTCAAAATTACCAACATTTTTTAAAAGTTAACTGTTAAAACTGTTATTATGAAATAAAAACGATTTTAAAGTTGTCATGTAATGATTGTTAACTGTCAAACTGTTAACGACTTCAGAAATTGTTTTAAATTTTACAAAATTGTTCTCAAAATTACCTAAATTGTCTTCATCTGTCAAACTATAGTTATTATCTGTAAGAATGGTAAGTAAATGCCACATTGTTTTAAATGTCAAAATTATTGGTTACCAATAAAATATTGAACTTCATTAATCTCTTGAACTCACTTGAATTAAAAAATGTTGTCGCTTCGAGATTGACAGATGTGTCAATTTTAAACGTCTAATGCAAAAAATATTAAATCTAATTAGTCACTTTGCGATCATATATCAATCTTAACATTGATCATTTGTCGCTTCGCGATTGATAGATGAGTCATTTCAAGCATCTAATGCAAAAAAAAAATTGAAACCTAATTAGTCGCGATATTTGCATTGAAAATATAATTTTGCAAGTTTTCTGAATTGTACTTCAAAACTTTGTACCGAGCATACATCTCTTGAGACTAGACTATACTATTTGATTACTTAACAACAGACACGATCACATTATTTGCATTGAAAGTGTGATTTTGCGACAGTTTCTTGCATTTTATTCAAAAACTTTGTGCTGAGCACTTAGAATGAAATAAATAAGTAATAAGAGTCGAGCACAGGTATTGTTTCGATTCTACAAACCTCGTCACTGTGCCTTGTATGACTACTGCATTGCATTATGGCAAATTTGAATAAATAGATCACGTTTCAATATTTATTACAATTATTATTTCAAATTTGATAAATGCAGTTTTTAACAATAACTTAAAATGCAAAAGATAAGATCGTTTTAAACGATCTTAAATGAAAATTGAAGAACGTATATGTATTGTACATACGGAGAGAGAACAACTGGATGGATTATATAACAGTGGAACAATCGCTCGTCGGGCGGGCAATAAAACATAATTCTCATTGTCTTACGGAGTAAGTTTTCGAGCATGCATGTGTGTGCATAGTTATGATATGTTTACGTTTTTACCGCGCCATGTATTTAATAAAGCATTAGAATGATTAGCGTCACGGTAGATCCGAACCTTTTTTGCATAAAAAAGCATTACTTCATAATTTGTCAGACGAAAATAAAGAAAACATTAAGCCGGTTCGAAATTACCAGTTTTTTTTTTCATTTTAACAGAACTCGTTCTTATTCTTTTTTTTTGGTTGTTTGTATTTTCCCCGGTTAATTTGCGTATCCTTGCTCATCCCGAGAATTAAACTAATTTGTTTTTAATATCAGCTGTGACAATGATGCCGTAACACCTAACACCAGAACATTTTAATTTAATAATTTTCGTATGAATGTATGTGTTTGTATTAAGCCACTTCTTCTGGCATCTCCTCGTCATGGTTACTTAACAAATTTGACTGTGAATGTATACGGACCGTGTCGCACAATGTATACGACTAATTTCACTTTGCACACATACAAACAAAAAATTCATACGGTGACATTTATATATGTAATAATAATAATAATAATAACAATCAGATCGGGATGAAATAAAGTTGATTTTTTTAACTGCTCGTTTAATGCGCGCAATTAATTTTATTATTAACCTTAATCATCGATTATGGGGCAATAATAAAAATTAAAAACTATGTTGCGTTCTGCGAAATTAATTCTCCCTCATTCGCCACACCCGAAGAACAAAAAAACACCATCCGTTTTTTTTCTTATTTTCTACCTGACTTCTAATGAGAGAAAAAAATGCGCTTCTCTGTATACCTGTGCGAAAGGAGAAGGCAAAGCACATGCATATATTGGCGCCAAACGTTCTTCTGAGACTGTGACCGGTAAATTAACGTAGGAGGTTGAGGGGCATGTTCTAAGGGCGAATTAGTGCCGGACATATGGATGACGAAAACAAAAAAAAACGGGCATGAAAAAGATGTTCGTGCATTTTATAATTTCGTTTGTTTTAGGCGACTTTTATGACTTGTTCCCAGCGATTGTAAAACTGCAGTTTACACCTTGTAACCAAACAAGAACAATTTTTTTTTTCTAATTTAGCTGAATTAAAATAAACCAATTATTAAATTTAAATAGACTGGACTCTCTTGGAGTGTAAAATGAAAGAGATAAATAACTTAATTGGTGTTGTGTGTGTGTGTGTTTAAACTTCTTTAATTTAGGAATATTTCATGGTAATTTAAGGATATAATTATGAATAATTAGAATAATAAATTTAACAGTGTGTTCCGTATAAGGATCCTGTGATTAATTAACAATTTGAAACTTATGCAGATTTAGTCGAACCGTGAATGGGCACATTAATTTTTTTAACAGAAATAGACAGAAAGAGAGAATGAATGAATAAAATAATACACAGATACACGAAATTGGCCCAATTAAAATATTTTGTGGCAGGTCAGTTATTTCCACAGTTGTAAAAGCGTTTACCATAAATTTATTATGCACGCATTCAGGTAGAGCTCGACCGTGGTGGTTGTATAGCGGTGGACGGTGCCCTCCTCACCATTCTCACGCTTCTTGTCGCTTATGATTTTTTTTAGGAATACTTTCCGTTAAAAAAATATCTACAAAAAATTATTCCTGGAACTAAGTCAAAACCGATTCATAAAAATTTGCATGTTTGAAGTTTTCATTCATAAATTATTTTTTTGTGAATAATATATTTTGATATTGTAATGAAAATAAATGAAAAAAAAATTTTGGAATTTTTTTCCATAACTGACTAGAGTCCTTAATGAAACAAAACAGAATTGACTAAATTTGATCAAATTTACCTCAAAGCATCTTTAATAAGCGCTTTTATTGTAGAAAATATAAAAAAATCAAAATGTTTACTGAAAATATTTTTTTTTAATTTTTGAAATTTTCGATTTTTATGTTTTTGATCATAATTGATTGAATCTTAAATAAACCAAAAACAAATAATTGATTAAATTTGTTCAAATTTACCACCAAGCATCTGCAATAAGCTTTTACTGTAGAAAATATTAAAAATTCAAAATAATTACTAAAACTATTTTTTTGAAATTTTTGTTTTTATGTTTTCGATCATTAGTGATTGAATCTTTAATTAAACAAAAACGAATTGACAAACCGCCACTGGTGTGTTTTGACATTTAGAGAACATGATTATCAACTACAAAACATGATTTACAGATCACAAACATATTTGACAGATCATACCTGACATTTGGAGAACATGATTAGTATCTAGGAGAACATTGTTTACAATCAGAAAATATAATTGACAGATTGTAAACATATTTAACAGTTAGAAAACATAAGTGATTTATAGAGAGAGAGAGAGTTATGGTTAATATTTAAGAGAACCTTATTTACATTCAGAGATCATGACACTTAAAGAACATGTTTGGCAAATTGCAAACATATTTAACATTTAGAGAAGGTTTTTCAAGAACATGATTGACATTTAGAGAATATGACTGACATTTAAAGAACACGATTGGCATTTGAGGACATGATTGGCATTCACAGAACATAATTGACATTTACAGAACATAATTAATATCTAAGAGAACATGATTGACAGATTGTAAACTTTTGACATTAGTGACTGCTGAAACTCGACAGGTGTAAGATTTATCCAATCTATTTATCACTGACACTCGGTTGGGTGGGCGGTTTTTTTTTTTTTTTTTTTTTTATTCATTCATCAAAATCTACCCATATGGGTGTATGATTTACTAATTACATATCTAGTTTATATATTTTTCTCCATTTCTTCCTGTCCTGTGTTAGTGCCTTGATTTCGTTCCACTGAATTCCTTTCTTCTCTGCTTCCACTTTTACGTTTTCATTCCATGTTTTTCTTGGCCTCCCTTGATAGTTTCTACCTGTCGTTTTAGCTTCATATACCTTTTTTGTAAGTCTATCGTCTTTCATTCTACATATATGCCCCATCCATCTTAGTTGCCCTTCCGTGATTTTTTCTATTATCGGTTCTATCACCAGGTTTCTTTGGAACGTTTCATTTCTTATTCTGTCTCTTCTAGTTTTGTTTTCAATCTTCCTTACGAATCTCATATCTATTGCATTAATTCGTGATTTGTGTTTATCTGACATCGTCCATGTTTCGCTACTGTACATGATGGAGGGTCTTATGACTTTCTTTAGTATGTCCGTTTTTATACTTTTTGGAATTTCTTTCTTCCCGAAAAAAGTATTTTTCATCATATTGAAAAGTTTTCCCGCTTTCCCTACTCTCTCGTTTATTTCACTATCTAATCTTCCGTTACACTCAATAATTGATCCTAGATATTTGAAGTTTTCCACCTGTTCTATTTCCATTCCATGTAGCGTTATTCGATGTTTTCTATTCTCCCCAGCAATTATCATTGTTTTTGTTTTTTCTATATTGATCTTCATATTTATCTTCTTAAGCTCTTTGTCTAGTATTTCGATGTTGTATTGTAGGTCTACTTCTGACTCGGCTATTATAGCCATATCGTTCGCGAACATTATTTCTCCTACTTGTATCTGTTCCATTTTCCAATGTCCTAGTTTTAGTGTTTTCATTTTTCTTTTTGCCGTTTTGATTGCATCATCTAGTACTAGGTCGAATAATAATGGGCTAAGAATGCATCCCTGTTTAACTCCAATCTTTGTTATGAATTCTTTGGATTCCTCGTTATTCATTCTGACTATGTTCCTATTATTTGTGTACATTGCTTTTATTATTTCGATCGTTTTCTTATCTATTTCTCTTTTTCTCAGAACCTCCCAAATTTGTTCTCTTTTAATTCTGTCAAAGGCCTTTTCCAGGTCAATAAAGCATACGTGCGCCTCTCGTCTTTTGTTTATTATTTTTTCACTGACTTGTCTTATTACGAATGTTAGGTCCTGCGTGCTTCTGCCTCTTCTGAAGCCACATTGTGAGTCTTCGATAGTGTGTTCTACTTTATCTCTTATTCTCTTTTCGAGTACTCTAGCCATGATCTTCCCTGGTATGCTGCTTAAAGTTATTCCTCTGTAGTTGTTACAATTTCTCTTATCACCTTTTGTATGTAATGGAATTACTACCCCTTTATTCCATTCTTTTGGCACTTTCATTGTTCTAGTGATTTCTTTTATTATTTTAGTTAGCTGTTTCTTTCCTTCTATTCCCATGTATTTCATCATTTTGGCTGTTATATTATCTATACCAGGCGCTTTCCCTATCTTCAGTTTATTTATGGCTTCTGATATTTCTTCCATTCGTATTTCTTCGAATTCCGTATCTTCATTGGTTTCTTGTTCTTCTATTATTACATATTGTTCTTCATTCATTTCCGAATCTGCTGCTGTTAGTTCTTCAAAATATTGACGCCACCTTTCCATTATCTTCTCTTCTTCTTTGATTATGTTTCCTTCGTTATCTTTTATATTCATCATGTTGAACCTTTTCTTTTTCCTCATTTGCTTCAAAGTGCCGTAGAAGAGTTTTTGGTTTTCTCTGTAATAGTCTGCCATTTGTTCTCCGAATTTCTTCCATGATTCTTTTTTCGCTTCTAATATTACTAATTTCACTTCTTTTTTTTTATCCTTGTATTTTCTATAATCTTCTTCTTTCTTTGAATTTAGGTATTTTTTCCATTTTACTTTTTTTTCCTTGATTTTATCTCTTATTTCTTCGGTCCACCATTCTGATTTTTTCTTTTCGTGATTTGATATTTTTGTTATGCCACAGGATTCTTTTGCTGCTTCGAGTACGCTATTCTTGAAGCTTTCCCATTTATCTTCAATATTGCTTCTATTTGTCTGCTTTTTTAGTTTTTCATTTAGTAACTCTTGATACTTCTCTTGATATTGTTTTTCTTTTAGTTTGTAGCTTCTTATTTTTTCTTTAATCTTTTTTCTCCTCATGTTCTTTGCTTCAATATTGATATTCATATCCATTTTCACAAGGTAGTGGTCGCTTCCTATCTCAGCTTCTCTCGATACTTTCACATTTTTAACGTTTTTCCATTTATTTTTGTTTATTAAGAAATAATCTATTATGGATTTCTCGTTCCTCGCAGGCTCTTCTCTGGTGTATTTGTGAATATTCTTGTGTTTGAATTTGGTGTTTGTTATTATCAAGTTATTTTCTATACATAATTCGATTATTCTTTCTCCGTTGTTGTTTCTGGTCATTTCCCCTTCCTTTCCCATGTATTCTTCAATCCCTGCATTATGGTTTCCCACTCTGCCATTTAAATCTCCTAATATTATGACGTTTTCATGACCTTCATCTATTTCATTTTGTATATTTTTGAAAAAATTATTTTTCTCGCTTTTACTTGCGTCATCATTCGCCCCGTAAGCTACTATAATTGTCCATTTCTCATTTCCTATATCGACTTCCACTGTCATGATTCTTTCATCTATATATTTTTCCTTCGATATGTTCTTTATTCTCTCTGGTTCTATTATCAGGCCTACACCTCCTTTTGCTCTATTTTTATCTTCTGTTCCTGACCATATCAGCCTGTAACCCTTGTGTATCGTATTTATCCCCCTTCTTTTCTTTTTTGTTTCCGTATTTCCTAGTATTGCTGTTTTATGTTTTATCATTTCTTCAACTATTTCTTCCTCTTTTCCTTTTACGCTTCTTACATTCCATGTTCCTATTCTAATTTTATTTTCGTATTCAGTATCCTTTTTCGTTTCGTTTTCCATAGCATTTCCTCTGTTTCTTTTTTCTTTGGCCGATATTTTTCTTTTTTCTTCTAAATGTTTTTTGATTTTTTTGCACCCTGTTCCCCCCTTTCTATCAATCCTTTTTCTTTCTCGTCCCATGTGTATTGTATTCCATTCATTTCCATTTTTCTGTATCCTGCTTTTACTCTATTTCCCTTTTCTCTCTCTTCTTTGGCAATATTTCTAATTTGTTTTTGAATATTTCTTTCTTCTATTGTTAGGTCGTTATCTATGTAGATTTTTTCCCTCTTAAGTTGCTTTTTGCTTTCATGATTTCTTGTTTTTTTTCCCATGTTTCAATTTCAGCTACCACTACTTTTACCTTCCCTTCTTTATTTATCTTGTATGCCTTCTTAATTTTCACGTTCACTTTCAACTCTTCTTTTATAAACTTTTCAATGTCTTCAATCGTGTTTTCTGTCTGTTCTTCTCTTCCTGTTATTATTATATTATTCTTCCTCTCTCTTTTCTCTTTTTCGTTTTCTTTTGTTTCTAATAAATCAATTCTTCTCATCATTTCCATCTTCACCGTTTTCCATTCCTCTTCCTTCTCTTCATGTTCTTTTTTCATTTGTTTTAACTCGTTTTTCACGCTTTGTATCTCTTCTTTTGGTTCTTCTGTCCCTTTTTTGACTTCCTTTATCATTTCTTTCATCATTTCTTTAAGTTCATCCATTTCCTTATTTGTATTTTCCACTTTTACTTCTTTATTATCCTTTTCAAACTCTACTCTTTTATTCTCTTCTTTTTTTCTTTGCTCTGGTGATCTCAGTATCTTTTTAGATTTTCTAAAGTGATTTTCTCCCTCTTTGTTCTTTATTTCTTCCTCTCTTTTCCTTTTAGTTATATCTTCTTCAACTTTCTTCATTTATTTGTTATTCAGAATATATTTAAATATATTTAATTTATTTAATTTTATTTAATACCGGCCTGTTCTTTGCTACCTTACTATGCTTCGCGTCACTCACCGCGCAAACGCTAACCCGAATCAACTTCTCGGAGGTTATTGTTTTTATCAGTTCAGACGTATTTCTATGAATGCATTTACAACTATTCTACTTTTACCTTGTTGTTTCTTCCACTATTTATGCTAATTCTTTAGTATTCCACTATCTTTCTCCTCACTCTCTGTTTATGTAATAAAACGCTCGGTATTTCTCGTGTAAATCGATTAAAACGCCGGAGCACTTTACCACTAATGTTTATCACAACCCGCCAGGACCGGACTAGATTAAAAATTACTTGTCTACAAACTTTAAAATGGTGTTTCCCGTCCACCCACTTAAGTGTTTGTTGTCCAGAAGTTGCTAATTTTATAACACTATTGACATTAGTTACTGCCGGAACACCGCAGGTGTGAGATTGATGTAATCTATTGTTCACCAACACTTGAGCGAGAACCAGAATTAAAATTAC
The DNA here is from genome assembly GCA_963932245.1 of Tachinus rufipes. Classification (NCBI taxonomy): domain Eukaryota; kingdom Metazoa; phylum Arthropoda; class Insecta; order Coleoptera; family Staphylinidae; genus Tachinus; species Tachinus rufipes. The sequence goes on from OZ010745.1 coordinate 121,050,323, forward strand.
CCACCCACTATCTATGAATTGTTGTTACCCGACTATCTACCCGAGTATTTGTAATTAAGAAAGTGGTAATTGCATTCACTTTTCACATTAGTGACAGCTAAAACACCACAGCAGGGTAGGAAAGATAAAGTACTTTAGCATTTGGTTTCGAATCTCTAATTTAATGCTGCGGTTACAAAGAATTTTCCCTATTTTAGAAAAGGGCGAGTTCTATTCTGCAGTTGATTTCATTGGTGTGCTTTGCATTATCTGTTACCCATGTTCTCAGGTATTTGTAGGAGGATACCCGTTCTATAGTTTTGTTATTAATGACTATAGGTTGTCTATTATGATTAATGTTTGGGTACTTTAATAGTCATAGCTTTTGTTTTCTTTATGTTTATGTTTAGTTTGTACCTTTTACAGTGGGTGCTTACTGATTTGACTAGGCGCTGTAGGTCTTTTATGTTGTCAGTTATAATGTTAGTGTCAACTGTATATCGTATGTTGTTAATTGTCTTGCCATTTATGACGATACCTCCTATATTTTCTGACAATGCCTCTTCAAAGATACATTCACTATTTACATTGAATAAGAGAGGCGACAGTATACATTCCTGTCTTACCCTATGGCATATTTTAACCTCGTCGCTTAGGTCTTTTCCAAATTTTACTTTAGCTGTTTGGTTCCAGTAGAGGTTAGAGATTATTCTTATATCTCTACTATTAATGTTTTTCTTCTTTAGTATCTCTAGTAGTTTGGTATGTTGGACCCTGTTAAAAGCTTTTTGGAAGTCGATGTAGCAAATGTACATTTTGTGGTTTATGTCTAGACACCTTTGTCGCAACACATTTAATCCTAAGAGTGCTTCTCTAATGTTTTCTTCTAATTTTTTGTATATTTGGTTGTGTATTACCTTTAGGAAGATCTTCAAGGTGTGGCTCATCAGGGCAATAATCCTATGGTCTGAACATTCTTTGGCTCCATTCTTTTTTGGTAGTATCACGAATGTTGAGGTTAGCCATTCTTTAGATGTCCTACCTTACTGTATGGAATGGAGGCAGAAGACATCAAAAATTGGAGGCATTTGAAATGTGGTGTTACAGGAGAATTCTTAAAATTTCATGGACCGACAAAATTACCAACGAAGCAGTACTCCACCAAATGGATAAAACTAAAGAGATCCATAAAACCATTAAAAAAAGAAAACTTGAGTAGCTGGGACACATTCTTAGAGGAGAAAGATACAACATACTTAAACTAAACAGACAACAAACAACAAGAATTGTTGATCCAACATATTAGGGACTATTGGTTTACCACAGGTGTGAGATTGATTCAATTTCTTGATATGCAACACTTGGGCCGGTACTTGGGTAGAAGATTTAAAATTAACATCCATAAATTGTTGTTACCCGACCACCCACTCAAGTGTTTGTGATCAAGAAAGTGGTAATTGCGTCCACTTTTGATATTAGTGACAGCTGGAACACCACAAGTGTGAGGTTGATCCAATCTCTTGATCACTAACAATTGGGAGGGTGGGCGGAACAAGATTAAAAATTATCCCGTCCCCAATCCATACAATTGTGTCTCCCGCTCACCCACCTGAGTGTTTGTAGTAAAGAAATTGAAAATTGCGCCCACTTTTGACAATATTGGATGCTGGAACACCGGACGAGTGTGATTTATTCAATCTTTTGATATTATCAATCGCAATGCAACAAATTAATTGTTAACTAATTTGAGGTTATATGTTGCATTTCAACTGTCAATTGCGGAGCGACACATTAAAAGTTAACTAATTTGAGGTTATACGCGTCTCAACTGTCTCAGTTGCGAAGCGACAAGTTTAAGTTTAACTAATTTTAGGGTTTATGCGAAGATACGCTTCTCAACTGTCAATCCCGAAGCGACAAATTATATTTTAACTATTTTGAGGTTATATGCAAAGTTAAAGTTAAGTTTTTGATTGAATGAATAAATTGTACAGCACAACACAAAATAAACCACAAAATTGCAATATTTTGCTAGAAGCAACTAATTTTATTGATGTAATTGATAATTCAAATTAGTTTTGAGGTTGCTTTGAATTTACGTATACAAAAGTAAGGATTAATGAAAATACTACAAATAGGGTATTATATATATATATATATATATATATTAACGTTCTTAACTAAATTGTGCAGTTTTCATTGTGTTGTAATTAGAAAGGTATTTAAATGAGTTTTTGGTCAGTGGATCCGCAGCACATGATAAATAGCATTACGTTGTAAATAATACACGGTTAATGTGAATATGAATATGTAAAGCAGGCGGAAATTTCATTTTTAATTCGTTACTGGAATACACACACACAGAGTCGAACACAGACACGGAGAGATCTTTTTGCTCGCATGATTCTACACAACATTCGAGTTAAAAAAATGATACTAATCTATGCTCGCGTGCAAAGAGTTCCACTGCATATTATTTTGATCATAATTATGCAAAAGCGCGCTAACGAAATAAAAAAAAAATAATATGCTACATACAACGGATTCACTTGGCAAATTCAAATTAATTAATTAAACTCTAATGGCTTTAAAATAAGCTATGACAAATTTAATCTTCTTTTATTCCTTTCACAAAATATACTATTTTTATTTTTAATTATTATTCAGGGGCATCTTCCCAGACATGCGATGGTCTATACCAGTTCCATTTTAATCATTTCTCGAAAAAATGGCGTTTCTCAAAACCAATACAAAATGCAACAAGTCGTGTCTTGTACTGTTAGCCGTTAATTACAATATTTTGCCCGTGTATAGACAGACGTATCATTAAAAAAAAGAATTGTACACATGTTCGGGGAACAAAATGGCGATAATATGAAATGGACGAAATAAATTTCCTCGAATTGAAGATGCCATTCTCATCGTTTCTTTTTATTATTATCATTTCGTAATTAGCATGCATTAATGCGGTGGCAATCGCCATGTTTCGTATACAACAACTAACTAACTGGTGCGTGTCGTTCAATTATTTCTAATAAATATGTTTATTTTAATTAATGATAAAATTAGCCGGCTAGTTAAATGGTAATTATTATTACTGAGAACCGAAAAATTATATTAATTTATTTCAAAAAATTATCTATATCTGTGTTGGGTGATTTATATGAAAAAAATTCAAATCGTCGACGCGGCGAGTCGTGAAACCATGCATAATGATCGTGGGTACCCCCCGATGACCCCCAAAATTAAACAACTTAAATGTTACCTCATTATGATCGAAATTACCTCGTTTAATTCACCATTAGGCACACGATCTGAATAATTTTATTATTTTATTTAAATTTTATTTACTTCTGACGCCCTCAATTTAAACATAATATTAAATTAATTACTAAATCCGGCTACAATTTGTTCTTATTGAATAATTTTAAAGGCGAGCATAATTAAACTTTTATTAATAGCAAATTCTGGTCTACAAATTATGTCTGGCATTAATTCAATAAGTAAGAAATCATCAAAAATTGTTTAGAAAATTAATTAAATAAAATCGCGGCAAAAAAATCCTTTTCGGCGCTTGAAGTTTTCGAAAAATTAAGGGATAAATTCATGTTTAGATATTATGTCTTCTAAAAACGTTTACATGAAGATAAAATGGTTGATTTGAAGAAAATTGGATTTGAAATTGCTATAGTTTGAATTTTTGTTAAATTTAAGAAATGGACGTTCTGAAGGTGCTTTAGGCCCTCAAGTGTTTATCATGAAGTGATTAGGATATTACCTCTTTTTTTTCTGACATAAAAACTTTTAATCTTTTGATGACAATTACTTGGGTGGGTGGTTGGGCACTTCAGGTAAAAAAAAAGAAACTCACTTACACAAGTATTGGTCATCATGGGATTGGATTTCACCATCACCTTCTGTGACATAAAGACTTTTAATGCTTGCAGAGAAAGGAAATTTATAATTTCTTGATAAGTAACACTTGGGCGGGTGGGTTGGAATACCAGTTCAAACCATCTGTCTGTACTTATGTTTTGGACCCACCCACCCGCCCAAGCGTTAGTTAAGAAGCTATTGGATATTTCCATTACCTCCTGTGATATAGAAACTCTTTACGCTTGCAGATAAGAGAAACTTCCAACTTCTTGATAACTAACACTTGGGCGGGTGGTAAGCTAGCTTTAAACTATCTAAATTTTGCCAAGAAAGTAAAAATCCGGCCACAAAGTCAATACAAAATAAAAAAAACTAAATTTGTATATTACTCAACTTGGATTATCTGTTTTAATCCACAACTTATATTTAATAAAATCAACATTTCGACAATTGTTGCGGCTCTGCTCAGCTTTTAATAATGTCAACTTTAGTTTTGGCCGGATCTACATCATTAAAGGCCGGATTTATTGAAAATTAAAATTATGTGATAAAATCATTTACTGATTAAATTTAGATTTAAAGCATAAATCTGATAAAACAATTGAAAAATTAAATTTAATGATCGTTTAAGGCCGGATTTAAGTCGCGTGATAAAACTTTCATTTAATGTTGTATATAGTTGAATTGCATATATTTATATTTTATTTATTATAAGTTGGAGGCGATTGTGCTGGTTCGATAAGCGCATTATCGAAATCATTAAATTGCACTTATCGAGTGGCTCTCTCTGCGATTCAAGATCAAATTGGTGTAGTGAGCGGAGCTAGCTGGGCTATTCGCAGGCAATTCTCTCGCCATTCCTGCTGCCGCCACCTTTGAAAAATCAATTCTGGATATATCGGCCGGGGCAATTGTCCGTTCCCCCCGAAACCGGCCGCCCGCCACACCGCCTCCCACCCACCCTCTTGCTCGGTCACAAAGCGCGAATTTTTCAAATTTCAAGAAATATATAAGTAAAATGGAATCCATAGTAATCATGGCCCTTTTATATAACCGGCCCAATCATTTTAACCCGTGATAAGATCGGCGGCGAGCGTGTGCCCCCCTCTTCTTCGATATCATCTCCCTGCAGTAGGAGCAGAATGGAAATGGAATGAAATAGAATGGAATGGGGTCGCCCGGTCTGTCATTACGTAGATAAAATAGGGAAAGAAGTAATCACCTCTTGACCCCCAACTCACCAACAACAACTAGACCAACATCATTGTCGATGCATGCATGCAGCCTCTTGCTGGTCTCTACCTGTTCGAGATATACGATGAGAGCCACCGAGCTAATGATTAGCCACCCCCAGCTGAGTCTCGCCGTGCCCGCTCTCATAATAAAATCATCTCCGCATATAAATATTAGTTTATGATTATAAATACATATGTTTTATCACGTTACTTTCGTTTCTGTTACAAACGGATGCCGACCGTCTTCCATTCTTTGCTTTGCTGCGCACCGCCGATTAATTTCATCAAATGAAAAAATAATAATAATAAGGATCCCCCGGGCAGGCTCTAACGTAATGATTGATATTTATTAATTCATCTATATCGAGATATGTTAGGCAACCAATACTACACGATTGCTAATCAGTTAGACGAACGTCGATTAACAAATAATCTTGCACGACCTAAACTTTATTCATGGTTTACCCTTCTTAACCCTAATACCTAAAGTGTGTCTTATGAATTGAAAGGGTGCAAGTGTTTTTTTTTGCACCTGAACAGTTTATGTTTTTTAATTAAAATACATTTGAGAGTAAATAATAAAAATAAAGATTGAAAATTGTAAATCACCGATATGCCACGATAAATCTGAAATCTGCATGTGAGCGAATATAATCCCGCGGTCTCGTGAGTTTACTCCATAAAATCGGTGCCCCATTATTTATCAATGTCCAATATTTAATCATGTATCGGTAATTTACCTCTTTGCAATCGATTCAAATTTTTATTCTCATCATAATAATATTAATAAAGAATCGATTATAAACGGAAGAAATATTGATGCTGTTGGCTTAATGATCGGAATTCCATAAGGAACGCGTAAACAATTAATAAACGTCCGGCGAATTAGGATCTCATTTAATTAATCTGAATCGTACAGTTCAGTTCGTGGTTCCTGTTGATGGTTAACAATAAAGTACGATGTAAACGGTCCGCGTTTCGCCTCACCGGTCTATCGATATAAGAGCGATATTTGTGTACGCGGCGGTCTGTTACAAAGGAAATCGGGATGATGTCTGATTAATCATATCGCATGTTCGAGTGTAGTATTCAACTCGGGAACATTGTAACTCTGACCACAATTAGCATACCGAGAGTTGTTGGGAGCAGTTATTGGACGCACACAGGTTCAATTGAATTACTGAGCGGATCATACAGAAATATTAATAAATTGGAGAAAGGGGATGATTTAAATTAACATAATTTCATATGTAATTTGGGGGTGAAGGGGAGGTATTGTTGCAACTTGGACCTATTGTTACAAATAGAAAAGAACGTCTATACATTTAAAAAAAATATATTTTTTTTTTTATGTAAATTGCCTCTACAACCAATGACAGTTTGTTTATTAGTGTGCCCAGCATCTCACTCTCAAAATGTTCACAAAATTATCATTCACATGTGAAAACTTTACAGAAAATTATTTCAAGAAACCAATTTTTTAGAAACAATTTTGTTATTGCTGACTGTGACTACAATTTACAAAATACAAATTCAAAAACAATTTCTGAAAGTAAAAAACATTTTGATAGAATTTTGGATGAGTTTGTAAAAATTAGCTTTAAAATTTTTGACACTTTCTTTTTAGAACTATTTTAATAGTTTGGAAAACCTTTCAATATTTTGGGAAAGATCGAGAATATTTTGACAGATTCTGGAAAGTTATTGACAGTTTGCATTTATTCTCTTATGGGCGGGTGGGCGGACACACTTTATCAAATTATCGGCCCCGTATTCTAAAATTGTGAATGACTTACACTTGGGCGGGTGGATCACAGTAGAAGAAGTAATTTGCTTACAAAATGAACATTGTTCCTACCTATCCACTTACCCAAGCGTTAGTTATCATGAGATTTATTGTTAAACAATTTTCTCATATCTAAATCCAAGCACACAAGAGATGGGACAAAAAACGGATTCTCTGATGACTAACACTTGGGCAGGTGGGTGGGTTACAGTAGAAGTAGTAACTTGTCCACAAATTAAACTTTGTTCCTACCCACTTACCCAAGCGTTAGTTATTAAGAGATTTATTGTTAAACAATTTTCTCATATCTAAACACAAGCACACAAAATATGGAACAAACAATGAATTTTTTGATAGCTAATACTTGGGTGGGTGTGTGGGTCACAACAGAAAAAGTAATTTGATCACAATTTAAACTTTGTTTACAACCACCCATCCACCCACCTAAGCGTTAGTTATCATGAGATTTATTGTTAAACAGTTTTCTTATATCTAAATCCGACACACACAAGAGGTGAAACAAACAATGGGTCTTTTGATGACAACACTTGGGTGGGTGGTTGGGTGGGTGGGTGGTTAACAGTAGAAAAAGTAATTTGACCACAAATTAAACTTTGTTCCCACCCAGCCACCCAAGCGTTAGTTATCAAGAGATTTATTTTTAAACAATTTTTTCATATTTAAATCTAAGCACACAAGAGGTGGACAAACAATCGATTTTTTTATGACTAACACTTGGGCGGGTGGGTGTGTCAAATATTAATTTTTGTCCAAATTATTAATAAATTTTGTTTAAAATGTAAGAAATCCGGCTGTTAGTTAACATAATAAATCCGACCGATAATTAATCAATTTTGACTTAATCCTAAGCCTAAGCCTTTACAAAAACGTAAATTAAATTAAATTAAATGTTTCAATCCATACAATTCTCTTAATCTGACTATAAATTATTTCAGTTTATTAATGAATTGAATAATATATATGTATATACAATAAATCCGCCCTACAATTGTGCAGTTTTTAATAAATTCTAGCAGAATTCTGTATAGAGCAAATAATTCTTGTTATTTAAATATATAAATTCACCTTATTTAAAGTTACATATTTTTAACACAAACTAAATATTTTTCAATACAAAGATTACAAGTTATCAAGTCAACATAATTGCGATAATAATCTGATTACAAAGTAAATTCATTCCACACAGATCATTAATTAAATAATATAATAAATTAAATGGAAGCTATTCCACTAACACATTTCTCCCTCTTCAGATAAAATAAACAAATGACTTCTGCATTCTTATTCAGAGAAAATAATGAAGATAATAGTTCCACTTGAGATTTCCTCCTCATTCGTGCAACAACAATGCCTTACCACCATCCCCTTACTTATTAATTTCTATAAATATAATATAGGTACGACGTCCGGTGCTTGCCAAAATTAGGAATACCCAAACAGGTAGATTTTATTTATATTCGTCTGAATGGTGGTAATAGGAATATCATGATTGACATCTTAAAAGGAAAATATTATTAAGCTTTTTGTGAAATAATGATGCGTAAGTAATCAGATCGGTGCGGTCTTGACCCAATTTTTAATTAGAAATTGGATGGATGGTTGGTTCTTTGTGTTGAATGAATTATTTTTCTGAAATAATCATTTTTGATTTAATTATTTCGTTGGTAAAATTTAGGGGATGGATGTAGTAGGGTTTTCAATTAGCAATTGTATCGAATGGAATGGAATGAAAGGGGGTGGCGGGAAGGGTAGCCGGCGGCTTAAATCGTAGGCGTGTTCGCCACTTCTGAGTTCCAAACAAGACAATTCAATTACTGACTCAATATAGCCGCCGCGACCATATAGCAGCAGTAGTTGTGTGGTGTATAGTATAGTGGAGGAGTAAAATAGTTGAGCCGGTGAGTTATAAGCGTGGCTTAAATCAAGGTGCAATCGGCACCCGACCTTACTTACTCAAAGGTTAATGCGGTCGTCGGCTATTAGCGGGGAGTTTTATTTCCTGTTGAGAAGTTTCGGCCACTAATTCCCACTTTAAGAGGAACGGAAAACTGTGTGTATGTGTGCGCGCGGGGGCACCCAACTTACTTACTACCGAAACTCATTCAGACACTCACACACATATAAGGACAATGCCTTCGACACACACTCATTCGACCCCTCATTATTGCCTCGATAAAACTGAAATGAATGGAGACGGCCGGTATAAATCACGACCACTGCTGATTTTAACCAAGAAAAGGATAAATTCTCTGAAAATAAGTCAATTTCGAACAGTTTAAACAACATTGATTAACTTAATACTTTATTAGACTGGTTTATATAATTTTAATTAGAAATACTACAATCATATCTAAAAATGTTTTTAATATTAACTCACAACTTGTACCAGATGTAAGCTAATTAGTTTAGATTTTTGGCATATCAGCTTAAAATGTTTATGTATCTATAATATTAAAATTGGGGTGGTTGGATTCTTTAAGAAATCAACGTTTTTTACCAAAAAAATGCAATTCCCATGGATTTTATTCTCACGCATTACATTTTTGCACCTTTTTTAACGTTTTTTTATATATTACTTGTTTTCTCTAAAAAAGTGGAAACGTAAATCGACAACAATGAGTCACTCGTACCCTAGACAGCGACCCCCTATTATATACATTCATTCATTCAATGGCTTTTATGAATATCGGATCGCATTAATGTGTATTGATACCCCAAATATGCAAATCCCAAATGTCTAGGCGATTACTAATCATTCAATTGAGTTAAGGAATAATATTAGTTTTAGCTTAAATGCTTACAATAAAAAAAAAAATGATTGATGATGTTTGTTAAAATATAATTTTTTTTTGAAATAATCATAAAATTATTTCCAAAAGTTTTCTTTTCTTTTGCAAAATGTTTTTGATCGTGTTATTGTAAATATAAATACATAGGCAGTTTTAAAGTAAATTTTGTAAACTATAGTCAAACAATAAATTAGATAAAGCTACAAATTATCAAAAAGGTTATGAATTTTTTAATAAATTTCTACTGCATAAATATAATAAATCTAGCTTTTAATCTTGTAGTTTGCTATGTAATTAATCAATTCGGATTCTATTCAAATAAAACTAATCGATAAAAACATTTAGAGATTTAATAAATATTTTTTCTAGGCAATGCTTAAACTATTCTTTACCATAATATTGAGAAATTATATTCAAAATTGTGTCCTCAAAAAAGTATTCAAATTTTACAAATTTAATTTTGAGCTTAGAACCATCTTTGGTAATGTCTAGACTAGATGATTGTATAATTGATAAATTATTTGATGGTTTAAAATAAATCAAAAAAAAATTTTCAAAATTAAATTTGAGTCTAGAACCACCTTAGACAAAATATTGTACTTTTATAACTATACATTGGATTCTAATGAAATTTGGCAACAATATAGGCAAACATTAGTACTACCAACTGTGTAAATGTTATTAAAACCGATACGACAAAGATGACATAACTTCTAATTTAGTGTCACTTCATTTCTAACAATCAAGGAATTGGATCCAATTGAAACTATTGTCTCGCAATCATTGAACCAAGTGCTCCACCCATCCGTTCGACTATTTGTAAACAAGAGGTTGGATAACAAACACTTGGGTGGGTGGGCAGGAACTCTAGTAAAAACTACTGTCTTGCAATCACTGAAGTGATGATTGGATCACTAACACTTGGCTGGGTCTAGTTGAAACTATTGTGGAGATTGTCCCGTAATTAAGATATTGGATTACAAACACTTGGGTGGGTCTGTGGGTGGGTGGGTGGGCAACCCCAATCCAAACCACATGCTTACGTCATTTAAACTTAGTTCCCACTCAAGTGTTTGTGTTTGAGATATTGGATCACAAACACTTGGGCGGGTGGGCGGGCAACTTCAGTCTAAATTACATTCTCACATCATTCAAACAAAAAAATAAATAATTTTGATATAAATAAAATGATAATAATAATAATGATGACATTAAATGTGGTATTTTTGGAGACTTTATTAACGGCCGAATTTGTTACCTTTGAAAAGTAGCTTCTTCTACTGTTCTTTTGTTTCACCCACCTTGTGTGTGTGTTTAGATATCAGAGAATTATTGAACAATAACTAATTTTAATTTGTGGGCGAATAGTTTTATCTACTGTGACTGATTAGAACTTATTTTTACAACATTTAAAACTTGGCTAAATTTGGTTTAAATCCAAGCTAAAGTATAAAAAAATTAAGCACTATGGCGCTACAAATGATTTTCTCGCTTTGTGTCGCAAAGCATCACTTTTTGATCTAAAATACTAGCAAAAAAATTGTTTTAGGGTTTTAATAAACTCGCTCTTTTTTCTCCTTCACGTTTTTACTTTAAACATTTTAATTCATTATGTCCAGCAAATTAATTTACTGCAAGATTAATCAAAAATGTATGAAATTTGCACTGATAACATATTACACATACGCATACAAATAGTAAAAAATGGTGCAGTAATCCCAATACGGTTAAAAATTCTAATCCTACAAAATAATTTAATAAAATAGCAACATTTAGTTTGTAAATCATCTTTGGCAACAAATTTTATAAATCCAGAAAAACTACTATATTTGGTTATAAAAATCTGATTCAGACAACCATTTTTTTTTTTTTTATATTTTTACTAAAAAAGTTAATTTTGACGTCGGTGGTCTATTGTCTGTACGTACATACCACTCTTCCATAATAAATTTTAGTTTAAAATTTAGATTGAAATTTACGTAGCTCTAAAACGCAATAAATAAATTTGAATTATCTTATATTAGTAACAAATTCATTGACAAATAATTTTTTGAGAATTTTCTAATCTCACTTCTATAATAAAAATATATTTTGTTTACTATAGCTTGATCAAAATATACACAAACTGGAAAATAATGAATGACTCTCAATTCTACTGATTAAAGTGCGTTATGAGATTCCAATAATACAACTATTAATTTCAGATTTTTTTCATTCAGAATTGATCAAAATAGCAAAGTTGCAAAAATATTTTTAATTAAAAGTTCAAAATAACAATTTAATAAAAAAAAACCCAAACTGAAAGTTTGAAAAATATATAAATTTTTTATAAAGAAACTTGATGTTACCTATCTTCATATTTACCCTTTTAAGACCTTATTGGGCAAGGTATTAAATCTATTGAGCATAAATAGGTCAAGTCTTTCCACCTTATGAACGTATCAATCAATATGTTCACTTGTACACACCGTACGGTGCACTTACCTGACTTATTCAACTTGATTCATACATATTGAAAATAATCACTATATTTACTAATCAATTGTTGTTTCTAGCAATTAATATCAAAATTCATTTCACAAACAAATTAAATTTGATGCATTATATTTCTTTATTTAAATAATTAATTGAATTTAGCTACCTTCCCCTTTTCTGCATGAACATTTTCAATAAATCTGGAAACAGATGATAAACATCACCCCTTATTTACACCCTTTTATACAGATTTTATTGCAGCTGTTGCTATCAATATTTCAGTTTTAGGGAAATTTCATTGCAAATAAATATTTTTGGGTAAAAACTTTGAGAAAAGCAACGTTTTTTCTCATCGAATTAGCACCCCATTTATTACCGGTGCCACTTTTTTAAGAAAATAATGCACCCTTAATGCACTTTACTGGAATTCATGGAAACTTTTATCCCCTTGGATTTTTATGAATTTATTGGGGTAAAGTGTTTCATTGTTATGTGATTTTTTATATTTTTTGGTCGTTTTAGGGTAAAATTTAAAGCAAAATGTAAATAATCTTTCGTGTGAAATTCAGTTATTTTTTAACGTTTTTTGTAGAAAAAACTCAGATTTTTGGAATAAATAAAGAGGTGGTAACATATTTCTATATATTAAATGTTAGTTAGCTAAGCGCATTGATGAAGGGTGCATACCCTGAAACACTATTGTATGTGTTTCACACATAAAATTATTTATTAAATTTAAGTAAACATTGCTGAATAGGACCTGAAAAAACGATCAATCTTTTCTAAGTTGATTTTAAATTCAGTTTAAAAAATGTAGAACTCAATTAAATTTGCATTTTTAAAAAAGAAAAAATATCAAATCGCGTGATTGTTGAAACTTTTGCTTTATTGGCTCAATCCCAACTTTGCATCTAATTATCTCTTCCTAATCCAATCGGATACAGGCGCAAACAGAGTTACCTGAGTTGTATCTTTAATACGACATTTCATTTGTTATTTTTTTTGGTTGAGTATTTTTAACATGTTTATACAGCAGCTGAAGGGTTTCGCAACGGGTTTGCTGCTGCGGCGGGGGACGGTGAAGCGTGCGGCGCGCGTTCCATTCGCCCATCATCACAACCATGATGCCATTTAAGGGTTGCTCTCGCTCTCCCTTCAGGTATACATATATGTGCACAGGCGTGCGTTCACAATGGACCACATGCTTTCGACAATAGAAAAAATGGTAAATAATACTATTGTATCAACATGTGGCGAACATTATTGGGGTTGCGGCTTTAAAAAATACTTTTCAGATTACATTTAACTGAAATTTATATATAAAAAAAATGGTGGGGTTGAATGAAATGAAGAGAGTGACGCCGTTTATTTTTTTATTATTTATTTCTAAAACATCATTTCAACGATTCCTAACTGCCAAAATTATTTATTTTTGATTTATATAATAAATTAAAGAGACAAGCTCAGATAATTGTTTTGGTTCTACAAACCTCGTCAGTGTTCCTCGTATGACCACCGTATCGGATAATAGCAAAAGATAAATTTGAATAAATAATTCTGTGCTTATAAACACAACACAATTGATGATGTAAATATTTAAGTTAAAAATACTAAACTGAATATAAATTTTGAAATAAATTTGATCTAAAAAGCTTTCTAATTTTGATGTGTGCTAAAAAAATAAATCGCTATTTACTTATTCATGAAATCCAGCTCAGATACTTGATTGAATCGAGCCGTTTTCTATCTATAACTGTCCGTCGCATTTATTTTAATTTATTTGAAATAAAACCAGATTTCAAGAATTTCCTTCTTCTCTTCATAGCGGCAGGCAGCAATGTCAGTAAAAAAAAAACGCTTGAATTATGTTTATAGATCTTACAAATATCACGATTTTATTCAGATGCGACGCGATTTATTATTAGATAGAATGGCAAATATAAATAAAAATTCGCATTCAATTGACGAGCCTTGAATCTAATCGTTGTATTATTGGAATCACATTACGCATCAATTTTAATCAGTGGAATTGAGTTAAGTCATTCATTATTTTCCAGTTTGTGTATATTTTGATCAAACTATAGTAAACAAAATATATTTTTATTATAAAAGTGGGATTAGAAAATTCGCGAAAAACTATTTGTCAATGAATTTGTATACATTTTTGATTAAATCTTACAGTACATTAGTTTTTTAAACAATTTTTTATGACATTGTAAATTTTTTCGAAAAATTAAAATTAAAAAAATGGAAGGAGAACAAGTTTAAAACTCTTTATTGCTTGCCAACTCTGAAAAACAGTTTTTCTGCTTAGATCGGAAAATTATGCTGAGGCACAAGACGGAAAAATCATTTGCAGCATCTTAGCCTAGTAAAATCCATTGTTAGATTTATAGAATTTATATCAGAATGAAATGCAGTTGAATACTCAACCTTACCAACCTCCTACTAGCAGTTCAAAAGTCCTTTAGAGAGTGTTAGGGTTGAAACCATAAAAAATTATCGCTACTCTGCCGCGATTATAACAGAATTGTTAATGTTTAATATTTATAATTAAATAAAAGCCTAATTTATTATTTAATTTTGAACCGGAAAGTGATGTTTTGCAGCTCTAAGGCGGAATAAATAAAGCAAAAATAAAAATATTTAATAAAATAATTGACAGTTTTGTCAACAATTTGAAAGTTTTAGGAACAATTTGACAGTTTTAAGAACAAAATAACAGTTTTATGAACAATTTGACAGATTAGCAACAACATATCAGTGATAATTTGCTAATTTCGATCATTTCTGTCGAACTTGCTTTACCAAACATTGGCTTTCTGCAAATAATGTTTTCCTGCTCTTGATACTTAATATGCAATAGTCAGTATCCATTCAAGTTCATGTTCATGTTTAATGCATTGTAATAATATATTTAAGCAAAAAGTGCAATTGTTAATTCTGCAGTTTTGTTATTTTACATTTACCGTTATGTGTGTGTAAGAAAAAAAAATTCCCAAAACTTATATTATTTTTAAATTTATATTTTGTAAAATGTTAAAATCAATAAATAATAATTATTGTTATATTTTTATTTTTTTAGCTTAATTAGAACCTTCTAACTAGAATAAAAAACATTTTGTAGTAATCGATTCTATTTTAAATTGAATCGGTTAAAAAACCATAAATGTTAGGTATAACTAATAAAAATTAACCCTCTACAAATTAAGGATAACAAATTTTGTCAGTTAAAAATCAAATAACGACAATTTAAAAAAATCAGGTTTCATTCCCCCTTTCGATGATTTTCCCTAAAATACACATTTTTTTTTAATCTTTCCCACACAAATTTTACACTTTAAAGAACGTTTTTTTCTTTTGTGTAAAGTTTTTTCCGAAAAAATGGAAACTAGTACAAAGGACTTCACTATACCCTACATGGTCCCCTTTTTTTATAAAAAATACATAAAATCGGTTAAAAGATGTCAATCAAATTATGGATTAAGATTTGAAAAAAGGATACGAAATTATAATAAAATTTAAATGGAGCAATTAAAGCAATTTAAGACCAATTGATTAGATATAAATTAAACTTTGATTATGATTAATCTACATTATTATTTGCATGGAAACATAATTTGTTTAATATTGTTTGAAATATGTTTTATATATTTTTATTATCTAATGTTTTGAGACTAATTAAATAAAATATTATACTACAAATTGATTAAGCCAGCCAATGTGGTACAAATGGTTGTAGTATTACAATAAAAAAAAATTAGTATAAAAAGTGATTTTAATAAAATTTGTAATTTTTTTAATACTTAATGAAATCTATTTATGATTTATATATTATGTATATATAAGAAAAGTATATAAGAAAAGAAGAATCGTTTCCTTTCAGCAAGATTTAAAAAAGCTCAAATGTCGCGTTGCTATTGGCTACCGTTTTTTTTTCTGTTGAAATAAGGGTTGAAATCTTATATATGTAAGGGTGTGAAGGGGTTCATATATAGCTGAAAAAAGCCGTACATGTAAAACGCGTAAGGTCGCGCAAGCGTTTTACATAATATCGATATATGGGACGGGTTAGACATGCGCCCCTAACTACCCCTTTGCACAATCCCCACCAGGATTGGCCGATCGGATGCAAATCTTATGTAAATCACAATAGGCACCCCACTACTTTTAATTTTTATGTAACGCTTTTTTATGATACCTGAGAGTAAAAAAAGGGTCGCGAGAAGATAAAAAGAGAGCTTGTCAATGGATAGGGGCGCATTCGAACTGTGTGTGTTGTACAGTGAGGGGTACTTTTGAGAATTTTCTACAATTTGATTCACGAGGACCTAAGTAAATTGCGGACTTGTGTGTCTGTGTATTAAGTGTGTTGGTGTGTGAGTGTGTGCGAGGACCATTTTCATGACGGTGAAGAGAGGAAAGGGACGTAGCAGTGGACAAGACAGGACACAAATCAGGAGACTGTTTGCCTTCCAGGACAAGATGTACTTGCTCGGCTGCACATCCTGTTATTCGCACATGGGTTCGATAAATAAAAGTAGGAACTTTTTTTTATTTACTTAATTTTTTTACGCGAATTCATTTTATATTCAAGTTTACTGTAATTTTTTTTTATTTAACTCAATTCAACTTGTTTCAAGCATGCAACCTTCATTGGTGGTTTTATTAATTATTTTGATTTCATTAATATTTTAAATCCAATTTTAGCATTTACTTAATAAACTTGGCCTTGCTACTCTCTTTCTCTTTAGTCAATAATAATCGTGATGTTGAAAAAAAAATTAAATACAGAAGAAAATCTATTATGTGCATGATTTATAATAATTATAATCTACATATTAGCTTAAAGTCAAAGACCTCCAAACTGGAGCAATATTTTGTGAGCTTCTCGGAAACCAATCAACTGGAAAAAGAGTCATCATCATAACGCCACACACCAGAAACTAAGAAAAAAAACATCACGTAATACGTGCTTTACACACTTTTCGATCGTATCGAATCATTATTATTATTCAATTGTTTTTTATATATTAATTCATGTTTAGTGATTGAATTTAAGGAAAACAATATATTTTAATAGTTTTTTGTGCTAATTAAATTTTTGAAGATATATGAGAAAGTTTAATAAAAAAAACCAATTAATATTATAAAAAAGAAACTTAGTAGTCAATTGTTTTAGGGGTTTAAATTGTGTAGTAATTTAGTACTTCAGTTTACCAAAATTGGATCAGGATCAAATACGTAGTTTAAGACTTAATTTGTATTTCTAATTAATTTATTTAATACAAAACAATTGAGCGTGCCGATTTAATACAAGTTTACAGTTAATGAAATATTTTAGTACCTTAATTTGTTAAAATTGCATCAAAATCCAATGCGTAGCTTAAGATTTATAATACTTAACGTCATTGGTTTATAGTTTTTATTTTAATCATTTTTATATTTAATACAAAACAATTGAACGAGTCGGTCGATTTAATTAAAATTTACAACAAATTTAGTACCTTTTTGGTACTTCAATTTGTTAAATTTGCATTAGAATCCAATGACTTATGACACTTAACAATTTGTATTTTCAATAAATTTAATATTGAATACAAAACAATTGAACGTGTCGGTTTAAATCAAGTTTACAATAACTTTAGTACTTTGTTGGTACTTCAATTTGTTAAAATTGCATCAAGACCCAATGCGTAGTTTCAAACTTATGCTACTTAACGTCAACTTTTTATAATTTGCATTTCTATTAAAATTAATAGAATACAAAGTGTTCACAGTTGCTTTATTATTAAATAAAAAACAATTGAAAGTATCGATTTGATTTGAATTTACACCAAATTTAGTATTAAGTTAGAACTTATAATTCGCATTTTTTGTAAATTGTTTTAATATTTAAAATAAAACAAATGAACAAATTTTAAATTTAATTTTACCAAATGGGTTGCAATTTACCACAGTTGTAGTACCATAAGACTTAATATTGTACAAGTTGCATAATGTTCCAATGTGCAGTTTAATAATTATAGTACTTAGTACTAAGACATAAATTTTACAATTAATGATTGTTGAAAAATTAAGCATACCAAAATAATACTAATTTACTTGTAGTACTATAATAGTACTTAATATTGTAAGTTGTTCCAATGTATAGTACTTAGTACCAAAACAAATTTAACAATTAATGTTTTTTGCATTACAAATTAAATAATTTGTAGAAAAATTGATCGTACCAAATTGGTTTTAAATCATTACACTTGTAGTACTGTATTAGTATTTATTGTTGTACAAGTTGCACAATGTTTCAAATATAGTTTAATAATTATGGTACTTAGTATTACGTCATACAATTTAACAATTTTTACAATATGAATTAATTTGTAGAAACATTGAGCGTACCAAATTAATACCATTTTACTGCTCTTATAGTACTATAATAGTACTCAATATTATACAAGTTGCATTATATTCCAATGTATACTTTAGTAATTATGGTACTTAATGTCAAAACATAAATTTAAGAAATAATATCAGCAATATTTTTAATTTGTTCAAAAATTGAGCTTACTAAATTGATTGCAATTTACTACACTTGTAGTACCATAATAATACTTATTATTGTACAAATTGCATAATATTTTAATGTATAGCTTAAAAACTATAATACTTAGTTCTAACCTGTATAATTTAACTATTTCTACAATATTAATTAATTTGTAGAAAAATTGAGCTTAGGAAATTGATTGTAATTTACTACAATTTCAGTACCATAATAGCACTTATTATGGTACAAGTTGCATAATGTTTCAATGTATAGTTTAATCAAAATTGTATTTAGTACCACAATAAAAAAATTACAAATTTATAAATATAATTTAATTTGTAGAAAAATTTTTACTTCACTTGTAGTATCATAGTAGTACTTATTGTTGTACAAGTTACATAATGTTCCAATGTATAGTTTGGTAATTATAATGCTTAAGATCAAAACATAAAATTAAAATTGAGCGTACCAAATTAATTCCAATTTATCTCACTTTATTATATATATCCATAGTAGTACTTAATATTGTACTAGTTGCATAATGTTTTAATATATACCCAATTTCAACCACAAATTTTCTAATTTTTTTTTAAGTTTTGGCCAAAAACCATAAATTTTAAATCCGGCCCTAAAAACAATAAAACAGCAAAAATTAATTTGTAAATTACATAATCCGGCTTTGGTATTACTAAATCAAGTTTTAAAATAACAAAATTCAACAGATAAAGACCAATTCAAGCCAGAAAACAATAAATCCGGCCATAAATTCAATAAAAACCAAAATTGAATTTGTAAATTACACAATCCTGGTTTAAAACTGCTTAATCTGGATATTCTAAATTAATTTGCACAACAAAATTATTAAATCCAGCTGTAAAAATGGTAAATCCGGCCATAAATCAATAAAATTTGTCATAAATTTAATCAAGAGTTGCGAATTTATTACACAAAATTTATCAATTTTTTTTAATCAATAATTAATTAATTATTTTTTTATTCAAATTTGATATGATAATGTCAATTGAAGTCTTGAATGGCGAAATTATATGTATTAAATATATAATTTGTTATTCATTGATTCGGTCAGATTTGGCTGGCGTTCGCGAAAGAATGTAGGAAACAAAAGGCCGGCCGGCGCTCTATTTCTGTCCGAAAGTGGAAAGGGATTTCTCTCTAGTAAAAGTTTGTTGTGTCGGGAGGGTTGAATGGTGGAAACTGCGTGTCCGGTGGTGCTATTGATTAGTGCGACCCTAGTTAGCACCCTCTGCATCTCCACCAACCCCTTGCACATTTCTTTCTTTTCTGGAAACGCTGCTTTTCACCGAAATAATAATGAAAGCAATACTAATATTTGTTTTGTTTGCAGGTAAATTATGGATAAACGAACCAGAGATCAATTGGCGGACGGACATACAACTTCCCTCAGCGGAAGAATCGAAATTGGCACTTCAGGCTAGACTTTCATCACCAAGTAAGTCATATTGTAATAAATTTTATCAACATTTGTACTCATATTACGTTTATAAGTAATGTAACGTATAAATAACACCAATTAGAATTCTTGAAGATAAAGCCAAAAATACTAAACGGGTAAAATCAATTAAATATAGTTAAAAAAATTTAAAAATGTTTGGAAGAAGAGAGGCATTCAGTTACAAAATGCAATTTTTTTTTTACAATTTTAAATTAGAAATAGTTGTGATGCTTTGACATATTTCATCTTAGGATTTTAACAGTTTAAAAAAGAAATTAAAAACTAATAGTTTACTAATACTAAATTGTTACAATGTTTTGAAATTTCTTAAAATAAAAATTATTTGTCAAATAATAAAAAACTGTTTTTTTTTAATTATCAATATTTATTATAAATTAGAATGATACCTAACTGTCAAACTCTTACAATTTCTGAAATTTTAGCATAATCTTTAACTAAAAAAAAGGTTGTTGTTTCATTCAAAACTGTCAAATAATTCATCAAATTTTTATTATTTTGAGATAAATTATCATGAATTGACCAATACTGTAAGAAAATGTCTATTTTTTTTTTCAATAAACTGTCAAATTACTCTACAATCTTTTAAAATCTTAAAAATAAGACAGTTTTCTACATTATTACACAACTTGTTCAATAATAAGTATAATTATGATACTACAAATGACAACTGATGAATTATTATTATGAATTGTCAAAAACTGTAAACTTTTTTAGATTTTGATAAATTATTGGGTAATTTGACAGTTTATTGGAAAATTTTTCCAATTCATATTCTCATAACAATGGAAATTTGATGTCTTATTTGACAGTTTTTAATGTTGACAACTTAAAAAACACTTTTTAATTACAGTTTATGATAAAATTTTGACAGATTACAAAATGTTTGACAGTTGTGTAGTATTCTAATTGATAGTTTATAATAAATATCAATCAAAATATATTAATGTTTGCATTTTTTTAATAATTGGGCTTATGTATAAAAGTACATTTACTACATAAACTCAATTATTTATTTTGAGTTTTCATAAATTATAGCATCAATGTTTGACAGTTTTATTCTAATTGACATCAATTCAATCAATATATTTCATGCAAAAGCATATAAAAATTGCTTTACGATATCTTTTAATAACATAATAAATAAGTTATAAATTAGTTGGAGGCATCTGTTTAAGTCGTTGAGGGAGTAATTGATTATTTATAAAATGTTCTTGTCATTTAAAACGTATCGATCGGTAATGGACAGACATCTAACCGGAATTTATGTGTTAACAAATTTTTTATCCTTTCCGCCAACACAGACGGCACGTAGATAATAAATTTTGTTGGGGGTGGGTGGTTGGAAGCAGGCAGTAACGGGGTCATATTCAGTTAAGACATGTGACATTTCAATATATGTTTTATAGAATGTATAACCTGCCCGAGGGCCGTATATCAAGAGGGACTATCATGGCAAGGTGCTGCCCAGTGGTCATTTGCTAGTAAAGTCCCCTAAAGGCCAAGTTATATACGAGATATGCCTGCCCTTCTCTTCGGGATGTAAAACATCGGGATATAAACAGCAATATGCTGCCATCCATGCTGCCTGCCAGCCTGCAACCCCATATATTATTATTATTATTATTATTATTTCACCTGTATGAACGTGTGCGTGTAATGTAAAGGGTTTTTTAAATTGAATTATAAAATAAGGGATGCCAAGCGGCCTTGTTGTATAAATTTGTTTGGTTAAGTGGTTGGTCGCGTGCAGGTATCGCACGATTAACGCGACGTTTACATATATAAAAAGGGGTGCATTTAAATTCGATGGTATACTTACTACCTGTTTAAGGCTCAAGTCGGTAATCCTCTTGGGGAGCGTCAAGTGAATACTTTAAATTCCCCTACGACAACCCTAATTTACATCAAAATTGCTATCAAAATATAATTTGATTCAGAAAGCATTTAGCTAGTGGAAAGAAAGCACCTTTCAACTTGAGTATAATTCAATTTAAATAAGAGAAAGTTCCAGATGTGTGGGTGGACGGGGTGGTTTTTTTTTTTCGTTTCCTACTTCCACTATGAGGGGCAATCTGGAGTGGCGAGGGACAAATGGACCGAGCCGGACGTGAGGATTCGATAAAGATTCACTGTTTTAGCGGGGGCGGAGACGGGGGATCTAAATGCGTTTCGCTGTATTATGTATCAAAGATACGTGTCCATGTCTTCAGCCGCATTCCAAATCCCATTAAAACAATACTAAAAGCTATTCTCAATAAAAAAATAAAAGCTTTACAATCCACCCTTCTGAATTGGCCTTTGTTCTTAAATTAGCAAATATTTTAAAATATAAGAAACAGACTAAATTGGACAAATAACTGAAAATTTTTGATGAGTATGATGAGTACGCCATTAAAAACTAAACGAAAATCTCGATCAACATGTGACATTAACAAGAAGGGGTGACTCAGCAAATTTGGGGCTTTCTCTAATAATCTGTCAATGGGGTGTTTTCGGAATCAATGATGTTCCTAAATTGACCTTCCATCCGTTATTCTTTCACACATGGGTGTTATGCGAAAAGAATAAATCACAATCCAAACGATTATTTAATTTCATTTTTTTGTAATCTCAATCGATTTAATTAATTAAATTGATACAAATTAAATACAACCTTGGCTTTATCAGTTTTATCTAATACTTTTTTATCATTATTTATTAAAAATTCAAGTGACAACGCAATTGAATTCTAAATATATGACTAATCCAATCAATTTAAATAAATGGAATTAGTTTTGGGATGCAAAAGAAAGCGCTCCTTTTAAGGTTCGCCGAAATGATGGACTAGAACTAGATCCTTTTTCTTGCTTTGGAGAGAGGCTGCATAAGAAAGTATTATACAAACAATGCATGCCGATGCCCGGAGAATGGACTCTTCACGGTCCTCTCGTCTTTGGCAAACTCTATGTATGTATGTGTGTGTTTTTTATTCTTTGCCGCTGTAAAAGTTGGGGTGGGACGCATGCCCTTAGCATTTAAAGTGATTTTAAATCAAATCATTTACATTTCCAAGGCTCGCCGAGGAATGCGTTTCATTTATTTCCCTCAGCAACATCAAAAAAACATAATAAAACGGATGGACATTAATTAACATATTTTTACAATTCAATTGAATTTGAGTAAATGTAATCGGGTTTTGATATTTCAAAATACTTAATTTAATTAAGGGTTGCAGTTTAACAATTGCTTAATATGAAAATTTTTGAAGTATATTTTTGGCCTGGATTTTATGTTTTAATTGCTACTATTTTAAATCTATTACATATTATAAAGCTTGAATTGGAAATATTAAAATGTGGCTTTTATATACAAAACAAAAATTTTACCTATATTCTGATATATTAATTTAAATTTAAAAGACATGCATAAAAAAATAATTTTAAATTAGTATATTTTCATAATGCCAATATATGAATTAAAAGTAAAAGTTTAGAATGAAAAAAAAGTTTAAAGTAAATATTAAAATATCACAAATATTCCAATTCATATTTTTTGATTTAGGTCGGATTTCATATTCGATCCGATTAATTTGCAGCCAAATCTTTAGAACATATTATTATGTATGTTATTTGACAGATTTTTAGCTTATAGTTTTTGTTTATAGTTTTTGTGGTCAAAGCCAGATTTTTCCATATTATGAAAAATTTAATTAAATATAATTGATGGTCGTAACCTCTATCACGTGATAATTTATGTTTATGAACTACTACTATGCTTTTATCACAAGTCGGCTAATTTATTACATCAGTAGAAGGCTCTAGTCGAGCCGAAACTAGTAATGTGATCAAAAACATAGTAAATAAATTTTGTTTATTTTTGTCAAAAACTGACATTTTTAGTGACTTTTCAGTCAAAAACTTAACTTTTAGTCATTTATTTGACGGTTTTGTTAATTTCTTTGTTAAAAAATGATTTTTTTGTCAAAATTTAAACTTTTTGTGATTTTTGTTTGTATAAAATGCATTTCTAGTTATTTTTTGTTAAAAACTGCATTTCTGGTGACGTTTATGTAAAAAAATTGATTTTTTTTGTTTAAAAAATGCATTTTTCTGATTCTTCTGTTTATAGCTGCGTTTCTGGTGACATCTGTCAAAAACTGACATTATTTTTACTGATTTTTTTGTTAAAAAATTATTTTTTATGACTTTTTTGTTAGAAATTAACATTTTTACTGATTTTTCAAAAAATGCAATTCTAGTAATTTTTCTGTCAATAACTAAAGTTCTAGTAATTATTTTATAAAAAAAACAATTTTAGTTTTTTTTTTCTGTCAAATACTAAATTTCTGATGACTTCTGTCAAAACTGACATTTCAACTTTTTTTTATTAAAAAATTTTTAGTAATTTTTTGTTAAACATTGTATTCTAATGATTTATCTGTCGAAAACTAAATTTTAAGTGATTTTTGTTTGTATAAAATGTATATCTAGTAATTTCTTGTTGAGCATTGCATTTCTGGGGACATTTCTAGTAATTTTTCTATCTAATACTGTGTTTTTAGTGACCATTTTGCATTAGTGATTTTTCTGTTGCAATCTGCATTTCTTGTGACTTTTGCGTTAAAAACTAACACTTTTAGTCATTTTTCTGTTAAAAAAATGCATTTCTTATGATTTTTCTGTCAACATCTGAAGTTTTAGTGATTATTTTTTGTAAAAAACGTAATTTTAGTGATTACTAAAAAATGAATTTACTAATTTTATTACTTATAAAAAATGCATATCTAGGGACTTTGATTTCTTTTGTAAAAAAGGACAAAAATCGACATTTCTAATGACTTTTTTGATCAAAAACTGACATTTTTAGTAATTTTTCTGTTGTATTTTCAGTAACTAAAATATTTTAGTGATTTTTTTTTTTTTTATCTGCTTTTTTGGTGTCTTTTATGACTAAAACTGAATTTTTTATGTTTCTTTTGTTAAAAAATGCATTTATAGTGTATTTTTCTGTTTAATGCATCATTTTGGTAACTTATCTGCCAAAAATTGATCTTTTTGTCTTTTTCATTTTGTCCAAATTGCATTAATAATTTTTTTTTGTCAAATACTGCATTTTTTTAAGTTTTGACAGACAAAATTGAATTTTCGTTAGTTTTTTCTGTAAGTAATACATTTTTGCTGACTTTTCTGTCAAAAACTAAAAATTTTGTGTTATTTGTCAAAAATACGTTTTTATTGATTTGTCAATTACTGAGTTTTGTAGTTTTTTAGTTTTTCTTTTCTTTTAAAAATGCATTTTTAGTGATTTTTTTATTAATACTACAATTTGGTGACTTTTTTTTGTTAAAAACTAAGGGCCGATTTATTCATCTGTTCTGTAAGTTATTGATTAGTTACGTGTTCAATAAACTTATAGGTCACTTATATAAAATTTGGGTGTATTCATCCCATTTTATATGACAAATAATTACTGAACGCTTATAAAGTTTTTATACGGCTAGTACAACTTAATAGAAAAAGATATCTATATACATATCTGTAAGAAAGACAGAGATAGACTTACTAAAAAGAAAACGAGTGTGGTACTACTGCGTGTTGTTATTTGTTTGTGGTTACATTCATGTGAAACAAAATGGCATAAGGTTATGTTCTTTCAGTAATTTTTTACTAACGGGCCAAAGTGATCTATATAATTTATCTGTCTTGTAAATTTAATATGATGACAGGTTGTCACTATTGACAGATGAATAAACATTAATTCATGGCAATCTTATCAGTAATGCTATAGAGCACTTTATAGAAAGGTGAATAAATCGGCCCTAAGTTACATAAAATGCTGAAAGCATTTTTAATGATTTTTATTGTGATTATTTTGCCAAAAATTAAACGTTTGTGGTTTTTTATGTAATCGACATTTTTTAATGATTTTTGTCTGCATTTTTGGTGACAAAACTTAAATTTTAGTATTTTTTTAGTGTAAAAAGTACACAATTTTTCTGTTAAAAACTGCATTTCTAGTAACTTCTGTCAAAAGTTTTTGTGTTTTTTTTTTTATTAAAAATGGATTTTATATAATTTTTGCCTTAAAAACTTAAATCTTAGTATTTTTTTTTTTCTTAAAAAAAATCTTTAGTGACTTATCTGTCAAAATCTAAACTTGAATTTTTTTTTGTCAAACACTTTACGAATTTTTAAGTGATATTTTGTTAAAAACGCATTTACTAAAGTCGACACAATATAATTGATAAATTGTTGCGAGTTTTAAAAGAAATTATTTATTATTACCATTTGAATAAGTATGTCAGATAATTTAAGATAATATCGAGATTAAGATTAATTTATCTGGTTTAATTATTTGATGCGCTATTTACAATAGAATTAAATTTAATAAGAACAATAATAAAGTTGTATAATGTATTGAGTGATTATTTGAAACTATAATAAAAATTTGTTAAGTATTTCATCAAAAGTATCTAATTTCTTCACTTTCACGGTCATCCACTATTTAGTATAGTAAACTAGTAACGCTACAACTTTTTACAACTATCCAGAAATAGATTGAAATCATTCATTTCTAAATATCTGTGAATGAATGTAGTAGTGGAAATTGAAATAACAGGAATTTAAAGTCAATCAGTCGGCTATTGCTTTATTTAAATTAGATATCTCGCGATCGATAATGAGGGAATGTAAACATGGAGCAAGTGTGTGTAAATTTACATGCCTCATAATAAATCAATATTTAAATTTGCTAATCTAATCTGGAAGGAAATCTACACACATTACAACGCGTAAACACTGTATAAAATATTAATTTAAAGTTGGAACTAATTGCTTAATATATTATTGATAAATCCTCTTGTTTAATTGAGGTAAATAAAATACAGTTTTATCAATCATCAATCCAGAGCAAATTCTATAATAAGTATATTACTTGTATCAAAAAAATATATGTTTTGTTTGAACAACCATCTCCATATCTATTTTGTAATATTTATAGTTTAATATTATTAAATTACACATAAATGTATACCTGAGTGTTATGAAATGTTGTACTTGATGTTGTGCAATTGAATTTGTTTGATTATTATTTAATTTTTTCAATTAATCAAGAAGAAACATTATTATTGTATTTAATTTGTATAAATTGACTCAATTATTATAAACATGCTGAAATTTGCAATGCATAATTTGGGACAATATTCTATTTAATTTAAAAAAAAAACAATTTTTAATTTGTCATACTTTCACATTTTAGGCTGGATTTTTACATTTGAGGCCCGATTTTTTGCACTTTAGGCTGAATTTTTGCAATTTAAATCAATTATAATTTTCGCTGAAAATATCTGGCCATTTAAGGAAACAAATGCATAGTTTAGTCAAGTTTCAAACCAAACTTTAGCTTAGCCAAGTTGCAAACCCAAATATGTTTTTTAACTAATATGTAGTAATTTAATAAAATGTAAATGTAAATATTTTAAAAATAACCAATAAATGTGCATACTAGGCAATCATAATAGATTTGAGATACTTACAAAATTTTTCATATTATCGAAGTTAATGATTTTATGTAATTATTTATTTTATTTAAACATACATGTTTCGATGAATAATCATCATTATCAATAAAAATAGAAATTTAAATATATAAAACGGATATCAGGGTAGCGGGAAAAAACATTTTTTTAAATATTAATCAATTATCAGTTTGAAATATTATATTACATTGATAATGATGATTATTCATCGAAACATGTATGTTTAAATAAAATAAATAATTACATAAAATCATTAACTTCGATAATATGAATACTTACAAAATTATTAAAAAAATTAAAATCAATTTGTACATTTGTATTAGAGTAAAACTCATTTTTAATGGCAACTAATGGAAACTTATGTTGGTATGCAACATGTGTGGGTACTATATATTTTCTATTTTGTTCTTCGTCGGTTGAAATTATGAGTGTGTACTTAATTTAAAATGCATTTGAAATAAATATCAAAGTGGTTTTTCTCCTGCATGGCCAAAGCTGACCGACCGCTAAACAAACCGAGGAGCGGCGTAGAAAGGAAAAGGTATTACAGGAAATATAGTATGCATTGCCGGAAAGAAAACTCGATGATCCTGCCGCCTGCTCTATACTACTATCCTTTCGTGCAGTAGCAACCACCACAACCCGCACCGCGCTTACTTAAAACGAAGGGAATACATTTTGCAATTCCGTGGGGTCCGGTGGTCAGCTGCCCTTTTGAGAGCAAGCGAGACCCCTTATTGATATACTGTGTAAATAAGACTAAATTTAACTCTTAGTAAACTACTACCGGAATGTATAATGTATGCGTGTGTGCCTCTTTGAAGATCGAAATGGTTTTGAAAATTCGAAATGGTTCTAAAAAATATGCAATTAAAAGTTTTTCGATGATGAAAAGTTCATTATTGTCTTGTTATTAGAAAAATATAAAATATAATTTAATAATATCGTAGAGGCCCTGTAAATTACAGCAGCGAAACCAGTAAACGTCGAAAAGTTTGCTAATGAAATTAATTAATGTTTGCCAAGTTTCATATTTTCCAGCCTTTTATGTGAAAGGTTTAATGTCTTTTTGATAAATTGACAGTTATTAATACTGATATCCGAAGGCGAAGGCTGAAACACCCCCACACCCTTCACTATACAAGCGTTTTAACCTAACCTCCCCCCTTTCCCCTTCCATACCTCTACACGTTTTCTTAATACATATATGTATAAAGCGGGAGATATATAACGTGCGAGATTTGCTCTTTTAATGTCGTCTGTTATAACACGGCTAACAAAATTAATTGCAAAATCTTCATTGCTGCACAGTTGTTTGTAAACTACGAGTTAAACGAATATTTAACAATATGACAGTTAAAGCTATGGTTTAATATTGCAAATGATCAAAAAGATTCAGTAAGCATATTTATTTCTAATTCATTTTATTAATTATTAATTATTTTTGTCGATTTATGGTTTACACTCTTCAACATTAAATAATGCAACATTATTGTATGCATTTTCCTGGTATAAATTATTCATTCCGAGCTACATTGATATTATTTTCTTAAATTATTTGTGTTTGTGGTTGTCTTAAATACTCAGTGAAGATCGAACTGAATTAAAAAACAATTACAAATTTAAATTTTGTATTGAGCCCAATATAAATCCTTGGGGGATACCTGACAACATTATTCTGATAAACTTTGTCTCACTTTACTTGAATCATCATTTTTAGCCAAATAAATAGTTTTAAATCAATAAAAGGCGTCAAAATTTATTAAACTTTTCAACATGAATTTCCAAAATATTTATATATTTTGTAGTTACTGCTTAATTAGAAAATTTCTAAATTTATTGAAGCTTAGGGTTCAAATTTGTAGTTAATGCAATTTTTTCAAAAATATTAAAAATGTTTTTGATTTTCCAAATTTAATTTAATAATAATACTCCAATGCTTGGGCAATATTTGGTTTAAGTTTTGATACAAAATTATTTAAATCGTAACCTCAGCTTGTTTACAACTAAGTAATGATTTTTAGAAAAAATCTAATATTTTCAAAAATTATGGAAAAATGTTTTTAAATTTTTAAACTTAATTTTGAGACTACATTATCTCAAATTTTGAAATAATCTTTTATAAATTTAAATAAAGTTTTTTCATTTTTTGAACTCATATTTGAGACTCAATTTTTTAATATAACTTAGGCTATGTTTGATTCAAATTGTAAATCAAAATTTTATAAATTGTGTCCTCAGCTTAATTACAAAAACAAGTAATGATTTGTAAAAATAATTTAATTTTTTTAAAAATTACTAAAAAAATGGGTTTACTTTATTATATATCAAAGCTTAGACATCTTTAGTTCAAATTTTGAATCAAAACTTTGTGATGAATTGTAACTTCAGTATTATAACAACTGAAGTAAAAAATAGTAAAAATAACCCAATTTTTTCAAAAGTTATTAAAACATGTTTTTGATTTTCCAAATTTAATTTTGCGTTTACTCCATTATTTATCAAAGCTTAGGCTATGTTTGGTTCAAATGTGGATACAAAATTTATAAATTGTGACTTTAGATCGATTACAACTGAGGTAATGATTTGTAGAAATAATCCAATCTTTTCAAATGTTTTTTAACTCAATTTTGAATTAATTGAAGCTTAAAAAAAGCAAAAAAGTTGATTATAAATTCAAAATCCGATTTAACGTTATTAAATTTGCCTTTAAAATAATAAAATTCAACTTTGAGTAACAAAGTCACTAAACCCGACCACAAAAATAAAAATCCGGCCAAAAAAATCAATAAAATGTTTTAAAATCTAAACCTAGTCATAGAATCGATAAAAAAGCTAACAAATAGTTTGTAAATAAATAACCCGGCTATAAAACGATTAGATCCAACCAAAATAGTAAAAATCCAGCCAAAAAATTAATAAATTGTTTTAAATGCAACCAAAAACTTATTAAATACGGCCAAAAAAATCAGAAGTCAATAAGATACCAAAAAAATAATTTGAGAATACATTATCCGGCTATAAAATGATTAAATCCGGACATATAAGATTAATTCAAGCAACAAAATTACTAGATCCGGCTACAAAAGTAAAAATTAGGCTAAAAAAAACAATAAAATGTTCTAAATCTAACCTAAAACTTATTAAAAACTGGCTGAAATTGGCGATATTTAGCCCCAAAAGTAAAAATCCGGCTCTAAAATCAATAATTGTTTTAAATAAAATTAATAAAAAACGCAAAAAATAAATTTAAAGCTTTAAAATGATTAAATCCGGCCATCTAATAATATTATTTAAAGCAAACAAATTACTAAATCCTGTCATAAAAGTAAAAATCCGGCCATAAAATCAATTCTAAGTCCGGCCTAAAAAACTTGAATCTGTTTATAACTAGATTCAAGTTTTTAATCAAAAAGCAAAAAAATAATTTGTAAATACATAATCCGGCTATAAAATGATTGAATCCGGCCATCTAAGACTAATTTTTAGATGCGGCCACAAAAGTAAAAATTTGGCCCAAAAATCATAAAATGTTTTAAATCCAATCATAAATTTATTAAATTCGGCCAAAAAACCTGGTAAAATCAATAAAAAATTAAAAAATAACGTGTAATCCGGCGATCTAAGATTATTTTAGGCAAAATAGTTAGTAAATCCATCCATAAAATCAATAAAATATTCTAAATCCAACCAAAAACTTATTAAATCCGCTGAAAATCAGTAAATCCGGCCAACAAAATTTCTTCAAAATTAAAAAAGCAAACAATCATTTGTAAAGATCTAAATCCATCTTTAAAATTAATAAATCCGGCCAACTAAAATTATTTCAGACAGAAAATTACTAAATCCGGCCAAAAAAATTATAAAATATTAAAATTAGTTGGTTATAAATAACATATTTTGGATAAAAAATCACTTTAAAACTAATTTAAGCAATAGAGTTATTAATCCGGCCTTAAAAACAATAAATCTAATAATAAAATCAATAAAATATGTTTGATATTGTGTTGTTCAGGTTATAACATAAGTCAAAAATTACCTTATAACTGTCAACTAGATAAAGGTTAGCTGTCAAATATTGCTTTTAGTATAAGAACATATGTTTCAACTGATAAAAATGCATCAGTTTGGTGATCAGGCTATAACATATATCAAAAATTACATTATAACTGTCAAACAGATGAAAGTTAGCTGTCAAACATTGATTTGGCGGATTGGGTTTAGCATATAAACAGTAAAGAGCGTTACCAAATTTTGAATCAGAATTTTATAAATCATTCATTTTATCATATCAAGTGATCAACATTGAAATTTAATAATTTCATCATAAATTTGACAATTAATTTCACAATTTTTTTTTAATTGGCAAAAGTTTTTGATAACATAAAAATTCTTTCAATGAATTTTTTCAAACATTAAAGGCAAATAATAATAGAAATAGTTGCTGAAAGATTGGGGGAGAAATAAAAAATAGGTAAACGAAGGAAAGTGTAATTACATTCCGAATTGGAGTGCGTAGGAGGGCAATAACGTAATGTACTAACATAATCGATGTTTTATTAAAAGCGTAATCGGAACGAGGAGTAAATTTTTAAGTGTGTATCAATATAGAAAAATAAGTGGGAATCTATAATAAAATACAATATGGTTCCTATTTCAGTTAAAGGGGGACAAGGGAACATAGTATACTGTACGTACGTACGAACACACATACACTCTCACGTTTATGCGGGTGGTGGAATGGGGGGTGAATATTTTAAGCAAGAGCATATCAAATGTTTGACCACTGACCACCCCAAGTTTCTCTCTTTATCCATATCCATCCAGTCTACATTGAAACTCGGCCCGTGTCGGACGCGCGAAATCTTAGACCACCACCACCACCGTGGCACGTGTGTGAAATGAATTTAAGATATTTGGGCATCTTCATACCGATGGTAATCACCAGCGCAATAATCTACATCATCATCAAGCGCACCTTGCTCCTAGTTATTTGAAATTATATAAAATTAAATAAATACATAAGAATTATATCTTATCTATAAAAATATATCTGCCTTACCTATATATAATTATCTTAAATACCTAGTAAACATTAAATATTCAGTATCTATCAATTGATCCACATTATCATGATGACATCTTTATTAAACACCTACGACGCAAGAGCTTACATGGATTCTTACTTGAGCAAAATCAGTAAGTTTTATTATATTATCAAAAAATTGCTTATTATTTACTATATTATCTACCACGTTTCCTAGTGTTTGTGTTGTGTTGTGTTGTGTATTAATAAGTGTGTGTGTGTTTCTGATAGGTTTTTAAAAAGAAATAAATGGCGCGGGCTAATTACATCGCGTAATTGTTTCATTTCAGCAACATTAACTTTCCTACAATGTGATTCCGATAAAACTGCAGAAATATAAACGCGTTTAATCAAACACACGATAGGAACACACGACATATTTCATTTCATTAGCAATCTTATCGTTTTATTTCATTTTTGCGCAAGATTAATCCACTAATTTAAAATTAATTATTCAATTTGTAATCGAATAAGTTTCAATTAATTCCAACCCAGCGAACGTTTCCTGGAAATATTTTTTAGTGTTTGATTGCATTTTGTGGTGTAGTAGTCAGGGTTGTAAGGGGGCTCACTCAAACACCCCGATTGAAAATGCATGGGAATAGATGAAGTTTTAAAGATTCATGGGGCATATTCATATTCAGATGCCGACACGCGATCATATAAAATATGAACGATGCCAATGTCCATGCAAATGTCAGTGTAGGCAATATTATTTTGACCACCGCATAGTCATTTTAATATTAAATCGCATTTTCTGAATGGGTGGGGAGCGATATTATTCCAGTTTTGCGAAAACAATCGATTGAGTAATACAATTAAATCGTAAAATGATAACATTTATTATTATTAATTTTTTGATGATTGTGTGCGTTGCGGAGTATTTATTAGAATTAATTATCTGGAAATAATTGAATCAACAATCATATTTATTGATACAATGTACTTTATACATTCAATTAAATTGTATTAAACATTTTTATTTAATCTTATGACCCATTTAGTTGTTAATTATATTTTCTATGC
Source organism: Tachinus rufipes (assembly GCA_963932245.1). Lineage (NCBI taxonomy): Eukaryota > Metazoa > Arthropoda > Insecta > Coleoptera > Staphylinidae > Tachinus > Tachinus rufipes. The sequence goes on from OZ010745.1 coordinate 121,084,151, forward strand.
ACTTATTCATATCTTTTAAAACTTGAATAACAAAAAAAAAAAACAATTTGTCTATAGTGTAGTATGGGTGGGCATAACTTATTAAGAAAAACATTTTCAACTAATATATAAAACAATAGTATAAGCGCAACTAGCACGTAATGATACCCATTTCCCACGTCGCTTCACAAGCTTCAGGCTTCTTTATTAAAACATTGGAAATTGATGTAATTTTTTAGAAATATACTCCTTATCATTAGTACCAACTGCTTAAAATAAATTTAAATTGATACTCTCAATCTGACATAACCTCAAATTATTTGATATACGCTGACTCATTCTATACGCGTACCCCTTTACTAAAGCAAAGATAACTTGCTTATTATACATTGGAAAATGATGTAATTTAGTACCAATACACTCCATTATAATTAGTTCCAGTTGCTGAAAATAAATTTAAATTGATACGCTCAATCTGACATAACCTCAAATTAATTGACATGAGCTCACTCATTCTATACGCGTACCTTTTTACTAAAACAAAGATAACTCGCTAACTATACATTGCAAATTGATGTAATTTGGTACTAATGCACGCCATTATCTTTAGTACCAACTGCGTAAAATAGATTAAAATTGATACATTCAATCTGACAAAACCTCAAATTAATGCAGAAGTTTGATACTTTCTGAACAATTTTTTGTATTTTTTTGACTAATTTTGTTTATTATAAATCTTAATTTGGCAGATTTGTTTAATTTTTACATTTTATTGCTAAAGCTTGGTATTTTTTGACTAATTTTTACATTTTATGGACGGTTTTTTTGCACTTTCTGAAGCCTGATTTGGCGATTTTAATCAATTTTTATATTTTATTGCTGAAGGCCGGATTGTTTGTTAATTTTGAATTGATTTTTTGTACTAATTTTTACATTTTATGGCCGGATTTATGTACTTTTTGTTTATTTTGAAGTCTGATTTTGCTATTTTGATCAATTTTTATATTTCTTTACTGAAGTTTGGTACTTTTTGACTAATTTTTACATTTTATGGTCGGGTTTTTGTGTTTTGAACGTGAATCAGAGCACACACAAGGCAAAAAATAAGTAAACCTGTTTGCTTCTTGTAACTTTTTGAGTTAGACTAAATTATTTTCTGTAGGCCATAATATGCTACATCTAAATTTTAAAACCGCAATTCACTATTCGTTATGATTGCAATGTGAGCTCAAATTTAGTGACAAAAAAAAGTGAAAAATTAATTTTATTAAAATTGGTTTTGTTGCTTAAAAATGTGCAAACATTTTATATAATACTCGTACAATATCGTAAATGAAATGAAGTTAGACATCAAATATTTATTATTTAAATTAATTAAGCTGTGATTGAAATGCCGACCTTAATGTTACTTTCCAACCTTTAAAATGTTACTACAATAGCTTACATTTCAAGTTCATTATCAGACATAATATTTGTGATAATAATAATTCATTTATGTCAAACAAAATTCATTTAATACTAATATAATATAATAATGTTACTTAGCAACCAACAGAATGTTAATTAATATTAATAAAATAATCAATGCAATATTTTTTAATTGATTTGTTGATGACATCTTCAAGTCGATGGTAATCATAAAATTTATTAAATAAGGGAAAGGGATGTTGTTGGGGTAATACGGCTATAAAGTATGTTATATATGTTTGTATATGTGTATTCGGTGTCCGATAAAAAGGTGTTATTGATACGACTGCATTATTTATATATGTCCGGCGAGAGAAGGCGGCACGACGCGGGGATACCTTTACTTCTTCTGGAGAGCCCTTAATACGGCCCCCATGGGATTCAATATCCCAACCGACCCCCGACTATTATTTCTGCCGGCCCCTTTGCATATATCCCGCTTCGATCTTGGCACTCAATAACTGTCTCGTTTAATTTACAGGTGATCATCATCAGAGATCGCTAAACAGGCTCGACAATGCACCCTCAACACCGCCCTCACATGATGGTAAGTTTATAAAATCTACAATTTCCCACACAATAATGAACGGCGCCACAAATTAAAGGGCAATGGCAAAATAAAAAAAAATATCAGCGCCACCGGTTAATGATGATTTTATTATTACCATTTCATCCGAGCACTTTGCCTTAATGCGCACTTTTGTTCTCTTCAAACAAGCTCGTTTTTCCGAACGATTCACACCGAAATCACACTTAATAATATAATAAGGAGCGGCGCCACTAAACTAAATAAGTAGGATGTTGAGCTAATAACATGCGACACCCTCTACTCTACTCCATCTACCACATTCAACAATGCATTTCAATGTTGATGATTTCTATTCAAATCGGAAATCCCTTCGCGAGGTGCTAGCTCTTTATTGCCCATTACGTTTTGTTATTCAAAAAATCACCGATTTGAATAACTTCGTTCTACTGAATATCAACGAACGACGGACGAAGCTCAGCATGAATATATCAGTGATCTAGTAGTAGTTCAAAATTGAATCAATTTTATTAATTTGAAGAATGAAAAGGGGTTATTATTTGACACGTGTCGACAAAAAAATGTTAATTGTAAGCGTGTCACAAATCAAAGAATGGAAATCTCTTGCGCAAATCGATTACCGTTCATTTCACGGATTATGGCGAACAACTTTTTATTTTTTTATGTTTTTAACTGCACTGTTAACACCCCTTTTATATTATATCATGAGTTTTCCCCCTTTTTGACGACATCAAACGAATAAGTAACAGAAATATGATGATGATTGATGATCGACATTTACCATCAAATAATGTGCACACTCCCCGATGCTACTTCAAAAGGAAATTAAATCAATATAATTTGAAAAAAATTATAACAAAAATTAATTGAAAAATATAATACAAATTGCTAATTCAACAATAGAACAGATTGGTTGTGTCCTTTGTTTTCATTTATTCTTTGTTATATGTAATAGCTCCAGGAACATACTGTCAAAATGTTTCAAAAGTGTTCTAAAATTATTTAAAAAATGTTTTAAAATTGTTTAAAAAGTATCAAAATTGTTCTAAATGTTTTTGAAAATTGTTTCAAATTTATTAAAATAGTTTAAAAACTGTCAAAACTATTCCAAAGTAGTACCAAATTTGTCAAAATTGTCTTAAAACTATAAAAATTGTTCCAAGACTGTCAAAATTGTCTTTAAACTTGTCAAAATAGTTTCAAAACTACAGCGTTTCAGGACTGTCAAAAGTTACTTGTCAAAATTATTCCAAGAGTATCAAAATTGTCCTAAAACTTTCTACATTGTTCCAACATAATTTTAATTTCAAAACCATCAGAATTGTTTTAAAATTGTTTTAAAACTGTCAAAGTTGTTTTAATATTGTTTCAAAATTGTTTGAAAACTGTGAAATTGTTTCAAAACTGTCAAAATTGTTCCAAGGCTATCATAATTGTCTTAAAACCATAAACATTGTTCCAAGACTATTTCAAAACCGTCAGAATTGTTTCAAAATAGTTTGAAAACTGTTAAAATTGTTTCAAAACTGCCAAAATTATTTCAAAACTCTCGAAATTGTTCTAAAACTGTTAAAATAGTTTTAAAAAATTATTATTATTATTATTATATAAATTTAAAATTATTTGAAAATGGTTTTAAAACTGTCGAAATTGTTTCAAAACTAATTTTTACAGTTTTGAAACAATTTTGTTTTAAAATTGATCTAAATTTGTCTCGAAATAAATTTTTTCCTAATTTTGTTGAAAATTGTTTCAAATTTTTTTCATAATTGCTTTAATATGTTTTAAAATTGTTCCAAAACTGTTAAAACAAACTATCAAATTGTTTCTTAACTGTCAAAACTGTTTCAAAATTTTTTCAAAGATGTTATTTACAGTTTTGAAACAATATTGTTCTAAAAAATGTTTTAAAATTAATCTAAAATTGTCAAAATTGTTTCAAAACTATCAATTTTGTACAAAAATATTAAAATTATTTTAAAATTGTCAAAATTGTTTAAAACATATTATTTTTACAGATTTGATACTAATTTATTTCAAAATTGTTTTAAAACTAAGAAAAATGTTTTAAAAATTGTCCAAATTGTTTTAAAACTTTCAAAATTGTCCCAACATTGTTAAATTGTTTCAAATTAGTTCTAAACCTGTCAAAATTGTTGTGTTTTTATTACACTAATATGGCAATGAAATCATTAACGCATTAATTTGGTAATAAATTTATTAACGCACTGGTGTAGTATTATATTCATTAACGCACTAGTGTAGCAATAAATTCATAAACGCACTAGTGAGGTAATAAGTTTATGACCGCACTAGTGTGATAATGAATTCATTAATGCACCAGTGTGACAATGAATAAGAGCACAACAACAATAATAATAATAATAATAATAATACGGTTATATAAATAATCGATGCTGGTCATTATTAATCAAAACACTTAATCCATGTGTCTGCTTCACAGTTAAAAGTGATAAATAAATCGGTGTGTATGTTTGCAAAGATATTATAAGGGCTGTGGAAGAAGTTAAGGGATGTAAAAGTGAGTGGATGCATGGCTATTTTCACGGTGTGGTGAGCATAGGGTAGTCAAGTCAGTCTATGAGTCAAGTGACCGTTGCCTGCATCCCTAAATATAAATAAAAATTCAGCACGGTGTGAAATTTCTTATAGCAAGCAAGCAAGCAGCAACTCGTCGGGGTTGTTGTATTATTTTTTCTTGCGATTATCGGAGCGTAGTTGGCCGCCTTATCGGCCACTATGCAGGACTTGACACGTCCACATACGGCGGCGATGTATTGGAAAATTGCCCTCGAAAAACTCTTCGTGTATTAATATAAAATATCTAATAATATTCTCCTCAAACAGATTTAGTTTTCATATGCAAAACAGCTGGATTTTCCACTAGATCAAGTTTACAGTTATATTTTTTTTCTGTAAAAATCGAAGTCCCACATACTCAGATTGAATATAAAGCAGCGACCCCCGATATATTCAGATCAAAACTCCCTCGCAGCATTTAAATAGTTCTGGATGAAGAATTTGCTTCTGAATATATGTAAAATAGGGTCTGATTTTTTTACGCGATCGTGAATGGAATACCGTATGTGTCGGTGGAAATATATAAGCCACTGACTGACCACCGATCGATTCACATTTCACACACATTCCTTTCTTAATAATAATAAATTATGTATTTAACAATCAATGTTGCCAAATTTTATAGCGATTATTTCGTTTGATTGATGGACCCTAATGGGGTGGCATCATCCATCCGTCCCCCGGAGCCAATCAAATCGTAATAATCCGAACCCTTCAATTTAATTTCTCTCTTTTTTCCATCTCGTTCTCTCATGATTGAACATGGAATTTAACAATAAACCGGCCGCTATTATGAAATATTAAAATGAATCGTAAAAAATTAGCATATAAAATTGTGCAACAATGTTATCGGTGCCGTTTAACGAGCAATTATTTATTAATTACCCCGGATTGTGGGCAACGATACTTTACGATCCCTCGATTCAGTGCTAATAATGAAACGTTTTGCAGATGCCGACGTCAACGGAGATCTCAGCGGCGACGATCAGAGCATCGGTAGTGACCACCACCAAATCTCCAGGCACGACGAAGATTCTATGGACTCGGACAGGGAGGATGGAGGTGGCGCTCTCAACCTGGTAAGTTTCATCATATACACCATGTACATTGTACACAATGGTATCGCCCCCATTACAAACGCGATTAAATCTGTGAGGGAGAGAGCGGTTTTCCCTCAAGAATTTAAACATTTTAACTTTTCGGGGGAGGGCCCTTTTTTATATACAAACAGTTGTAGTAGCAGGAGGAAAAACTTTAGATTTATTACATACGTTCAAGCAGGAGAAAACAAATGTTTTTTCTATTTCCAAAAAGAACACGCGCGCGCGTTCTTACCCTCCGGGGGATTAAAATCTCGATTAAAATCATGCCGGCCAAATATTTGTCTCTTTATTAAAAAAGAACGATGAAGTAAAGGATATATTACGCAGCAATAATTCATTTTTAAACGTCGTAATTACCAAAATTTTCAACAGTTATTATTCGTAATCGTTTCAACGTGTTTTGTAATTAATTTTTAAAAAAATTGTTTGCAAATCAATCAATTAATATCTTGTCGCAGGTTACCGGTGAAAATGAAACAGTAAACAGGTCGTCTCCCAACTCACAGGTAACTAGTTCGAGTCCAGGAGGAGTCGGTGCAGCGTTGGCGGCATTGGGCGGTTTAGGCGGTCTCTTAGGCAACCCATTGATGCTGGGTAGTCTGCAGGCCTTCCAAAATCCACCTAGTCTTCAACAATTACAACAATTGGCTATGCTGCAACAAGGACACGGCAATCAATTGAATCCACAGTTTTTCTTGCAAAGCCAGGTCAGTAAAATATGAAACATTTAAACTGCAATAGAAGCTGCCAGTTATAATAAAAATATTTATAGCTGGCAATTTATATTGTTAATTATTAACCTGTAGATAATTACTAATCCCGGTGGTGGTATTATATAGGGTTTTCTGCAAGGTTTTTCACGTCCAAATATTGCAACGCATAGATCTCCACATTCGATGCAGGTGTGTGTTTGTGTTGTTTGTTTGTTTGTTTGTTTGTTGTCCGTTGGCTCCGCTTAAATATATATTTTTTGTTGACGTAATCTTCGAAAAATTACACTTAATGTCATGCCTAATTCCGCCTAATTATCGAAAAATTTCCGCATTATTTTTACCATTATTAACGCTTTTTTTTATTTCATCTTGAGACTCATTTGTATATACATGTTTGATTATTATATGTTTAGAAAATGTTGCCGGAGCGCGCAGCAATTATATAATTGTGTAAGACTTTCGAAGATTTTTAACAGGTTTCTAATGTCATGTTTGCATGTGTATGGTAATAGCTTTATGATTTCTTTTAGTTGTTTTTTTTTTTGTTGTGATTATTTAATGATTTATTTGTAGGTCCAACAGATTGCGCAGGCCGCCCAGCAACTTCAACAATTGCAAAAAGCGCAGCAGCAGCAGCAGCAACAACAGCAACAGCAAAATTCGAATCAGCATAATACGAGTATTCCTTGCAATGGACAGGTGCCTCAAACGCAGACGACGCCGCCCAATAATGCACATATTCCCGCCAGTCTGTTGACGCCAAGTACGCCGAGTTCTGGTGGACTCACGCCGCAACATCTCAAAGCCCAATCGAGATTGTTGGAACCGAGTCCTGAGGAAACGACAGATTTAGAAGAACTCGAACAATTCGCGAAAACTTTCAAGCAGCGACGAATCAAATTAGGTAAGCAAACGTCTTTAACATTGTGCACAAATTGTACTTTTTTCAGAAATTTTAAAATAGGTTCAAAAATTATTGTAAATTTATTTTAATTTTGAAAACACAATCATATCTAGGTCAAATTTTGTTGTAAGCGATTGAGAAGTTATCAAAAACTTTTATATTTTTGAAAAATCATAAACAATAGTTTTGATTCCCAAATTTGAGTTTTGATATTAATCAATTAGTTTTGCATGGTTTTGACAACATCTGATCAAAATTTTGTTAAAAAACCTCAGCATTGTTGGCAGCGATTGAAGAATTTTTGAAAAATATTTTCAATTTTCAATATTAAATTTTGACATTATACAATTAATTTGCATGGTTTTGACTATATCCGGGCCCAATTTTGTTAATAAATTTTAAAAAGTGTGACTTTAGTATTAGTTCTGAACTAGTACCAACGCGTCATGTTCAAGCTTAAACCAGCTATGCCAAGAATGCAGCAACGGTCATTTTTTTTTCTGTTTTTTGAATTGGAAACCTTTAAAAATTGTTAAAATATTATAATTTTTGTAATTGTATTATCTTAAGCAACATTCTATGCTACTAATTAGCAAATTTGATTAAAATTGTCTAATTAGTTTTTGTTTATAACTGATTACGCAAGGATTTTACCGTTTTTTTTTAACTAAACATTATATAATCGTCAAAATATTTTGATTTTTGTAATTTTTTTATCTTAAGCTTCATCTTATGCTATCAATTAGAAAATTTGCTCAAAATCGTCCGGTTGGCTTTTGTTTTATGAATCGGTCATAAAACAAAAGAATTATATCATTTTTTTAACTGAAAACACTAAATTGTTGAAATATTACGGATATTGTTATTTTATTATTTTAAGTGTTTGTCATCAAGATATTTAACATTACTACCACCTGCAGTGATCTTGTAACCAACAAACAACAGAATGACAGATAGATGTCATTAAATTAGAAGAGAGAGGTTACGTATTTAATTTCTTGATAACAAACACAGTTTATGAATTGTGAATCGGTAGTTTGAATATGTGTTTCCGCCCACCCACCCAAGTGTTAGTTATCAAGAAAAATTTAATAATATTACTATTTGCAGTGATCCTGCAGCTAACAAACATAAGAGAATGACTGACAGACGTCATTAAGTTAGAAAAGAGAGGTTACGTATCTAAGTTCTTGATAACAAACACTTGGGTGGGCGGTTGGGGACACAATTAATAAATTGTGAGCCGGTGGTTTGTTGTTGTGTTCCCGCCCGCCCGCCCAAGTGTGTGTTACTAAGAAATTGAATAATGCTATCACTCCTGCAGCTAACAAATATAGCAAAATGACTGACAGATGTCATTAAGTTAGAAAAGGAGGTTACGTATCTAATTTCTTGATGACACTTGAGTAGATGGGCGGGAACACAGTTTGTGAATTGTTGACCGGTAGTTTGAAAATGTGCTCTCACCCGATCGCTCAAGTGTTTGTCATCAATAAATTCAATACTACTACCACTTCCAGGGATTCTGCAGCTAACTAGCAGATGTTAGAACAGAGAGCTTACGTATCTAATTTCTTAATAACAAAACACTTGGGTGGGTGGGCAGGCAGGAACATAATCTAAAAATTGTGTGCAGGTAGTTTGAAACTGTGTTGCTGATCACTCGCCCAAGTGTTTGTCATCAAGAAATTTGATATTACTGTCACCTGCAGTGATTCTGCAGCTAAATATCATATTGATCTTTAAACTATCAGAATAATCTTTTATCTATCAGAATAATTTTTAAACTATCAGAATAATTTGTAAACTGTCTGAATAATGTAAAAACTGTGCAAAAAAAATTTCAACTGTCAGAATAGTTTTTGTTTTCAAAATGTTTTTTAATTTATTTAAATGTCATAATGATCTTGAAACTCAAACAAAATTTAAAATATTTTTTTGTGCGGTCAACATGTTTTCTCCACTGACTGACATTTCAAAATTGACAAAACGTCATGTTTTGATTATTAGAATGATCTTTCATCTGTCAGAATGATATTTAAACTGTTAGAATAATCTATAAACTCTCTGAATGATCTTAAAATTGTGCAATCGGCCAAAACAATTTTGAAACAAACTTCTAACTGTCAAAATGTTTCTTAAGCTGTTTGAATATTACCCCAAATATTGTAATGATCTTTAAACAATCAGAATGAGTTCCAAACAGAATATTTTTTAATCTATTTTTTTAAACTATCAAAATTGACATTTCAAATGTCAAAATGTTAAAAAAACATTGTCAACATGACAACATTTATCTGTCAGATTGACTTTCTACTTGTCATAATGACCATTTATCTGTTTAACTGTGCAAAAAATCCAGCTGGTAGAATAATAATAAACTTCTTTCATATGTCAAAATTCTTTCTAAACTGTCAAAATGGCATTTCAGATATCGCAATGGATTTTACACTGTCAGAATACTTTTTATCTATCAGAAAAACATCTCAGGTGTCTTAATGATCTTTAGACTATCAGAATAATCTTTTATGTATAATATTGAAACTGTCAGAATGATCTTAAAACTGCTAAAAAATTAACTATCAGAACAAATTGTTTTTTTCTAAATATTTTAAATGTCATAATTATTTCCAAATTGTCAGAATGACCAGTAATTCTTGAACTTTGTAAAAAGGTTACAATAATCTTGAAACAGAACAATCTTGAGTTTGTCAAAATGATCTTCAAATTGCTTAAAAAGTGTTCAAACTGATATAATAGAAGCAAACCAATTTTTTTTTATCTGCAAACTGGCTGAATAAAATTCTATAATAATCCCTTATTTGACAAAATAGTCATAAAACTCTCAAATTAATCTTGAAACTGCGTAAAGAATGTTTTTTTTAAATGTGCAAAAAACCCACTCAAGTGCTTGTAGTAAAGAAATTAGATGTACTACCAGTTGCACAATACATATATATATATATATATATATATATATATTATTTTTGACAATTTTATTTTATTTTAATCACAATTGGAGATCATATTATTTTTAACATTTTTATTTTTACTAATTTTGTCACATTTATTATTTTTAACAGTTCTATTCTTACTAGTTTTAACAGTTGGCCGTTATATTTTTTATAGCAATTGATTGAGTTTTCTAAATTGCAATAGTCAGGACAGTTTTGTGAACTCCTAGCATTCATACATGTTGGAAGAAGCTTTGTTTGAGTCTTTTTCCGTAAACTTTTGCAAATGTTAACGTTTTGTATTTTATTTGCAGGATTTACGCAAGGAGATGTTGGATTAGCGATGGGAAAATTGTACGGCAACGACTTCTCCCAAACGACAATATCGCGATTCGAAGCGCTGAACCTGAGCTTTAAAAATATGTGCAAATTGAAACCTCTATTACAAAAGTGGTTAGAAGATGCAGACAGTACCCTGACAAATCCGGGTGCGTTAAGTAATCCCATGACGACTCCGGAAGCAATCGGTAGACGTCGCAAGAAGCGCACCTCGATCGAGACAAGTGTTCGCGTTGCTTTAGAAAAAGCTTTTGTCCAGAACCCAAAACCGACTAGCGAAGAAATCTCCATGTTGGCCGATGGTCTTTGCATGGAAAAAGAAGTGGTACGCGTGTGGTTCTGTAATCGTAGACAAAAGGAAAAGAGAATAAACCCTCCTTCGGCAGCGATGGGATCACCAGTATCAGTAGGTAACTCGAACAGTGCCATGTTCGCTATAAACTCATTAGCGACGAGTCCCTTGAGTCTGGTAACGTCCAGCGGTCACAATTTCAATCCCAACATGATGGTCAAGCAGGAATGACCTCACGTCAACTTTTTCGCCGACCACTACATCGATTAAAAAGTGTTTTATTTCTGTGTGCAATGAAATTTCCCGGTAAACTAATAAAATAATTAAAAATAAAATAAACGACGCGTTGTACTGTACAAAGAAAATGACAACGGCTACTTTTTTTATAATATATAAATATATCAATCACAACATGAATAACAATGGCATCTCAATCAGTATTCTCTCGCTCGATGACGAAACAAAAACACTAATTCGGATCTCAGTCGAAATAAAAATTTGAAAAAAAAAATGAAAATAAAAATTGTTTTCACTACATAAACGTGAAAACAGTCTTCCACTTTATAAAAGTTCCTATTGTATATTAAAGAAATATATGTGTATGCGTATATTGAAAGAAAAACAATTGAAATTAGTTTTCGACTGTTTGAAAGCATTAATTTAATTTATGCCAAATATACTTTGATTCGCGCGCCTCGCGATTTAGGTATTTTGTAGAATATATTAAGAAGAATATAAATATATATATATATATTTGTTCATAGAATTTTATTTACATTTTATGTATAAAAAAGATTTATTTGATGATATATTGTCGCGCATGTAAATAGTCGTACGTAAGAAGCATATTTCGTCGGCCATCCCGTATAAAAAACAATCAGTTGTCTACAACAGGGTGGCTCGGAATGATTTAAACAAAAATAAAAACAAGTGACATCCATTTGTCAAGCAGGGTCTCATAATAATATATTTGAATGTTTGTCACTTGATTAACGACAATTTAATTATTATTATTATTATTACTATTATTATTATTTTGTAGATAGATATCAATGTTATACGGAAATCATGATTAATTAATTAAGGCAAATTTACACACACGACACACTCAAAACACACACACACACAACTTTAGCTAGGTATTTGTTTAGTAACAACCAACTCTTGATTAGTAATTGTATTCCAATGAATGTGTAAATATTATAATAATTATATATATATAATCGAATTCAAAAGAAAAAAGTTTTTTTTATTAATTTCGTTCTCTGGTTGGTTTATTGTTTATTGATGGAGAGGACCAATTAAAAAACAATATTTAAAAGTTCCTAATTGTTGTTGTTGTTAGTTTATTTTTTAATGATAATGAGATGAGTGGTGTGAAATTTTGAACGATGGAGGAAAATGACGAGTCAAAACATACATACATACACACACACAGCGAGAATTGTATTTAATTTAATCAATACTTTTTAATATTAATTAATTCTAGACTGATGTATGTGAATTTTGTTATTAAATCTTGTTTCATAGACCGTGACTATCAATTTTTTGAAAGATTAAAATGCCGCGAATGGGGTCCCAAACTATATCAATATCAATCATTCTAGCAAGTGATCTTTTTTAAACTATTCGAAGATTGCGTGTTACAATGTTTCAGATGAAATTTGATCGATTTGGGTTACACACATATATTTAATTTGGATTTCCACACTAATTAATTGATTAATAATAAATCCGGTGGCCGAATCACATTGCTTAATCACAACCAATTTGATTCTACCACCTAAAAATCGCTTTGGCACATTATTCAATAAATATTGTGCCAAAGTTTGATGATAAATTGTTTGGGAATCCTAAACCAGGATCAGAACCTGTATACATATCCTGAAAATGTTCCCCTTGTATAGAATCTGCTTCCTATTTGGATCCCGTTTACGATTCCCAATCGATTCTTTTATATGTAATAAATAAATCTTAACAATCTAATCATATCATGTGAAAATATTTTAGACTTAGAGATTTTTAAAACCAGCCCACCTACCCAAAGGAAGAATAAAATTTGTAAAATATAATTGTAATGTTTTTATGTTTAATGTTGAAATGAAGAAAAAAAATCGAAGATGATGATACTTCCAATAGCTCTGTAGAATCTGTAGGTATATGTGTGTAGTGTAAATGTCTCTTTATATACATATAGAAAAAAAACTATTAAGAAAAGTTTGTAAAGAAGATGAAAAAAACGTTCGTTCGAATGTTGTAATGTAAAAAGAGCGCGCAATCTGTGAATTGCATTTTCATTTGTTATTTTTCTTTTTGTAATAATTTGTTTAGTGAAAAGTTTATCTGAAGTAAGATAAGACCCTATTCTGAAGTGTAATATATTTGGCGGTCTAGGCAATAACATGTACATTATTTTCATTAAAGAAATGGATTCATATTTAATTTAATATTTATTATCTTTCCTATGTCAAAAAAATAATTAAAAAAATATCAAAGGTAAGTTCTTGCAGCAATTTTATGAAATTTTATGTAAAAACACATTCTGATTTTATGTTTTATTATTTATGCATTTTGGGGGAAGGTTTGATGACAAAGAAAGCTTTCCATTTGCAATTTTAATTACACCAAATGATAAATCTTTTTAATTAACCTTTATAGTCATCTTCAATAGTTTAGTTGTTGCTCGAAAATGAAGCAGTCATAATATCAAATACTCTAGCTGGGAATTTTATAAAAAAATCCTTCTTTTGGGAGATTTTAAAGTAGTTCACCAATACATCTTCAAATGTATACAATTAGAGCAGGCAGGAGTCAATCTTGATAACCAATTAGTATAAATGTGCAAAGATGTAATTGTGTAATGACTAGAAATCGCAACTTTTGAGGTTTATGCTTATTTATAAATTATATGCTTTTTTTAGTGATCATTTGAGTAAAATTTGCCACAAAAATTGATTTTTATTGTATCAGAGTAAAATAAATACAATAACGAGCAATTTTTTGCAAATATTTTTTTGCAAAAGATTTTTAATTAATTTTAAGCACTAATTGCGTTTGCGTTTTCCGAGCAATTTATTGCAAATACACAATTAATTGTGTCTTTAAGCGGTTTTGGATGTATTTTAATTAATAAATGAGTTCTCTGGAAGATTTTTGACAGATTTATTATAGGAAATGTGTTTTTCAAGCGATTCTTTGCACTTATCACATTTTTAATTAATTTTAAACATTATTTTACATTAGTAATTAATGTGTTTTTTAGAAGAATTATGAAGAATTTCATGCAGGAAACGTGTTTTCCAAGCAATTCCCTGCAAATATCACACATTGTTTGCATTTTGTGGTTGATTTTTAATTAATTTAAAACATTATTTGCGTTTTCTAAGCAATTTTTGATCTATTTTGAGCAGTAACTGCCTTTTCTAAAACATTTATGACTGATTTCTTACATGAAATTTATTATTATTTATTAAACAAATGCGTTTTCTTAAAGATTCGTGATGAATTTCACACAAGAAATATGTTTTCGGGCAATTCTTTGCGTCTTGTTGCCAATTTATAATTAGTTTTAAACATTAATTGCGTTTTTAGTCAATTTACAATTAGTTTGAGCAACAAATGCATTTTCCGGAAGATTTAAAATAGAATTCATCTAGGAAGTGTGTTTTTTAAGCAATTCTTTGCAAATATCACACACAATTTCGAGCAATAAATGCTTTTTCTAAAAGATTCATAATGGATTTTATGTAGAAAGTTTGTTATATGTAAATATAATGCATGTTTTCCATTATTATTATTATTTTTTTTTTGGTTAATTTATAATTAATTTTTAACAATATTTGCGTTTTCTAAGCGATTTTTAAGTAATAAATGCATATCTAGAAGATTTGTGGTGGACTAAATCTAGGAAGTGTATTTTCCTTGCAATTTGAGCGATTTTTGATTAATTTTAATTGTATTTGTAGTAGATTTATGACGGATTTTTTACAAGAAAATGTATTTTTTAAGCAAATTTTGATTTATTTGAAGCAATAAATTCTATTTGTAGATTAAGATTTATGACATTTCTTATAGAAAATGTGTCTTTCGAGCATTTTTTTTGCAAATATCACGCATGATTTGCGTTTTGTAGCCGATTTATAATTTATTTTAAACAAAACTTGCGTTTCCTAAGCGAGTTTTAATTAATTCCGAGCAATAAAAGTGTTTTCTAGATAATTTATGATGAATGTCTTAAAGGAAGTGTTTTTCAAGCTATTCTTTATTAACAACATAGGCAACCCAATCAACACATGTATTGGAATTCTTACTCGTATTAGTTGTAATATAGATATCTATTTACCTAACTGAATATTATTTAAAATAAAAACTAGAAGTAATATATATAAAATATTTAGGACAATATAAAATAACTTAAGGAACATTTTAGGGTAGACTTATTATTTACACAATAAATGACGTAAATTCGGCGATCGAAAGAAAGCTCAAAATTTGAAGGGGGTTTACCCGTTTTTTTTTTTAATTTTTGGAAAAAAAGTCAGTTTTTTTTGCATTTCCTGAAGTGAAATCGACGCCTGGTTATGACGGTGAAGGGCAGGGACGCAATTGCTCCTGAGGCTTGCCAAAACCTAAATCCCCGCCGAACCGAAAGTCCGTGGGTCAAAGGGTTTTCCTTCGACTATTGACAGAAAGTTCGGATTTATCGCCAGTATACGCACATGGTCGTGCCAGGAGACTAAAATGTGCAAATGCGGATAATAGTTTGTAATTTTATCAACATTTTCCTTGCTGAAGTCGAGAACAATAAGTCGTTCTAAATTTATTAACTTTTATTGAAAAGTTATTTTTTTTGCATTTCCCGACTTAATTTGATCCGCCGATTAGTAATCCGTAGTTGAAATTTCGATATTCCTCCTGCAATAAAAAAAAAACTGATATCTTCGTTATTTTTGTCACTTTTAATGATGCGAAAATAACCTGCTTGGTTGCTCTAAAGTGTGCACACTACTTACCTAAACTATGTAGGTAATGATGCTTCTGATTGTTCAAGTGGACAGTTTGGATATAATATAATTGTTATCAAACGAGATTCATATTTATTGTAGAAAGACAATGATAATAAATGTAGCATTTGTAATGCACAATAATAAAGTAACATTTTATACACTGAACAAAGAAAGAAACAGTTAAAAACATCATTTATTTAAATTCTTTTCTTGTATTTTCTCAACTTTGGCAGTTGTCTTTATTTATTAACATATTGTATGATTGTAGATTGTATCCTATCAATTAAGACTATTTTTAGTTTTGAAATAATATCATTGTAAAATAATAAGGAAGGAGCACTAGGAGGACCCCTACTATACAACAAATATATATATCACAAATATAACAATAATAATTATATTCTATAAAATTGATGAATGTAAATTCCTTAAAAAAGTTTTAGGATTTTACAAACACGCCATATATGCATGAAGTGAGTGAGTGAAGAAAGTTTTGGAAGATATTGCAGGATGACCCAGATAGAAAGAAGATTTACTTACACAAAAGGGAATGTACAATTATTTAACAGCGAGCGACTTATTATTATTATACAAATAAAATCCCTGAAAATAAAAATAAAAACAAAACAACAGTGTCTGTGTGTGTTAGAGAGCTTGAGGACTATTTACATATGAAGTAAAAATTAAATTATTTAAAGCATTAATAATAAACTGGAAAATAACATGGAGATCTCTATAAACAATGAAATAATTAACATCTTCTTTGAGCACATAAAACGCGGGCGAGCACTGTTTAAAATAATACAAGTCGAGTCAGATGATGCAGCCTGCAGGCATTCTGTATGTAGACTAATTTTAAAAGAAAAATAAAACTTTGGTGGGTGAAAGCGTTGTTTATACTTTATTGCAGACAAGCCTGCAACTTCTCGATCCATTCTTGTGCCGTTGAGGAATCTCCAGCGCAGAAATTGTATGTGCGACGACTCGTCCTTAACTAATATCAAACAATATTAATTACAAAATGTACAAAAAATCTATTTATTATGCACTTACGTCAAAAAAGGATTTGTCATCAGTTTTCTTTGGCGGTCCCGGCGCAGGAGCGGCGGGTTGTACAGACATAACTTCAGCGAGATCTGTAAAAACGTACAAGAATTTTAACCAACATATTTAAATAGTTTTGACTAACTAACCAATGTATCCTTTACAATGGGAGTCCTCCATGGCATCGTAGTACCTTAATTGATGTTTTATAGAATCCAAAACAAACCAGCGCTGTTTCCAGCCTTTTAATAAAGCACCACGTTTATAAAGGTATCCCTCGTGTGTACGATTTTCCGCAACATTCGATGAAAACTGTTCGTAGTATTGTTGGCTGGAGGTTTGCCTGTTGCTTCCTGAAATATACTTATTAAATGTACTATGTCGCCCTCATGGTATTGAAAATATTATTAATAGTGTTAAAAGTATAAATTGAGGACATTTAGTACTATAATTAACTCAACTAAAATTTTCAAAAAACGATTGTGTCAGCAGCAGTTTGAACAAACCTCAATTGTGTGTGATAAAAGTAACCTATCAATAATATTTAATAAACGTCAACTGGAACAACTATGGTATTGCATACCTGAACTAACAGAACCGTTGTCTCCACCGCTACCCTGTATCGTCTGTGTTGTGGTATTGTCTGCAACAGCTTTGTACTTTGTGCAATTTTTAGGTACGCCTTCTATGCATTTTTCGTGGCAACTATAACCGCAATCCATGCATCGCATTCCGGTCTGCAAAACAAGAAAATAAAAATTGATTCCGTTTGCAATTTTGATTGAGACCAACAACGCACCTTAACAGGTCCCCATAAAACATTGGCACACAACTCGCACTGTGTGGGTGTGGTGTAATTGTATTTTTCAAATCTGTGCGGATGAGAATAAAGCAGAGAAGCCTCGGCAGCTCCCACCATCTTACCGCGCATCAATATCTCCAGCGTTGATCGTTTGTGCACCAAACGGCCATGTGATCTAACAAGAGCTGTACTGAAGGAAGCGTGACGCTGTATATTAAAAAATACAATTAGAAGCTTTTAATTAACATGTAATGTTACTTACAGTTAGAGAATCCGAAGATGGAAGCTCCAATTTGTCCCAGAGCACTTTCCATTTTTGTGGTAAATGTCCGAGTTCTGTTTCTAATCGATGTATCTCTTCTAGTAAATGACTGAATGCCTCCGGAACACTTTTATCAACTCCCTCGTATCTAAAAAAAAAACATTATAATGTTTGAAATTATTACAATTATTCACTCACCCCATGGTGACAATTTTTCTAGCCGATTTATTACTGCTACCATCGGCAGCTTCGGCTTCTTCTTCCTGTTGCGTGTCCATCTGAATTATTTCCAAATCGTAACTGGGCCCTCGAGCTAATTCCTCGTCAATGTAATAATTCCAAACTTCGAGACATGGGAGACAAGATTGAGGTCTTAACACGTGGTGTTCCAGATCGGGGGCAAACATGAAATTGAAAAACTGCGGACTCCTCGCGTGCTGTTTCTCGATATAATCAAAAACGCTCTGACCGAGATTCGTGCCGCCGCTTGTCGTCGTGCCGATTAAACGACCGCCACCCGGATAAACGCCCTCATCATCCGATATAGTGTCTACACTCTTATGGTGCGAAGTTAGCGAGCCTCGTTTATCTTCGACGGCCGCTACTCCGCTCTCGACGCGCTCCAACTCGCAATCGAATAAAAACGTGCGAAACCGGC
This sequence comes from Tachinus rufipes, assembly GCA_963932245.1. Lineage (NCBI taxonomy): Eukaryota > Metazoa > Arthropoda > Insecta > Coleoptera > Staphylinidae > Tachinus > Tachinus rufipes. The sequence continues at coordinate 121,102,822 of OZ010745.1, forward strand.
ATGACACCGAGTGGTACGCAAGGAATCTTAAATAGTAATCGTTAAATTCAAATGCCATAGGGTATTGTTTCTGAATCTGCAAAGAAAAACATTAATAATCAAGCTTCACATGTGCGCAGATTCTGATGACGATGACTTGTGTCATTGGTCACTTTTATTATAGAAGTAAGTAGCAGTTTGTCCCATTTCACTGACATTGCGTAATTTTTATGAGAATTGCGGACACATTTTGGTTCATATTGCGAATTATTAAACTGGGCGGCTACATTCGTGTTGGTGTGGTCACTCAGTTACGTCATCTGTGAGAGACAGGACAAAAACGTGCACTCACCTGATGAACTACGTCGAGAAATTGAAGAAATGTGGGTGCGAATCCACTGGCCTGACTGTTGGCATTTAAATTGCTCCTGTGACTAAAACGATGACCAAAACCAATCCATTCCTTTTCCACCAACACCCGAAATCCCTCTATTGTACGGTAATGCGGATCCAAACATAATTGTGCTATGGACGCTATTTGAGCAGTGATGTCCCATCCGTCTTCTAAACAAATGGCCACGGAGGATCCTTGTAAATCCAACAAATCAACAACAGCGCCCGATAATTGCATAATATTTTGCAGTTGCTGCAACCATTCGGAATTTTCAATTAATCTGAAACCATACAACATGAAATTGCCAATTATGCAGATACCTCAAATGATACCTACTTGTGAAAACTCTGTTCAGGTTCGGGCTGTGAACTGGGAATGCAGGCGCGCATCAATTTTTTAAATGCAGTTTTCGTGTGTCGCACATCGTAATACTCTACAGGTATAAAATCAGTCTTTGGTGCAGATTCAACTTTTACTCCTTTCATTTGGGCCTTTTCACCTAAATTTTAAAATTAATCAAATTAAAAGGTAATTTCGATTGTTAATCTGTTTTTATAATATAATCCCATTACATTAATCTCTAAAAGACTCTGTTAATCATCTTTGTAGCTCCTTCCTAGATTATAATAAATTCAAAAAAAAAAAACATCTTTGAAGGCTCTGCGGACTAAATAAGCTTTGTAGATCCCAAAAAAGCTCCAAAAATTCCCCCAAAAAGCTCTTTGTGTCCCTCAAAATGCCACAAAAGTTCAAAATTTTATTGAACCAAAAAGCTCAAAAAATGTCCAACATTACACTACAATAAAACAGAAAAAACTCCACGAACTGCAAAGAGCACATTATAATTTTCAAAAGGCTATGCTGTCAAATTCCAGTCGTCATATTTATAATTGATAGGTGTCAAACTGTGTGTGTCTTCTCAATGAAAATAATGTTTATCTGTTAGTAAAACTAATATTATCATTTCACTATCTTCGTGAAGTCAAACTGTATTTTTTTAAGTCTAGTGTAGTGCAGTAACCCAACTATACATACCTAAAATATAAAGGGCGGCTCTTTGCAATGAATTAACTCCATCGTTTGCATCGGCCACGTCGGCCGAATGTCGTACGTTGACCCGATTTTGTGAAATGTTACTCAAGGAAGCTTGTGAATTGTGTCGCTTATCTTTCAACGAGCCCCATCTACCAAAATTTTTGGGACCTTTTCCACCACTAGATCTTGGAAAAACGCTGAATGTAACACAAAAAACATTAAACTAAATCGATAGATTGAAAATTTTCTTTCTTACCCTAACGTTCCCATGGCTTTATTAAAGGGATTCGATCTTCTTGCAACTTCGGGCGTTAATGTGCCTCCCAAATGATCATCCGCCGCTAATAATAAGGAATCTATGCTTAAACTACTGTCCGACCATCCAGGTCTTTGATTAAAAATAGGAGTTGCAGCGACCAGAGCCAATAGATACCTTTCCTGAAATTTGTGTTAATTATTTTGAAATATGTGTGGTATCACTGCTAACAAACCTGTTCTAAAGAGGATGTGGTTTCGGTTGATGTGTTAGTGGTCGGGTGACTCTTCAACATTCCCATAACACTCTTACCGTGATGTCCGGCACCACGCAATAAAAGTGCTTTCGTTTTAGGATGTCTCCACGTTATGCTCGGTATCCTACCTTGTCGGTAGCATCTGCAAAATCTTCTAATGGATTCGTCTGAAACTCCCACGGGCATTGCCAGCAATGCGGGATAACTTCTGCACATCATGTAAACAGAATTAACCGAAGTTAATCTGAATTGATCTCCGCTCGACGACTTCGCATTAGACGGAGACGGATTGGCACTGCACAGACCCAACCGTTGCCAATCGCGAACATAACTCCGTTCGGCTAACCTTTCCAGTGTTTTAGCATCGGTTGCAGTGGGCGCTATTATGATGCTAGGTGGACCAGATTCGAAATCGTCGATGGATAAATCATCTTCGTGATAATCATCCGGATTTGGTAAACTCATTCGACCTGGTGACGTCATGTATTTGTTGGAATTATTCACGCTCATGTTCGGCAGAACGTATTTTTGTCGTTTCGATGTTGGTTTCTGTTTGAATCCGGCCTTCCGCGCCGTTTTTAACAAAGTCTTTTTGGCAAAACCTCTTAACGTGGCATTCTTTTCTTTTCCTTTGTGTAACGGGGTCTGGCACACAACTACTTGTCCGGTGAATGCAAAATGATGGAAGACATCGGGCGGATGACGGATTTTATGAATTAATTTCCTAAGAGTTTCTATATTTTCGGGAGTAACTTCTTCGTCAAACGCCAACTTCATAAGTTGAAACGTGCAAGATCGTACCTGTTTAGTGATTGACAGATGTCAAAATTAGTTACTTAGATTTACTAGCATTTTATAGCCAATTTTTTGTGTTTATAGCCGGATTTGTCAATTTTAGTTTTTTGTGGCCGGATTTTTGCGTTAACGGCCGGGGGATTTAAGCATTTTGTAGCCGGTTTGTAAAATAAAACATTAAACAAAACATTAACAAAAATGATTAAAAACTGAAATATTATTATAATTTTTTTTGTGGTCACTAGAGCCAAATTTTGCCACAATTAGTCAAAGTCAGATGTCAAATTTAATGATTGGCAAATAATAACATACCTGCAATCCTTCTTGAAGCCACTGATCCAAATGTGCTAAATATTGTACAGCCACCCGCTTCTCTTTCGTCAATGATGTCACTGGAAATGTCCTAACTACAACTTGCTCGCATGCAAACGAATCGCATGGTGTTCCTTTAAAAATAATCCTATAATTTGTCAAGAATATTGCACCTTCTGCTGGTAACAATGGTGGTCCGCCCAAAGTTCCCGCCGTACTCTCTTCCCGACCGTCCGGCAAAAGATAAACCCTAAGCCCTTCCATAATGGTCTCCTCTCCAACTAACATGTTGGGGGTATTAATCTTCGGCTTTTGAATAGGAGGCAACCGTTTTGATTCCCTATAAACCGCTTCCAAAGTTTCGATATGAATATGTACGACACCCGGCACCATTTGATGGAGATTCTTAATATGGTCACGACTCACCCCACCCTCATTACAAACTTTATCAATAAAACGCGAAACTAATCGTATAACAGTTGCCCCCGTTTCGCCGGGATCTTGATCTTCGAATCCGGACTCGGCATCCGCACTATCACTTTCAGCAACACTGAAAATAATTGAATAATAAAACAAAAATTTATATATAAATTAGTTACCTATTTGTAATGCTATTGCTCGCACGTTCATCATCAATGGTATGATCCTGTTTGTGAGATTTGTTTCCAATATCCAAAGGAACCAGAAGTGAAACCATACGATTGGCATAATGTATGGCTTGACTGTAAAGGGTGCTCTCCTCGCTCGTCAACAGCTCGTTTTGTTTGGTCGCATCAAAACTGTTCCACAAACGCATTTGTTCCGCCGCAATTTCAAGGGCACTCGGTTCGGCCACTCGATTTATAATGGATCTTCGATTACCCCACGGGAAATCTTTCGGTTCTCGCGGAGATGTCGGGCTGATGATAAGATCGTTGCAACCCATTCTCGGTGAAATTGTGTCTACTCTCGGCAGGTATAAGGCTTTTATGTCTTTCTGGACGTCCATGTAGTAAGCGGCTTCCCAGAATTGTTGATTCTGCCACACTGCATGCTCCTATTTAAAATAGAATATGAAATTATTAGTTAAAAAACTAATAATGTCGCTATGTCATTAAGTTCATAAATGTGAATTGCGCCACGTGCACCGAGAGTGCGCAAAAAGCAATAGCAGAAAACGCCATAAGTTATCTGTTTTGTAAATTTGATTTGATGAAAGGTTGTCACTACTGAGAGATGAATAGACGTTTACTCATCTTATTGATAACATATCAATTTACCTGTATGCAAGTATAAGCAAATTGTATAACACCAGTGCACAATTTCCTACAAAATGCTGTAGCAAGTGGCAGTAATGCTGCAGCAACTCCATGTTCATCCATGGAAGAATCATCCTGCAGTGCACAATTCATCAACCGCACCACCAAATCAAACTGCTGATGTTCCAGCATCGCCTTATTGCCGATAACGTGTTGCGACAATTCGTTGCACAAAGCCAATCGTGCGGCTTTCGATTGCAGCGCTCTGAGCACAGCAGGGAATGTCTTGCGAGCATCCGATATTTTATTCTCAAAAATGCAATTCACGCAATTCCTCAAGACCTAAACAAACAAACAACTTACTTTAATTAAACATATAATGTTGTGTTGCGAAAGCAAATTTACCTCTAATCTTCTCGCCGAATTGCTGACTATATTTTTATTTTCATTCAAGTTTGATATGTGTGGCCCCATTGGGACTATCCTTGGTTGAATTGGTCTCAATGATTGTAACCTAGAATGAATACATGTTTGCAATTTTGTTAAAATACTATTGGTGAAGAATATGTGCAATATAAAAAAGTTTGCAACAATTTTCAATTGTATTTGAAATGTGCACTTCGTATCACAGTTAGGAAATAAAAAGATTAAATTTATTGATCAATTTCTAGTTAGATTAAATAATCAGATTAGAACATTTTCCCTTAAATTATTGACAAAGGTAAGTGTTGCCACTTGCAACATATTGATGATTCAGTGCATCCTAACCTAACTTTAATTTAACAATAATTGTTTAATATTGATATAGTGTAAACTGGGTTTTGTGTTGATAAGTAAGTACACACAAACCTACACACACAAGAGAAATGATTGTGTAATAATGACCTATAAAAAATTAATGACAGAAATGCACAATTTTAATTGTGAAATAATGAAAGTAGTAATACTCAAATTGACTACAGCACTTACAAAACTGTCAAAAGGTACAAAAACAATTGACAGCTGTCTCCCATTACTTTCTTTCATAGCAGTTAATTATAATTTTGACATTTATTTGAAACATGTAGCAAATTTTTGACAATATAACTATTTTGACAGATATAACACAGTTTTGATAGTGTTTATATTCCTCAGTTGAACCTCATATTTTGACAGTTGTATGTAATTTTTAAAAGTTATTGTCACTATTGACAGCTAAAACATATTTTTTGACCTTTATTCATAATAACAGTTAAATTTTCATCTTGACAGATTGTTATTTTTGTCCGGTGCGCGGTTGCGTGGCAAGGTTTTTGCGCTTTTAATATATAAATATGAATGGCTAGCCATGTAAGTGCGCAGAAAAAAGTTATGTGATTGAAAACCATGCACAAAACAATAAATAGTTCAATGTGTTGAAACAAACGTTACATATTTCTGACAATATTATTGTTAGCTATAAAAATTTTAACAAACACAACAACCACAACACCTAATATCTTACCATGCATAATCTCCACTGGGCGTAACAAAAGAATTTTCATTAAAACTATTGTAGTAACATTTTTAAAAATCAATTAATCTACTCGCATCATTTCATAAATCAACCTACCTGGATTTAATATGATTCTTGGATAATCCCTCATCGATGATAACTTGTACTTGTTGGGGATTGATCAACGCCAAAGTGGGTTGGTGTATCCTAGCAAACGCACCCTCCGGAGGTGCTAACAATTTCTGCACATACGATTGTGGATTTGGATTCTCATTAGTGTACAACTGCTGCGCCAATTCTTGCAAATGCAAAAGCAAAGCTCTCGGTTCGTGCACTTCCGTTTTTAAGTAATCGCCCATGTTGCTGTAAAGCTCGTCCCAAACGTCGCACGGCCTCCATGGAGATCCACGTTCGGCCACAAAACTAGTAAAAAACATGCAATCCAATACGCGTGTGGTAAAATCACAGTCGATTAAATTGCGCTCGCCAAGGAATGCCGCTTTATGGAAGGTTATCACTGGTTTTGGATGTATCCGGATTAAAGTTAAACAGCTTCGGTAGCCTTGTAATAATTGTGCAAAGAGTCGCATAAAAACAGCACGAATCTCTTTATCAAGCATGGAAGGTTGGAAGCCGCGGCCCGGTAATGGAGGAAACGCATGATCGGCGCAACTCAATTCAGGTTGGAGGATCAGACTTAAAGATTCTTGCATATTACTCAATAGGGGATCAGGTAGTAGTGGCAGCGAAACGCCATCGGGGACTGTTATGGAACCGCCATCCAAATCAGCCACAATTACGTCCATCTGAAACAAGACAAGAAATAAGTTCATATAAAAAAAAAGTAAAAATAGCAAAATCTGGCTATAAAATATCAAAATGTTGTCAAAAAGATTGATAAATCCGGTTATAAACTGTCAAAAAGAGAAAAATTCTACTCATAGAATATCAAAAATAGCAAAATTACCATAAACTGTAACAAATGCAATATTCTATTTATTAAAAAGTCAAACATGGCAAAACTGTCAGAAAATATTAGAATGTTTTCAAAAATAACCAAAATCCAGAGAAAAACAGTTGAAAAGTGCAACATTTTATTAATAAAATGTCAAAAATAGCAAAATCCGGCCATAAACTGTTAAAATGTGTTCAAATAAGCAAAATCCAGCCATATAAATAAATAAAAATGTTAAAAAGAACCAAAACATGTTGAAAAATGCAATTATTTTATTCATAAAATGCCAAAAATAACAAAATCCGGCCCAGGTTTTCTGCATTGCAGACCCTAAGTATATAATCTAAGGTGCCTATATGTGTCTGTAAGTGTTTATGAGTTTCTGTAAGTGTCTGTGGGTGTCTGTGGGTGTCTAAGAGGTGTTGTTGTTTGTTGAGGTGGCTGTGTATGTGTTTGCAAGTAAGTGTCAGTGTTTGTGGTTGTTTATGATGTTTGTGAAAAAATATTTTTGTACATAAAACATATATTTACTTTACACATTTACACATGCACACTACAGATAAAATTATAACAAATCCCTCTCTCATTTGCTCCAAATGTGTAATAAAAACAAAACTAACCAATTCAGCAACTTCAGATCGAAGCGAAGAATGCACTCCCATAATAAATGGCGTCGGTGTCGATAGAACTTCAACGAGAGCGGCCGGCAACAACGGTATATACACATGACTATATCGAAATGGATACATGAGCGCCGTCAGCGCTCTACACCCTTCTGTCAATCTATTGTAACTCTTCGAGTGAAATAAAATTTTATGTTCCGTCATTATGGCACAGAATAATACTAAAACATTTCTTATACCTAAAACAAAACACAACATTAGTCAATCGCATTGTCGAGCTTACTACAATAAATTACCCAATTGTTGAAATAATAAATTCACTGAAGAATGCGTCACTGGTAATGATGGGCTTATTGGTGGTTGAAGAGATTGACGATCGCTTGCTCCTATACTGAAACGGACTTGTGGGCCACCAGGTGGAGGCACCTGTATGCATCCCAGTATATTACCAACTAATGTTTCCAAGGGTACAGGCATGTTTTCCAAGTAGACCGTGTAAATGATTCCCAAACAGTTCTAAAAATTATTATTATATATATAATTATTTGAGGTTATGTTTATATTAAATAAATTTTATTTTTTGTGTTCCCGGACAATATTTTTGATTAAAATTTCTAATTAAGCTTTTCAATGCAATGTCAAAAAACAATAACATTTTCATAGTGCAACTTTTCCGCAAAATGCCATTTTCCTCTATTAATTTAACATGAGAACACAGCAGCACACTAAAGTATGAAATTTATTTAATAAACATAACCTCAAATAATTTTAAAAATTATAATATTGATTTCGTTTAACTTTTACATATTATATATCAACCAACTCACTCTAAAAGTTTCAATATAATCCAATCTTGATACTAACACAAGACATTTTGGTGCATACATAATGCTATGATGTGATATAGTCGGAATTGGTCGCACTAGAGAGGTTTCCCCATCGACAGTGTCTTCATCCTACAAAAAAAAAAACGTTTTACTTAATACCTTATATTAATATTATAGCTAATAAATTAACCTCATCAACTGGCTTGCTCGGTGTAATAGAAACAGTTTCATTAAAACACAAGCAAGCACAATAATGCCGATTTGCGTCGATATCTGTGAGTACGGATACAAAGAAGCGTGGCTCCTGTCTGTCTGTCGATAAAGCCCATCCTTGCGGTTGGCAAAACTACAAAAATAACGTTATAATATTGCAACAAACCACCAAAATTATTGTTACCCATTCGATTCCTTCGATAAATGGAGTGTCGTCCCAATCTTTTTCAGGAAATCTTTGGACAATAATTCCACTGCTTATTCCACCTCCTAAATATAAAAAATATGAGGTAATTTATAAAAATAATGATGAGGTGTCCCCTCCTACTCACTTTCTTTTTCGTGATCATATCCTACAACGACAAAGTAATCGGCTAAGCGTGACATCTTTAATCTATCATAATCCCTGACCTTTTATCAATCAAGTTAGGCATTTTTCATTAACTATTTGCAACAAGAGGCCCTTAATATTGTATAACCTATCTTTCAAGTTTGCAAGGGGTCAGGCTGGAACCTTTTGATTAGTCCAGTAATTTTTGTTGATGCTTATCTTAAACGGGTTTAATATAGATGATTCTTAATTATCCTATTTCACTTGATTAATATAATCACAGCGTGTGCCACACCCAGAATCGAAACAATTTTCTCTAAACAATTCTAAACGCCATTTTGACACATACAAACATTTGACGTTTGTGTGAAGTGAAGTCGACTGGAAATGAGGATCCAACAAGTTGGAATTGTTACCAATACAAGTAACGTAATCAACAACGCAACACACATTACAAAATTAGAGAATTTAGTATTTATTTATATGACATATGCAGCTGTAATATTGCAATAAATAACCGGTCAATATCAAGGTTAACATTAAATTTATCAAAATAGAATTTATTGCATGCCGTACTTGTATAATTTACTTTTGTAGCAATTATAATTATTTCGTTTGTAGAGTAGTATGATACAAAAATAAGAATAAAATATTTTAAAAACTGTATTTAATTTTTAGCATTTTATGTTGGCAAACGCGTGGTTGTTAGTTTGCAATTTCAACAGATTTAAAATAGTTAATAACAAATTAAGTAACTTCTGTGATGTTTGTATTAATTAAAATAATTAAATTCATTATGGTGATTTAGTTGGGCTGTAAGAATAATACATACATAATTCAGTGCGACTATTGAACATTTGGAATGATAATAGTTTCTTATATTTTAATGTATTTCGCAACCGTAAAAATAATGATATGAAATATATAACAAAACTTATGATAAAATTTATTTACATTATATTGGAATATTGGCACTCCTGATTATTATAGTTTTTTATAGTATTTTGTTAACAGTTAATAGCTGTGTTCCATTTAACAAAATAGTCGCACTTGGTTTCATTCAGTAATTTTTGAATTTATTTGTAAAACGCGTCTTACATTTTTTATTTGTTTCCGAGGTAGAAAACGTCCTACAAACGCCAAATATTTTCTAATTCTAGTTTATCAAGTGTGAGACTCCCTTATACGAAAAATTTAAAAATTCTCTAAAGTTCCAGGTGCACGAAGATCTTAAATAAAAAAATCATTAAATATTAAAAATATTATATCAAACATGCAATTACCTAACTTTAAGTAAAGTCAATTATTTTGATACATTGCATACATGCAGTTAATTTAAACAAAATTATTATGAATTATACTACAAAATAAAGTTAGTAATTATTTTAGTAAAAGCACAATGAATTGTGCTACAAAATGAAGTATGCAATTAATTTAAGGAAAATTATCTTGAGTTTTGCTACAAAATGAAGTTAGTAACTATGTTAGGAGAAACACAATAGGTGTGTTCCATTTGCGCACTTTATGCACCCGGTGCATTTTTACATTTTTCATTATTGCGAGCAACAGCGTCTCACACTTGACAAACGCAAAGAAAATATTTGGCGTTTGTGGGACGTTCACTATCTTGAAAAACACATAAAAAATGTAAAAAGCGTTTGACAAATAAATTCAAAAATCAATGAATTAGTGCCACCATGTGCGACTGTTTTGTCAAATAGAAAATCTCTAATGAGTTTGCTACAAAATGAAAATGTGTGATGGCCGATTGTGTTCTACTTTTTTTTGAAAACCATATTGGTTTTAAAATAAGCTAAATATTTTGCATTTGGGTCGTGCGGCCAACCTTGTAAGTCAACGTTGCCATTCGCGTTTTTCCGCGCCTATTCGAATAGCTCACTTGCTATTGGTCGTGGACCAAAAGTCAATACGGACGAAAATCCGCCAAAAAACTAGCTACATTTTTTGCATTTGTGTCGAGAGGCCATCTTGTAAGGCAACGTTGCCATTCGGTTTTTCCGCGCCTCCTCAAATAGCTCGCTTGCTATTGGTCGTGGACCAAAAGCCAATACAGACAAAAAATTCGCCAAAAAATTAGCTACATTTTTTGCGTTTGGGTCGAGCGGCCATCTTGTAAGGCAACGTTGTCATTCGCATTTTTCCGCGCCTCCTTGAATAGCTCGCTTGCTATTGGTCGCGGACCAAAAGTCAATACAGACAAAAAATCCGCCAAAAAATTAGCTACAGTTTTTGCATTTGGGTCAAGCGGCCATCTTGTAAGGCAACGTTGCCATTCGCGTTTTTCCGCGCCTCCTCGAATAGCTCGCTTGCTATTGGTCGTGGACCAAAAGTCAATAAAGACGAAAAATCCGAAAAAAAATTAGCTACATTTCTTGCATTTGGGTCGAGCGGCCATCTTGTAAGGCAACGTTGCCATTTGCGTTTTTCCGCGCCTCCTCGAATAGCTCCCTTGCTATTGGTCGTGGATCAAAAGTCAATACAGACAAAAAAGCCGCCAAAAAATTAACTACATTTTTTGCATTTGGGTCGAGCGGCCATCTTGTAAGGCAACGTTGCCATTTGCGTTTTTCAGCGCCGCCTCGAATAGCTCGCTTGCTATTGGTCGTGGACCAAAAGTCAATACAGACGAAAAATCCGCCAAAAAATAAGCTACAGTTTTTGCGTTTGGGTCGATCGGCCATCTTGTAAGGCAACGTTGCCAATTGCGTTTTTCCGCGCCTCCTCGAATAGCTCGCTTGCTATTGGTCGTGGACCAAAAGTCAATACAGACAAAAAATCCGCCAAAAAATTAGCTACATTTTTACGCGTTTTGGAAGAAATTAGAGAATCTTGAAAAAAATTGAAATTTTCAAAATTTGCACCAAAAGTCGAAAAATAAAACACGAACTTACGTACGTACTAAGCGATACAATCGATCGCCGAAGGTAAACCCTTTGACCTACGGACTTCCGGTTTGCGAGAGCATCTGCCGTGGTCTGTTGGCTTGCCGTTGGAGCAGTTGCGTCCTCCTCGGCCTCTTAAAACTATATTTGTTTCACACGTTTTCGTAATAAAAATACACCGAAAATCAGCTATGAACTAGAAGGTGAACGGTTCAGAATATCGAAACGGCGATTCCGGAATCGTAATCGGGGGTCCAAATTACCCCAGTAACCAAAAAATTACCAACAAAAATTAAAAAAATCCTAGCCCAAATAGATGAAAGACCCCCCCCCTTTGGTATGTTTTGACTCTTTCGATCGCCGAAGGAGAACCCCTTGCAGCACGAACTTCCGCTTTCTCCGACAACCTACTGGGGTCAGTGGCTTCACACAAAAAAATCTGGGTCCTCATCGGCCGGCTAGAAGTATGTTAGTTTCACGCATTTAGAATTTTTAAATTGACCAAAAATAGCCATTTTTGCATAAGAGGGGGATATGTTGGGAACATCGAAACGACGATATCAAAATCGTAATCGGGGCTCCAAATTACCCCAGAAAACAAAAAATTACAAACTTTCATCCACATTTGTAGATTTTACTGTGATAAAACACGAGCTTACGTACGTACTAAGCGATACAATCGATCGCCGAAGGTAAACCCTTTGACCTACGGACTTCCGGTTTGCGAGAGCATCTGCCGTGGTCTGTTGGCTTGCCGCTGGAGCAATTGCGTTCTCCTCGGCCTCTTAAAACTATATTTGTTTCACACGTTTTCGTAATAAAAATACACCGAAAATCAGCTATGAACTAGAAGGTGAACGGTTCAGAATATCGAAACGGCGATTCCAGAATCATAATTGGTGGTCCAAATTACCGCAGTACCCAAAAAATTACCAACATTGGTCCACGTTTGCGAGTTTTAGTGCGGCGACGTGAGCTTATGTACGCGTTTGCGTTAAAACCGAAACTTTCGTCGATCGCCGAAGGAAAACCCTTTGATCTACGGACTTCCGGTTTGGCAGGAATTTAGATGGGTCTGTTGACTACCCTCAGGAGCAATTGCGTCCCTGCCCTTCACCGTTTAGTGCCGTTTTTGCCCTTCGAAACGCAAAAAAAACGTGTTTTTGGCGGTTATTTTAAAATTGCCGCCAAGGTGCTAGCCAAGGTGCTAGGACTATCGGAGTCGGACCCCCAAAATTGTAATCAGGGGTTCATTTTACGTCAGGAAATGCAAAAAAACCGACCTTTTTATCCAAAAATTGAAAAAATTCTAGCCCAAATAGATGAAAGACCCCCCCCTTTGGTATGTTTTGACTCTTTCGATCGCCGAAGGAGAACCCCTTGCAGCACGAACTTCCGCTTTCTCCGACAACCTACTGGGGTCAGTGGCTTCACACAAAAAAATCTGGGTCCTCATCGGCCGGCTAGAAGTATGTTAGTTTCACGCATTTAGAATTTTTAAATTGACCAAAAATAGCCATTTTTGCATAAGAGGGGGAAATCTAAGATCAAAAGAAAGAGAAACATCTAAACTCTTGAGTGCAGCAATAGTTAGGTAAGTGAGCAGGGTACACCAATTTAAATTACTGTTTACAATCACAAACCTTATGTACCATTCACCTACTTGAGGTTTGTTGTAGGAATTGAATTACACTCACTTGGATAGGTAGGCGCGCAATTCAAATCACCTGTTCCGAAACATAAATAAGTGTCACCGCCAACCCACCTAAGTGTTCAGAAATTGGCTATTTGTTATTCTTTATTATTATTATTTGGTTTAAGCTTAGTTTAAACTTGGTTTAAACTTGGTTTAAACTTAGATTAAACTCAGGTTACAATTAGATTAAACTTAGATTGAGTCTCAGCCCAAGTTTAAGTCTAAGTCGCTAAGTCCTCAGACTTAGCGACTTGGACTTGGACTTGGACTTGGACTTGGACTTGGACTTGGACTTGGACTTGGACTTGGACTTGGACTTGGACTTGGACTTGGACTTGGACTTGGACTTGGACTTGGACTTGGACTTGGACTTGGACTTGGACTTGGACTTGGACTTGGACTTGGACTTGGACTTGGACTTGGACTTGGACTTGGACTTGGACTTGGACTTGGACTTGGACTTGGACTTGGACTTGGACTTGGACTTGGACTTGGACTTGGACTTGGACTTGGACTTGGGCTTGGACTTGGGCTTGGACTTGGGCTTGGACTTGGACTTGGACTTGGACTTGAACTTGGACTTGGACTTGGACTTGGACTTGGACTTGGACTTGGACTTGGACTTGGACTTGGATTTGGACTTGGACTTGGGCTTGGACTTGGACTTGGACTTGAACTTGGACTTGGACTTGGACTTGGACTTGGACTTGAACTTGAACTTGGACTTGGACTTGGACTTGGACTTGAACTTGAACTTGGACTTGGACTTGGACTTGGACTTGGACTTGGACTTGAACTTGGACTTGGACTTGGACTTGGGCTTGGACTTGGACTTAGAGATTTAGACTTAGAGATTTAGACTTAGAGACTAAGTCTAAACTTACAGACTTAGACTTACAGACTTAGAGACTTAGACAGAGACTTAGAGATTTAGACTTAGAGACTTAGACTTAGAGACTTTGACTTAGAGACTTAGTCTAAACTTACAGACTTAGAGACTTAGACTTAGACTTAGACTTAGACTTAGACTTAGACTTAGACTTAGACTTAGACTTAGACTTAGACTTAGACTTAGACTTAGACTTAGACTTAGACTTAGACTTAGACTTGGACTTGGACTTGGACTTGGACTTGGACTTAGACTTAGGCTTAGGTTTAGAGACTTAGACTTAGAGATTTAGACTTAGAGACTGTCTGTGAGTCTAAATCTGTAAGTCTAAGTCTCTTAGTCTAAGTCTGTAAGTCTAAGTCTCTAAGTCAAAGTCTCTAAGCCTAAGTCTCTAAGTCTACATCTCTAAGTCTAAGTCTAAGTCTCTAAGTCTGTAAGTCTAAGTCTGTAAGTTTAGACTAAGTCTCTAAGTCTAAATCTCTAAGTCTAAGTCTCTAAGTCTAAGTCAAAGTCTCTAAGTCTGTAAGTTTAGACTAAGTTTCTAAGTCAAAGTCTCTAAGTCAAAGTCTCTAAGTCTATGTCTAAGTCTCTAAGTCTAAGTCTGTTAGGGCCAGTATTACAATAGTGGTTTAAACTGCAAGTTTACTAACTGCTAGTTAAAATTTAAATCGCTAGTTAGTGAGAACGCGTATTACAATTGTTCCTATATTTTCTGTCAACAAAATATTTAAAATCTTAACCTATAAACTGACGCGTCAAAAAATTGACATTAAAATTTTATTTAATAAATATATTGAATATCTAACAACAAAGAAATTGCAAATTAATAAAAATGTATAATTCCTTATAAACAATAGTAAGTTTCAAGTAATCACTATTAATATAATAGACCCATTTCTCAAGTAATAACTGTCATAACTCACATAATTTAAGGTTATTTAAACTGCTAGTTAAATCGTTAATCGCCCATTTCCGCCAGTTAGCTATCCAGGTATTTTAATCCACAGTTAGCATTAATCCACGTATGTGTGAGTTAAACCACTATTGTAATTTCGGCCCTAAGTCTAAGTCTGTAAGTTTAGACTTAGTCTCTAAGTCTAAATCTCTAAGTCTAAATCTCTAAGTCCAAGTCCGAGTCCGAGTCCGAGTCCGAGTCCGAGTCCGAGTCCGAGTCCGAGTCCGAGTCCGAGTCCGAGTCCGAGTCCGAGTCCGAGTCCGAGTCCGAGTCCGAGTCCGAGTCCGAGTCCGAGTCCGAGTCCGAGTCCGAGTCCGAGTCCGAGTCCGAGTCCGAGTCCGAGTCCGAGTCCGAGTCCGAGTCCGAGTCCGAGTCCGAGTCCGAGTCCGAGTCCGAGTCCGAGTCCGAGTCCGAGTCCGAGTCCGAGTCCGAGTCCGAGTCCGAGTCCGAGTCCGAGTCCGAGTCCGAGTCCGAGTCCGAGTCCGAGTCCGAGTCCGAGTCCGAGTCCGAGTCCGAGTCCGAGTCCGAGTCCGAGTCCGAGTCCGAGTCCGAGTCCGAGTCCGAGTCCGAGTCCGAGTCCGAGTCCGAGTCCGAGTCCGAGTCCGAGTCCGAGTCCGAGTCCGAGTCCGAGTCCGAGTCCGAGTCCGAGTCCGAGTCCGAGTCCGAGTCCGAGTCCGAGTCCGAGTCCGAGTCCGAGTCCGAGTCCGAGTCCGAGTCCGAGTCCGAGTCCGAGTCCGAGTCCGAGTCCGAGTCCGAGTCCGAGTCCGAGTCCGAGTCCGAGTCCGAGTCCGAGTCCGAGTCCGAGTCCGAGTCCGAGTCCGAGTCCGAGTCCGAGTCCGAGTCCGAGTCCGAGTCCGAGTCCGAGTCCGAGTCCGAGTCCGAGTCCGAGTCCGAGTCCGAGTCCGAGTCCGAGTCCGAGTCCGAGTCCGAGTCCGAGTCCGAGTCCGAGTCCGAGTCCGAGTCCGAGTCCGAGTCCGAGTCCGAGTCCGAGTCCGAGTCCGAGTCCGAGTCCGAGTCCGAGTCCGAGTCCGAGTCCGAGTCCGAGTCCGAGTCCGAGTCCGAGTCCGAGTCCGAGTCCGAGTCCGAGTCCGAGTCCGAGTCCGAGTCCGAGTCCGAGTCCGAGTCCGAGTCCGAGTCCGAGTCCGAGTCCGAGTCCGAGTCCGAGTCCGAGTCCGAGTCCGAGTCCGAGTCCGAGTCCGAGTCCGAGTCCGAGTCCGAGTCCGAGTCCGAGTCCGAGTCCGAGTCCGAGTCCGAGTCCGAGTCCGAGTCCGAGTCCGAGTCCGAGTAGAGTCCGAGTCCGAGTCCGAGTCAAAATACACCGAAAATCAGCTATGAACTAGAAGGTGAACGGTTCAGAATATCGAAACGGCGATTCCGGAATCGTAATCGGGGGTCCAAATTACCCAAGAAAACAAAAAATTACAAACTTTCATCCACATTTGTAGATTTTACTGTGATAAAACACGAGCTTACGTACGTACTAAGCGATACAATCGATCGCCGAAGGTAAACCCTTTGACCTACGGACTTCCGGTTTGCGAGAGCATCTGCCGTGGTCTGTTGGCTTGCCGCTGGAGCAATTGCGTCCTCCTCGGCCTCTTAAGACTCGGACTCGGACTCGGACTCGGACTCGGACTCGGACTCGGACTCGGACTCGGACTCGGACTCGGACTCGGACTCGGACTCGGACTCGGACTCGGACTCGGACTCGGACTCGGACTCGGACTCGGACTCGGACTCGGACTCGGACTCGGACTCGGACTCGGACTCGGACTCGGACTCGGAAACGGACTCGGACTCGGACTCGGACTCGGACTCGGACTCGGACTCGGACTCGGACTCGGACTCGGACTCGGACTCGGACTCGGACTCGGACTCGGACTCGGACTCGGACTCGGACTCGGACTCGGACTCGGACTCGGACTCGGACTCGGACTCGGACTCGGACTCGGACTCGGACTCGGACTCGGACTCGGACTCGGACTCGGACTCGGACTCGGACTCGGACTCGGACTCGGACTCGGACTCGGACTCGGACTCGGACTCGGACTCGGACTCGGACTCGGACTCGGACTCGGACTCGGACTCGGACTCGGACTCGGACTCGGACTCGGACTCGGACTCGGACTCGGACTCGGACTCGGACTCGGACTCGGACTCGGACTCGGACTCGGACTCGGACTCGGACTCGGACTCGGACTCGGACTCGGACTCGGACTCGGACTCGGACTCGGACTCGGACTCGGACTCGGACTCGGACTCGGACTCGGACTCGGACTCGGACTCGGACTCGGACTCGGACTCGGACTCGGACTCGGACTCGGACTCGGACTCGGACTCGGACTCGGACTCGGACTCGGACTCGGACTCGGACTCGGACTCGGACTCGGACTTGGACTTAGAGATTTAGACTTAGAGATTTAGACTTAGAGATTTAGACTTAGAGACTAAGTCTAAACTTACAGACTTAGACTTACAGACTTAGACTTAGAGACTTAGACATAGACTTAGAGATTTAGACTTAGAGACTTAGACTTAGAGACTTTGACTTAGAGACTTTGACTTAGAAACTTAGTCTAAACTTACAGACTTAGAGACTTAGACTTAGACTTAGAGACTTAGACTTAGAGATTTAGACTTAGAGACTTAGTCTAAACTTACAGACTTAGACTTACAGACTTAGAGACTTAGACTTAGACTTAGAGATTTAGACTTAGAGACTTAGGCTTAGAGACTTTGACTTAGAGACTTAGACTTACAGACTTAGACTTAGAGACTTAGACTTACAGATTTAGACTCACAGACAGTCTCTAAGTCTAAATCTCTAAGCCTAAGTCTCTAAACCTAAGCCTAAACCTAAACCTAAGCCTAAGTCTAAGTCTAAGTCTAAGTCTAAGTCTAAGTCTAAGTCTAAGTCTAAGTCTAAGTCTAAGTCTAAGTCTAAGTCTAAGTCTAAGTCTAAGTCTAAGCCTAAGTGTAAGTCTAAGTCTAAGCCTAAGTCTAAGTCTAAGTCTAAGTCTAAGTCTAAGTCTAAGGCTAAGTCTAAGTCTAAGTCTAAGTCTAAGTCTAAGTCTAAGTCTAAGTCCAAGTCCAAGTCCAAGTCCAAGTCCAAGTCCAAGTCCAAGTCCAAGTCCAAGTCCAAGTCCAAGCCCAAGCCCAAGCCCAAGTCCAAGTCCAAGTCCAAGTCCAAGTCCAAGTCCAAGTCCAAGTCCAAGTCCAAGTCCAAGTCCAAGTCCAAGTCCAAGTCCAAGTCCAAGTCCAAGTCCAAGTCCAAGTCCAAGTCCAAGTCCAAGTCCAAGTCCAAGTCCAAGTCCAAGTCCAAGTCCAAGTCCAAGTCCAAGTCCAAGTCCAAGTCCAAGTCCAAGTCCAAGTCCAAGTCTAAGCCCAAGTTCAAGTCCAAGTCCAAGTCTAAGTCCAAGTCCAAGTCCAAGTCCAAGTCCAAGTCCAAGTCCAAGTCCAAGTCCAAGTCCAAGTCCAAGTCCAAGTCTAAGTCCAAGTCCAAGTCCAAGTCCAAGTCCAAGTCCAAGTCCAAGCCCAAGCCCAAGCCCAAGCATAAGAGGGGGATATGTTGGGAACATCGAAACGACGATATCAAAATCGTAATCGGGGCTCCAAATTACCCCAGAAAACAAAAAATTACAAACTTTCATCCACATTTGTAGATTTTACTGTGATAAAACACGAGCTTACGTACGTACTAAGCGATACAATCGATCGCCGAAGGTAAACCCTTTGACCTACGGACTTCCGGTTTGCGAGAGCATCTGCCGTGGTCTGTTGGCTTGCCGCTGGAGCAATTGCGTCCTCCTCGGCCTCTTAAAACTATATTTGTTTCACACGTTTTCGTAATAAAAATACACCGAAAATCAGCTATGAACTAGGAGGTGAACGGTTCAGAATATCGAAACGGCGATTCCGGAATCGTAATCGGGGGTCCAAATTACCCCAGTAACCAAAAAATTACCAACATTGGTCCACGTTTGCGAGTTTTAGTGCGGCGACGTGAGCTTATGTACGCGTTTGCGTTAAAACCGAAACTTTCGTCGATCGCCGAAGGAAAACCCTTTGATCTACGGACTTCCGGTTTGGCAGGAATTTAGATGGGTCTGTTGACTACCCTCAGGAGCAATTGCGTCCCTGCCCTTCACCGTTTAGTGCCGTTTTTGCCCTTCGAAACGCAAAAAAACCGTGTTTTTGGCGGTTATTTTAAAATTGCCGCCAAGGTGCTAGGAATATCGGAGTCGGACCCCCAAAATCGTAATCAGGAGTTCATTTTACGTCAGGAAATGCAAAAAAACCGACCTTTTTATCCAAAAATTGAAAAAATCCTAGCCCAAATAGATGAAAGACCCCCCCCCTTTGGTATGTTTTGACTCTTTCGATCGCCGAAGGAGAACCCCTTGCAGCACGAACTTCCGCAATTCTCCGACAACCTACTGGGGTCAGTGGCTTCACACAAAAAAATCTGAGTCCTCATCGGCCGGCTAGAAGTATGTTAGTTTCACGCATTTAGAATTTTTAAATTGACCAAAAATAGCCATTTTTGCATAAGAGGGGGATATGTTGGGAACATCGAAACGACGATATCAAAATCGTAATCGGGGCTCCAAATTACCCCAGAAAACAAAAAATTACAAACTTTCATCCACATTTGTAGATTTTACTGTGATAAAACACGAGCTTACGTACGTACTAAGCGATACAATCGATCGCCGAAGGTAAACCCTTTGACCTACGGACTTCCGGTTTGCGAGAGCATCTGCCGTGGTCTGTTGGCTTGCCGCTGGAGCAGTTGCGTCCTCCTCGGCCTCTTAAAACTATATTTGTTTCACACGTTTTCGTAATAAAAATACACCGAAAATCAGCTATGAACTAGAAGGTGAACGGTTCAGAATATCGAAACGGCGATTCTGGAATCGTAATCGGGGGTCCAAATTACCCCAGTAACCAAAAAATTACCAACATTGGTCCACGTTTGCAAGTTTTAGTGCGGCGACGTGAGCTTATGTACGCGTTTGCGTTAAAACCGAAACTTACGTCGATCGCCGAAAGAAAACCCTTTGATCTACGGACTTCCGGTTTGGCAGGAATTTAGATGGGTCTGTTGACTACCCTCAGAAGCAATTGCGTACCTGCCCTTCACCGTTTAGTGCCGTTTTTGCCCTTCGAAACGCAAAAAAACCGTGTTTTTGGCGGTTATTTTAAAATTGCCGCCAAGGTGCTAGGAATATCGGAGTCGGACCCCCAAAATCGTAATCAGGAGTTCATTTTACGTCAGGAAATGCAAAAAAACCGACCTTTTTATCCAAAAATTGAAAAAGTCCTAGCCCAAATAGATGAAAGACCCCCCCCTTTGGTATGTTTTGACTCTTTCGATCGTCGAAGGAGAACCCCTTGCAGCACGAACTTCCGCTTTCTCCGACAACCTACTGCGGTCAGTGGCTTCACACAAAAAAATCTGGGTCCTCATCGGCCGGCTAGAAGTATGTTAGTTTCACGCATTTAGAATTTTTAAATTGACCAAAAATAGCCATTTTTGCATAAGAGGGGGATATGTTGGGAACATCGAAACGACGATATCAAAATCGTAATCGGGGCTCCAAATTACCCCAGAAAACAAAAAAGTACAAATTTTCATCCACATTTGTAGATTTTACTGTGATAAAACACGAGCTTACGTACGTACTAAGCGATACAATCGATCGCCGAAGGTAAACCCTTTGACCTACGGACTTCCGGTTTGCGAGAGCATCTGCCGTGGTCTGTTGGCTTGCCGCTGGAGCAATTGCGTCCTCCTCGGCCTCTCAAAACTATATTTGTTTCACACGTTTTCGTAATAAAAATACACCGAAAATCAGCTATGAACTAGAAGGTGAACGGTTTAGAATATCGAAACGGCGATTCCGGAATCGTAATTGGGGGTCCAAATTACCCCAGTAACCAAAAAATTACCAACATTGGTCCACGTTTGCGAGTTTTAGTGCGGCGACGTGAGCTTATGTACGCGTTTGCGTTAAAACCGAAACTTTCGTCGATCGCCGAAAGAAAACCCTTTGATCTACGGACTTCCGGTTGGGCAGGAATTTAGATGGGTCT
The DNA here is from genome assembly GCA_963932245.1 of Tachinus rufipes. Taxonomy (NCBI): domain Eukaryota; kingdom Metazoa; phylum Arthropoda; class Insecta; order Coleoptera; family Staphylinidae; genus Tachinus; species Tachinus rufipes. Next base: position 121,124,049 of record OZ010745.1, read on the forward strand.
GTTGACTACCCTCAGGAGCAATTGCGTCCCTGCCCTTCACCGTTTAGTGCCGTTTTTGCCCTTCGAAACGCAAAAAAACCGTGTTTTTGGCGGTTATTTTAAAATTGCCGCCAAGGTGCTAGGAATATCGGAGTCGAACCCCCAAAATCGTAATCAGGAGTTCATTTTACGTCAGGAAATGCAAAAAAACCGACCTTTTTATCCAAAAATTGAAAAAATCCTAGCCCAAATAGATGAAAGACCCCCCCCTTTGGTATGTTTTGACTCTTTCGATCGCCGAAGGAGAACCCCTTGCAGCACGAACTTCCGCTTTCTCCGACAACCTTCTGGGGTCAGTGGCTTCACACAAAAAAATCTGGGTCCTCATCGGCCGGCTAGAAGTTTGTTAGTTTCACGCATTTAGAATTTTTAAATTGACCAAAAATAGCCATTTTTGCATAAGAGGGGGATATGTTGGGAACATCGAAACGACGATATCAAAATCGTAATCGGGGCTCCAAATTACCCCAGAAAACAAAAAATTACAAACTTTCATCCACATTTGTAGATTTTACTGTGATAAAACACGAGCTTACGTACGTACTAAGCGATACAATCGATCGCCGAAGGTAAACCCTTTGACCTACGGACTTCCGGTTTGCGAGAGCATCTGCCGTGGTCTGTTGGCTTGCCGCTGGAGCAATTGCGTCCTCCTCGGCCTCTTAAAACTACATTTGTTTCACACGTTTTCGTAATAAAAATACACCGAAAATTAGCTATGAACTAGAAGGTGAACGGTTCAGAATATCGAAACGGCGATTCCGGAATCGTAATCGGGGGTCCAAATTACCCCAGTAACCAAAAAATTACCAACATTGGTCCACGTTTGCGAGTTTTAGTGCGGCGACGTGAGCTTATGTACGCGTTTGCGTTAAAACCGAAACTTTCGTCGATCGCCGAAGGAAAACCCTTTGATCTACGGACTTCCGGTTTGGCAGGAATTTAGATGGGTCTGTTGACTACCGTCAGGAGCAATTGCGTCCCTGCCCTTCACCGTTTAGTGCCGTTTTTGCCCTTCGAAACGCAAAAAAACCGTGTTTTTGGCGGTTATTTTAAAATTGCCGATAAGGTGCTAGGAATATCGGAGTCGGACCCCCAAAATCGTAATCAGGAAATCATTTTACGTCAGGAAATGCAAAAAAACCGACCTTTTTAACCAAAAATTGAAACAATCCTAGCCCAAATAGATGAAAGACCCCCCCCTTTGGTATGTTTTGACTCTTTCGATCGCCGAAGGAGAACCCCTTGCAGCACAAACTTCCGCTTTTTCCGACAACCTACTGGGGTCAGTGACTTCACACAAAAAAATCTGGGTCCTCATCGGCCGGCTAGAAGTATGTTAGTTTCACGCATTTAGAATTTTTAAATTGACCAAAAATAGCCATTTTTGCATAAGAGGGGGATATGTTGGGAACATCGAAACGACGATATCAAAATCGTAATCGGGGCTCCAAATTACCCCAGAAAACAAAAAATTACAAACTTTCATCCACATTTGTAGATTTTACTGTGATAAAACACGAGCTTACGTACGTACTAAGCGATACAATCGATCGCCGAAGGTAAACCCTTTGACCTACGGACTTCCGGTTTGCGAGAGCATCTGCCGTGGTCTGTTGGCTTGCCGCTGGAGCAATTGCGTCCTCCTCGGCCTCTTAAAACTATATTTGTTTCACACGTTTTCGTAATAAAAATACACCGAAAATCAGCTATGAACTAGAAGGTGAACGGTTCAGAATATCGAAACGGCAATTCCGGAATCGTAATCGGGGGTCCAAATTACCCCAGTAACCAAAAAATTACCAACATTGGTCCACGTTTGCGAGTTTTAGTGCGGCGACGTGAGCTTATGTACGTGTTTGCGATAAAACCGAAACTTTCGTCGATCGCCGAAGGAAAACCCTTTGATCTACGGACTTCCGGTTTGGCAGGAATTTAGATGGGTCTGTTGACTACCCTCAGGAGCAATTGCGTCCCTGCCCTTCACCGTTTAGTGCCGTTTTTTCCCTTCGAAACGCAAAAAAACCGTGTTTTTGGCGGTTATTTTAAAATTGCCGCCAAGGAGCTAGGAATATCGGAGTCGGACCCCCAAAATCGTAATCAGGGGTTCATTTTACGTCAGGAAATGCAAAAAAACCGACCTTTTTATCCAAAAATTGAAAAAATCCTAGCCCAAATAGATGAAAGACGCCCCCTTTGGTATGTTTTGACTCTTTCGATCGCTGAAGGAGAACCCCTTGCAGCACGAACTTCCGCTTTCTCCGACAACCTACTGGGGTCAGTGGCTTCACACAAAAAAATCTGGGTCCTCATCGGCCGGCTAGAAGTATGTTAGTTTCACGCATTTAGAATTTTTAAATTGACCAAAAATAGCCATTTTTGCATAAGAGGGGGAAGTCTAAGATCAAAAGAAAGAGAAACATCTAAACTCTTGAGTGCAGCAATAGTTAGGTAAGTGAGCAGGGTACACCAATTTAAATTACTGTTTACAATCACAAACCTTATGTACCATTCACCTACTTGAGGTTTGTTGTAGGAATTGAATTACACTCACTTGGATAGGTAGGCGCGCAATTCAAATCACCTGTTCCGAAACATAAATAAGTGTCACCGCCAACCCACCTAAGTGTTCAGAAATTGGCTATTTGTTATTCTTTATTATTATTATTTGGTTTAAGCTTAGTTTAAACTTGGTTTAAACTTGGTTTAAACTTGGTTTAAACTTGGTTTAAACTTAGATTAAACTCAGGTTACAATTAGATTAAACTTAGATTGAGTCTCAGCCCAAGTTTAAGTCTAAGTCGCTAAGTTCTCAGACTTAGCGACCTGGACTTGTACTTGGACTTGGACTTGGACTTGGACTTGGACTTGGACTTGGACTTGGACTTGGGCTTGGGCTTGGACTTGGACTTGGACTTGGACTTGGACTTGGACTTGGACTTGGACTTGGACTTGGACTTGGACTTGGACTTGGACTTGGACTTGGACTTGGACTTGGACTTGGACTTGGACTTGGACTTGGACTTGGACTTGGACTTGGACTTGGACTTGGACTTGGACTTAGACTTGGGCTTGGACTTGGACTTGGGCTTGGACTTGGACTTGGACTTGGACTTGGACTTGGACTTGGACTTGGACTTGGACTTGGACTTGGACTTGGACTTGGACTTGGACTTGGACTTGGACTTGGACTTGGACTTGGACTTGGACTTGGACTTGGACTTGGACTTGGACTTGGACTTGGACTTGGACTTAGACTTAGACTTAGAGATTTAGACTTAGAGACTAAGTCTAAACTTACAGACTTAGACTTACAGACTTAGAGACTTAGACAGAGACTTAGAGATTTAGACTTAGAGACTTAGACTTAGAGACTTTGACTTAGAGACTTAGACTTAGACTTAGACTTAGACTTAGACTTAGACTTAGACTTAGACTTAGACTTAGACTTAGACTTGGACTTGGACTTGGACTTGGACTTAGACTTAGACTTAGACTTAGACTTAGACTTAGACTTAGACTTAGACTTAGACTTAGACTTAGACTTAGACTTAGGCTTAGGCTTAGGCTTAGGCTTAGGCTTAGACTTAGACTTAGACTTAGACTTAGGCTTAGGCTTAGACTTAGACTTAGACTTAGACTTAGACTTAGACTTAGACTTAGACTTAGACTTAGACTTAGACTTAGACTTAGACTTAGACTTAGACTTAGACTTAGACTTAGGCTTAGACTTAGACTTAGACTTAGACTTAGACTTAGACTTAGACTTAGACTTAGACTTAGACTTAGACTTAGACTTAGACTTAGACTTAGACTTAGACTTAGACTTAGACTTAGACTTAGACTTAGACTTAGACTTAGACTTAGACTTAGACTTAGACTTAGACTTAGGCTTAGGTTTAGGCTTAGGTTTAGAGACTTAGACTTAGAGATTTAGACTTAGAGACTGTCTGTGAGTCTAAATCTGTAAGTCTAAGTCTCTAAGTCTAAGTCTGTAAGTCTAAGTCTCTAAGTCAAAGTCTCTAAGCCTAAGTCTCTAAGTCTAAATCTCTAAGTCTAAGTCTAAGTCTCTAAGTCTGTAAGTCTAAGTCTGTAAGTTTAGACTAAGTCTCTAAGTCCAAATCTCTAAGTCTAAGTCTCTAAGTCTAAGTCTAAGTCTCTAAGTCTGTAAGTTTAGACTGAGTTTCTAAGTCAAAGTCTCTAAGTCTAAGTCTCTAAGTCTAAATCTCTAAGTCTATGTCTAAGTCTCTAAGTCTAAATCTCTAAGTCTATGTCTAAGTCTCTAAGTCTAAGTCTGTAAGTCTAAGTCTGTAAGTTTAGACTTAGTCTCTAAGTCTAAATCTCTAAGTCTAAATCTCTAAGTCTAAATCTCTAAGTCTAAATCTCTAAGTCTAAATCTCTAAGTCTAAATCTCTAAGTCCAAGTCCGAGTCCGAGTCCGAGTCCGAGTCCGAGTCCGAGTCCGAGTCCGAGTCCGAGTCCGAGTCCGAGTCCGAGTCCGAGTCCGAGTCCGAGTCCGAGTCCGAGTCCGAGTCCGAGTCCGAGTCCGAGTCCGAGTCCGAGTCCGAGTCCGAGTCCGAGTCCGAGTCCGAGTCCGAGTCCGAGTCCGAGTCCGAGTCCGAGTCCGAGTCCGAGTCCGAGTCCGAGTCCGAGTCCGAGTCCGAGTCCGAGTCCGAGTCCGAGTCCGAGTCCGAGTCCGAGTCCGAGTCCGAGTCCGAGTCCGAGTCCGAGTCCGAGTCCGAGTCCGAGTCCGAGTCCGAGTCCGAGTCCGAGTCCGAGTCCGAGTCCGAGTCCGAGTCCGAGTCCGAGTCCGAGTCCGAGTCCGAGTCCGAGTCCGAGTCCGAGTCCGAGTCCGAGTCCGAGTCCGAGTCCGAGTCCGAGTCCGAGTCCGAGTCCGAGTCCGAGTCCGAGTCCGAGTCCGAGTCCGAGTCCGAGTCCGAGTCCGAGTCCGAGTCCGAGTCCGAGTCCGAGTCCGAGTCCGAGTCCGAGTCCGAGTCCGAGTCCGAGTCCGAGTCCGAGTCCGAGTCCGAGTCCGAGTCCGAGTCCGAGTCCGAGTCCGAGTCCGAGTCCGAGTCCGAGTCCGAGTCCGAGTCCGAGTCCGAGTCCGAGTCCGAGTCCGAGTCCGAGTCCGAGTCCGAGTCCGAGTCCGAGTCCGAGTCCGAGTCCGAGTCCGAGTCCGAAAAAATCCTAGCCCAAATAGATGAAAGACCCCCCCCTTTGGTATGTTTTGACTCTTTCGATCGCCGAAGGAGAACCCCTTGCAGCACAAACTTCCGCTTTCTCCGACAACCTACTGGGGTCAGTGACTTCACACAAAAAAATCTGGGTCCTCATCGGCCGGCTAGAAGTATGTTAGTTTCACGCATTTAGAATTTTTAAATTGACCAAAAATAGCCATTTTTGCATAAGAGGGGGATATGTTGGGAACATCGAAACGACGATATCAAAATCGTAATCGGGGCTCCAAATTACCCCAGAAAACAGAAAATTACAAACTTTCATCCACATTTGTAGATTTTACTGTGATAAAACACGAGCTTACGTACGTACTAAGCGATACAATCGATCGCCGAAGGTAAACCCTTTGACCTACGAAATTCCGGTTTGCGAGAGCATCTGCCGTGGTCTGTTGGCTTGCCGCTGGAGCAATTGCGTCCTCCTCGGCCCCTTAAAACTATATTTGTTTCACACGTTTTCGTAATAAAAATACACCGAAAATCAGCTATGAACTAGAAGGTGAACGGTTCAGAATATCGAAACGGCGATTCCGGAATCGTAATCGGGGGTCCAAATTACCCCAGTAACCAAAAAATTACCAACATTGGTCCACGTTTGCGAGTTTTAGTGCGGCGACGTGAGCTTATGTACGCGTTTGCGTTAAAACCGAAACTTTCGTCGATCGCCGAAGGAAAACCTTTTGATCTACGGACTTCCGGTTTGGCAGGAATTTAGATGGGTCTGTTGACTACCCTCAGGAGCAATTGCGTCCCTGCCCTTCACCGTTTAGTGCCGTTTTTGCCCTTCGAAACGCAAAAAAACCGTGTTTTTGGCGGTTATTTTAAAATTGCCGCCAAGGTGCTAGGAATATCGGAGTCGGACCCCCAAAATCGTAATCAGGGGTTCATTTTACGTCAGGAAATGCAAAAAAACCGACCTTTTTATCCAAAAATTGAAAAAATCCTAGCCCAAATAGATGAAAGACCCCCCCCTTTGGTATGTTTTGACTCTTTCGATCGCCGAAGGAGAACCCCTTGCAGCACAAACTTCCGCTTTTTCCGACAACCTACTGGGGTCAGTGACTTCACACAAAAAAATCTGGGTCCTCATCGGCCGGCTAGAAGTATGTTAGTTTCACGCATTTAGAATTTTTAAATTGACCAAAAATAGCCATTTTTGCATAAGAGGGGGATATGTTGGGAACATCGAAACGACGATATCAAAATCGTAATCGGGGCTCCAAATTACCCCAGAAAACAAAAAATTACAAACTTTCATCCACATTTGTAGATTTTACTGTGATAAAACACGAGCTTACGTACGTACTAAGCGATACAATCGATCGCCGAAGGTAAACCCTTTGACCTACGGACTTCCGGTTTGCGAGAGCATCTGCCGTGGTCTGTTGGCTTGCCGCTGGAGCAATTGCGTCCTTCTCGGCCTCTTAAAACTATATTTGTTTCACACGTTTTCGTAATAAAAATACACCGAAAATCAGCTATGAACTAGAAGGTGAACGGTTCAGAATATCGAAACGGCGATTCCGGAATCGTAATCGGGGGTCCAAATTACCCCAGTAACCAAAAAATTACCAACATTGGTCCACGTTTGCAAGTTTTAGTGCGGCGACGTGAGCTTATGTACGCGTTTGCGTTAAAACCGAAACTTTCGTCGATCGCCGAAGGAAAACCCTTTGATCTACGGACTTCCGGTTTGGCAGGAATTTAGATGGGTCTGTTGACTACCCTCAGGAGCAATTGCGTCCCTGCCCTTCACCGTTTAGTGCCGTTATTGCCCTTCGAAACGCAAAAAAACCGTGTTTTTGGCGGTTATTTTAAAATTGCCGCCAAGGTGCTAGGAATATCGGAGTCGGACCCCCAAAATCGTAATCAGGAGTTCATTTTACGTCAGGAAATGCAAAAAAACCGACCTTTTTATCCAAAAATTGAAAAAATCCTAGCCCAAATAGATGAAAGACCCCCCCCTTTGGTATGTTTTGACTCTTTCGATCGCCGAAGGAGAACCCCTTGCAGCACGAACTTCCGCTATCTCCGACAACCTACTGGGGTCAGTGGCTTCACACAAAAAAATCTGGGTCCTCATCGGCCGGCTAGAAGTATGTTAGTTTCACGCATTTAGAATTTTTAAATTGACCAAAAATAGCCATTTTTGCATAAGAGGGGGATATGTTGGGAACATCGAAACAACGATATCAAAATCGTAATCGGGGCTCCAAATTACCCCAGAAAACAAAAAATTACAAACTTTCATCCACATTTGTAGATTTTACTGTGATAAAACACGAGCTTACGTACGTACTAAGCGATACAATCGATCGCCGAAGGTAAACCCTTTGACCTACGGACTTCCGGTTTGCGAGAGCATCTGCCGTGGTCTGTTGGCTTGCCGCTGGAGCAATTGCGTCCTCCTCGGCCTCTTAAAACTATATTTGTTTCACACGTTTTCGTAATAAAAATACACCGAAAATCAGCTATGAACTAGAAGGTGAACGGTTCAGAATATCGAAACGGCGATTCCGGAATCGTAATCGGGGGTCCAAATTACCCCAGTAACCAAAAAATTACCAACATTGGTCCACGTTTGCGAGTTTTAGTGCGGCGACGTGAGCTTATGTACGCGTTTGCGTTAAAACCGAAACTTTCGTCGATCGCCGAAGGAAAACCTTTTGATCTACGGACTTCCGGTTTGGCAGGAATTTAGATGGGTCTGTTGACTACCCTCAGGAGCAATTGCGTCCCTGCCCTTCACCGTTTAGTGCCGTTTTTGCCCTTCGAAACGCAAAAAAACCGTGTTTTTGGCGGTTATTTTAAAATTGCCGCCAAGGTGCTAGGAATATCGGAGTCGGACCCCCAAAATCGTAATCAGGGGTTCATTTTACGTCAGGAAATGCAAAAAAACCGACCTTTTTATCCAAAAATTGAAAAAATCCTAGCCCAAATAGATGAAAGACCCCCCCCTTTGGTATGTTTTGACTCTTTCGATCGCCGAAGGAGAACCCCTTGCAGCACAAACTTCCGCTTTTTCCGACAACCTACTGGGGTCAGTGACTTCACACAAAAAAATCTGGGTCCTCATCGGCCGGCTAGAAGTATGTTAGTTTCACGCATTTAGAATTTTTAAATTGACCAAAAATAGCCATTTTTGCATAAGAGGGGGATATGTTGGGAACATCGAAACGACGATATCAAAATCGTAATCGGGGCTCCAAATTACCCAAGAAAACAAAAAATTACAAACTTTCATCCACATTTGTAGATTTTACTGTGATAAAACACGAGCTTACGTACGTACTAAGCGATACAATCGATCGCCGAAGGTAAACCCTTTGACCTACGGACTTCCGGTTTGCGAGAGCATCTGCCGTGGTCTGTTGGCTTGCCGCTGGAGCAATTGCGTCCTTCTCGGCCTCTTAAAACTATATTTGTTTCACACGTTTTCGTAATAAAAATACACCGAAAATCAGCTATGAACTAGAAGGTGAACGGTTCAGAATATCGAAACGGCGATTCCGGAATCGTAATCGGGGGTCCAAATTACCCCAGTAACCAAAAAATTACCAACATTGGTCCACGTTTGCAAGTTTTAGTGCGGCGACGTGAGCTTATGTACGCGTTTGCGTTAAAACCGAAACTTTCGTCGATCGCCGAAGGAAAACCCTTTGATCTACGGACTTCCGGTTTGGCAGGAATTTAGATGGGTCTGTTGACTACCCTCAGGAGCAATTGCGTCCCTGCCCTTCACCGTTTAGTGCCGTTATTGCCCTTCGAAACGCAAAAAAACCGTGTTTTTGGCGGTTATTTTAAAATTGCCGCCAAGGTGCTAGGAATATCGGAGTCGGACCCCCAAAATCGTAATCAGGAGTTCATTTTACGTCAGGAAATGCAAAAAAACCGACCTTTTTATCCAAAAATTGAAAAAATCCTAGCCCAAATAGATGAAAGACCCCCCCCTTTGGTATGTTTTGACTCTTTCGATCGCCGAAGGAGAACCCCTTGCAGCACGAACTTCCGCTATCTCCGACAACCTACTGGGGTCAGTGGCTTCACACAAAAAAATCTGGGTCCTCATCGGCCGGCTAGAAGTATGTTAGTTTCACGCATTTAGAATTTTTAAATTGACCAAAAATAGCCATTTTTGCATAAGAGGGGGATATGTTGGGAACATCGAAACAACGATATCAAAATCGTAATCGGGGCTCCAAATTACCCCAGAAAACAAAAAATTACAAACTTTCATCCACATTTGTAGATTTTACTGTGATAAAACACGAGCTTACGTACGTACTAAGCGATACAATCGATCGCCGAAGGTAAACCCTTTGACCTACGGACTTCCGGTTTGCGAGAGCATCTGCCGTGGTCTGTTGGCTTGCCGCTGGAGCAATTGCGTCCTCCTCGGCCTCTTAAAACTATATTTGTTTCACACGTTTTCGTAATAAAAATACACCGAAAATCAGCTATGAACTAGAAGGTGAACGGTTCAGAATATCGAAACGGCGATTCCGGAATCGTAATCGGGGGTCCAAATTACCCCAGTAACCAAAAAATTACCAACATTGGTCCACGTTTGCGAGTTTTAGTGCGGCGACGTGAGCTTATGTACGCGTTTGCGTTAAAACCGAAACTTTCGTCGATCGCCGAAGGAAAACCCTTTGATCTACGGACTTCCGGTTTGGCAGGAATTTAGATGGGTCTGTTGACTACCCTCAGGAGCAATTGCGTCCCTGCCCTTCACCGTTTAGTGCCGTTTTTGCCCTTCGAAACGCAAAAAAACCGTGTTTTTGGCGGTTATTTTAAAATTGCCGCCAAGGTGCTAGGAATATCGGAGTCGAACCCCCAAAATCGTAATCAGGAGTTCATTTTACGTCAGGAAATGCAAAAAAACCGACCTTTTTATCCAAAAATTGAAAAAATCCTAGCCCAAATAGATGAAAGACCCCCCCCTTTGGTATGTTTTGACTCTTTCGATCGCCGAAGGAGAACCCCTTGCAGCACGAACTTGCGCTTTCTCCGACAACCTACTGGGGTCAGTGGCTTTACACAAAAAAATCTGGGTCCTCATCGGCCGGCTAGAAGTATGTTAGTTTCACGCATTTAGAATTTTTAAATTGACCAAAAATAGCCATTTTTGCATAAGAGGGGGATATGTTGGGAACATCGAAACGACGATATCAAAATCGTAATCGGGGCTCCAAATTACCCCAGAAAACAAAAAATTACAAACTTTCATCCACATTTGTAGATTTTACTGTGATAAAACACGAGCTTACGTACGTACTAAGCGATACAATCGATCGCCGAAGGTAAACCCTTTGACCTACGGACTTCCGGTTTGCGAGAGCATCTGCCGTGGTCTGTTGGCTTGCCGCTGGAGCAATTGCGTCCTCCTCGGCCTCTTAAAACTATATTTGTTTCACACGTTTTCGTAATAAAAATACACCGAAAATCAGCTATGAACTAGAAGGTGAACGGTTCAGAATATCGAAACGGCGATTCCGGAATCGTAATCGGGGGTCCAAATTACCCCAGTAACCAAAAAATTACCAACATTGGTCCACGTTTGCGAGTTTTAGTGCGGCGACGTGAGCTTATGTACGCGTTTGCGTTAAAACCGAAACTTACGTCGATCGCCGAAGGAAAACCCTTTGATCTACGGACTTCCGGTTTGGCAGGAATTTAGATGGGTCTGTTGACTACCCTCAGAAGCAATTGCGTACCTGCCCTTCACCGTTTAGTGCCGTTTTTGCCCTTCGAAACGCAAAAAACCGTGTTTTTGGCGGTTATTTTAAAATTGCCGCCAAGGTGCTAGGAATATCGGAGTCGGACCCCCAAAATCGTAATCAGGAGTTCATTTTACGTCAGGAAATGCAAAAAAACCGACCTTTTTATCCAAAAATTGAAAAAATCCTAGCCCAAATAGATGAAAGACCCCCCCCTTTGGTATGTTTTGACTCTTTCGATCGCCGAAGGAGAACCCCTTGCAGCACGAACTTCCGCTTTCTCCGACAACCTACTGGGGTCAGTGGCTTCACACAAAAAAATCTGGGTCCTCATCGGCCGGCTAGAAGTATGTTAGTTTCACGCATTTAGAATTTTTAAATTGACCAAAAATAGCCATTTTTGCATAAGAGGGGGATATGTTGGGAACTTTGAAACGACGATATCAAAATCGTAATCGGGGCTCTAAAATACCCCAGAAAACAAAAAATTACAAACTTTCATCCACATTTGTAGATTTTACTGTGATAAAACACGAGCTTACGTACGTACTAAGCGATACAATCGATCGCCGAAGGTAAACCCTTTGACCTACGGACTTCCGGTTTGCGAGAGCATCTGCCGTGGTCTGTTGGCTTGCCGCTGGAGCAATTGCGTCCTCCTCGGCCTCTTAAAACTATATTTGTTTCACACGTTTTCGTAATAAAAATACACCGAAAATTAGCTATGAACTAAAAGGTGAACGGTTCAGAATATCAAAATGGCGATTCCGGAATCGTAATTGGGGGTCCAAATTACCCCAGTAACCAAAAAATTACCAACATTGGTCCACGTTTGCGAGTTTTAGTGCGGCGACGTGAGCTTATGTACGCGTTTGCGTTAAAACCGAAACTTTCGTCGATCGCCGAAGGAAAACCCTTTGATCTACGGACTTCCGGTTTGGCAGGAATTTAGATGGGTCTGTTGACTACCGTCAGGAGCAATTGCGTCCCTGCCCTTCACCGTTTAGTGCCGTTTTTGCCCTTCGAAACGCAAAAAAACCGTGTTTTTGGCGGTTATTTTAAAATTGCCGCCAAGGTGCTAGGAATATCGGAGTCGGACCCCCAAAATCGTAATCAGGAAATCATTTTACGTCAGGAAATGCAAAAAAACCGACCTTTTTATCCAAAAATTGAAAAAATCCTAGCCCAAATAGATGAAAGACCCCCCCCTTTGGTATGTTTTGACTCTTTCGATCGCCGAAGGAGAACCCCTTGCAGCACGAACTTCCGCTTTCTCCGACAACCTACTGGGGTCAGTGGCTTCACACAAAAAAATCTGGGTCCTCATCGGCCGGCTAGAAGTATGTTAGTTTCACGCATTTAGAATTTTTAAATTGACCAAAAATAGCCATTTTTGCATAAGAGGGGGATATGTTGGGAACATCGAAACGACGATATCAAAATCGTAATCGGGGCTCCAAATTACCCCAGAAAACAAAAAATTACAAACTTTCATCCACATTTGTAGATTTTACTGTGATAAAACACGAGCTTACGTACGTACTAAGCGATACAATCGATCGCCGAAGGTAAACCCTTTGACCTACGGACTTCCGGTTTGCGAGAGCATCTGCCGTGGTCTGTTGGCTTGCCGCTGGAGCAATTGCGTCCTCCTCGGCCTCTTAAAACTATATTTGTTTCACACGTTTTCGTAATAAAAATACACCGAAAATCAGCTATGAACTAGAAGGTGAACGGTTCAGAATATCGAAACGGCGATTCCGGAATCGTAATCGGGGGTCCAAATTACCCCAGTAACCAAAAAATTACCAACATTGGTCCACGTTTGCGAGTTTTAGTGCGGCGACGTGAGCTTATGTACGCGTTTGCGTTAAAACCGAAACTTACGTCGATCGCCGAAGGAAAACCCTTTGATCTACGGACTTCCGGTTTGGCAGGAATTTAGATGGGTCTGTTGACTACCCTCAGAAGCAATTGCGTACCTGCCCTTCACCGTTTAGTGCCGTTTTTGCCCTTCGAAACGCAAAAAACCGTGTTTTTGGCGGTTATTTTAAAATTGCCGCCAAGGTGCTAGGAATATCGGAGTCGGACCCCCAAAATCGTAATCAGGAGTTCATTTTACGTCAGGAAATGCAAAAAAACCGACCTTTTTATCCAAAAATTGAAAAAATCCTAGCCCAAATAGATGAAAGACCCCCCCCCTTTGGTATGTTTTGACTCTTTCGATCGCCGAAGGAGAACCCCTTGCAGCACGAACTTCCGCTTTCTCCGACAACCTACTGGGGTCAGTGGCTTCACACAAAAAAATCTGGGTCCTCATCGGCCGGCTAGAAGTATGTTAGTTTCACGCATTTAGAATTTTTAAATTGACCAAAAATAGCCATTTTTGCATAAGAGGGGGATATGTTGGGAACATCGAAACGACGATATCAAAATCGTAATCGGGGCTCCAAATTACCCCAGAAAACAAAAAATTACAAACTTTCATCCACATTTGTAGATTTTACTGTGATAAAACACGAGCTTACGTACGTACTAAGCGATACAATCGATCGCCGAAGGTAAACCCTTTGACCTACGGACTTCCGGTTTGCGAGAGCATCTGCCGTGGTCTGTTGGCTTGCCGCTGGAGCAATTGCGTCCTCCTCGGCCTCTTAAAACTATATTTGTTTCACACGTTTTCGTAATAAAAATACACCGAAAATTAGCTATGAACTAGAAGGTGAACGGTTCAGAATATCAAAATGGCGATTCCGGAATCGTAATTGGGGGTCCAAATTACCCCAGTAACCAAAAAATTACCAACATTGGTCCACGTTTGCGAGTTTTAGTGCGGCGACGTGAGCTTATGTACGCGTTTGCGTTAAAACCGAAACTTTCGTCGATCGCCGAAGGAAAACCCTTTGATCTACGGACTTCCGGTTTGGCAGGAATTTAGATGGGTCTGTTGACTACCGTCAGGAGCAATTGCGTCCCTGCCCTTCACCGTTTAGTGCCGTTTTTGCCCTTCGAAACGCAAAAAAACCGTGTTTTTGGCGGTTATTTTAAAATTGCCGCCAAGGTGCTAGGAATATCGGAGTCGGACCCCCAAAATCGTAATCAGGAAATCATTTTACGTCAGGAAATGCAAAAAAACCGACCTTTTTATACAAAAATTGAAAAAATCCTAGCCCAAATAGATGAAAGACCCCCCCCTTTGGTATGTTTTGACTCTTTCGATCGCCGAAGGAGAACCCCTTGCAGCACGAACTTCCGCTTTCTCCGACAACCTACTGGGGTCAGTGGCTTCACACAAAAAAATCTGGGTCCTCATCGGCCGGCTAGAAGTATGTTAGTTTCACGCATTTAGAATTTTTAAATTGACCAAAAATTGCCATTTTTGCATAAGAGGGGGATATGTTGGGAACATCGAAACGACGATATCAAAATCGTAATCGGGGCTCCAAATTACCCCAGAAAACAAAAAATTACAAACTTTCATCCACATTTGTAGATTTTACTGTGATAAAACACGAGCTTACGTACGTACTAAGCGATACAATCGATCGCCGAAGGTAAACCCTTTGACCTACGGACTTCCGGTTTGCGAGAGCATCTGCCGTGGTCTGTTGGCTTGCCGCTGGAGCAATTGCGTCCTCCTCGGCCTCTTAAAACTATATTTGTTTCACACGTTTTCGTAATAAAAATACACCGAAAATCAGCTATGAACTAGAAGGTGAACGGTTCAGAATATCGAAACGGCGATTCCGGAATCGTAATTGGGGGTCCAAATTACCCCAGTAACCAAAAAATTACCAACATTGGTCCACGTTTGCGAGTTTTAGTGCGGCGACGTGAGCTTATGTACGCGTTTGCGTTAAAACCGAAACTTTCGTCGATCGCCGAAGGAAAACCCTTTGATCTACGGACTTCCGGTTTGGCAGGAATTTAGATGGGTCTGTTGACTACCCTCAGGAGCAATTGCGTCCCTGCCCTTCACCGTTTAGTGCCGTTTTTGCCCTTCGAAACGAAAAAAAACCGTGTTTTTGGCGGTTATTTTAAAATTGCCGCCAAGGTGCTAGGAATATCGGAGTCGGACCCCCAAAATCGTAATCAGGAGTTCATTTTACGTCAGGAAATGCAAAAAAACCGACCTTTTTATCCAAAAATTGAAAAAATCCTAGCCCAAATAGATGAAAGACCCCCCCCCTTTGGTATGTTTTGACTCTTTCAATCGCCGAAGGAGAACCCCTTGCAGCACGAACTTCCGCTTTCTCCGACAACCTACTGGGGTCAGTGGCTTCACACAAAAAAATCTGGGTCCTCATCGGCCGGCTAGAAGTATGTTAGTTTCACGCATTTAGAATTTTTAAATTGACCAAAAATTGCCATTTTTGCATAAGAGGGGGATATGTTGGGAACATCGAAACGACGATATCAAAATTGTAATCGGGGCTCCAAATTACCCCAGAAAACAAAAAATTACAAACTTTCATCCACATTTGTAGATTTTACTGTGATAAAACACGAGCTTACGTACGTACTAAGCGATACAATCGATCGCCGAAGGTAAACCCTTTGACCTACGGACTTCCGGTTTGCGAGAGCATCTGCCGTGGTCTGTTGGCTTGCCGCTGGAGCAATTGCGTCCTCCTCGGCCTCTTAAAACTATATTTGTTTCACACGTTTTCGTAATAAAAATACACCGAAAATCAGCTATGAACTAGAAGGTGAACGGTTCAGAATATCGAAACGGCGATTCCGGAATCGTAATCGGGGGTCCAAATTACCCCAGTAACCAAAAAATTACCAACATTGGTCCACGTTTGCGAGTTTTAGTGCGGCGACGTGAGCTTATGTACGCGTTTGCGTTAAAACCGAAACTTTCGTCGATCGCCGAAGGAAAACCCTTTGATCTACGGACTTCCGGTTTGGCAGGAATTTAGATGGGTCTGTTGACTACCCTCAGGAGCAATTGCGTCCCTGCCCTTCACCGTTTAGTGCCGTTTTTGCCCTTCGAAACGCAAAAAAACCGTGTTTTTGGCGGTTATTTTAAAATTGCCGCCAAGGTGCTAGGAATATCGGAGTCGGACCCCCAAAATCGTAATCAGGAGTTCATTTTGTTACGGTCCATTTTTCATCTGGAGATCGGCAACCAAATATACATCTTGGACCTGAAACGATTAAGGTAGTTAATAGTTTTCAACTTAATTGGAACTATTTAATTGTTAAATTAATTAATAGTTTAATTATCAGATATGTTAGGGATTAAGTGAAGTTAATTAATTAGTTGCTTACCTGTCGATATTGATAATTAATTGCTGGATTACATCTGATATCGATAGTTAGCCGATCTTGGATTCCGCTAACTTCCTTCTACCAATGTAACATCTGGAAAAATAGAATTGTTATTAGTTGATTATAATTATTATTAGTGGGAATTATAATTAGAAATTGTTTAGTGTCAATAAGTCGGATTATCAACCAATTTTGTTGTTATTATTAGTTTAGGTTATGTGAGTTATTATAAGTTCACATCTTAGTTGAATCTTAGTTATTGGGGGAATTAATTTTATTATTGCTTAATTAATGTCTACTTACCATTATCTGATATTTAATCCGTTATTGTGCACATACACAGGCACTGTCACTTCACTGTCAGTAGTGTCAGTGTTGTTGTCAAACGCCATATTGATTGGGCGACGTGAAGTTGCTGGGACAGGGCGTGGTTGGCAATCCTGTGTACTGATGAAAGGGTGACAGCATTCACTTGGTTGTTGCGAATAATTTAATTGCGCATCACTTTCTCGCGAATCGTGGTCCGTTAAGCGTGGGTGTCCGTCTTCACATAGAGCAAGTGGAATAAATCCATGGCCATCCGGGCCGATTAACTGCTCTAGAAGATTTTTGTGGGTGCACAATTTATTGTGGAGGATTTGGTTTCCTACCAAATTAATATTTTGTGAAAAGTTTGGTTAAATGCTAATGTGCAACCCAACGCTTGATGCGGATTATTGACCCCACGTGGACCACGCGCGAACACTACGAAGCCGCACAACAACTTAGGTAGGATTAAAGTTTAAGGTAAAGAGACATTAATTAATTTTAGTTTGTGGTTATAGGCTTCGAATTCACATTTATCTTCAGATTAAATGTAAAATCTGATTGCTTCATCCTCCATACTCTATACTGCTGTATGCTTGAGTGAGCTGGTCAAGCAAAAATGAATAGGAGTGGATAGGAATCCGACTTGGGAAATGGTTAGAAACAGTTGAGATCTAACGACTATTAATCAGGAGCTGTGACAACTGGATCTGGTTGGAAGGAGCTGTCCGTTCCTTGGATTTGTATTAAGTTATATGTGTATTTTGTCTGTCGAATATCAGGTTCAATGTCAATTAAGTATTAACCAGTTAGCCAGGTTTTCTTCACTATTTTACTATTGTATTAACCGTCATATTTTAACTGGCAACTGAAGGTAAATTCATTTATTTCATATTCAAATCGATGATTCAATTGAACATCGGGCAACATAAATAGTTGCTAACATCCATGTTTGTGAACCAAGGTTCACATGAACTTAAGTATAGCTTTAAGCATTTTAAAATTTTATTCAATTTTAAAAGTAGAATTCTAAAGTACAATTTTATTGTTAAGACATTGAAGTATCTATGTCGGGTTAAACCATTCTATTACAGGGTCTTGTGCAGGGATAGCGCTATTCCGGACATAACGACAGTGAGTATTAACCATCTTATAATTTACTTTTATGTATACCTTTACCCAGATAATTCAAGTCTGATATTTTGCAAATTGTGTTGTGCTCAACAAATATTGATTTTGAACAGTGTATTACTATATCGAATTTTTGTTTTGAAGCATTATTGGCATTACTTTATTGGTTTTGCAAGTGTGCTTGATTTTGGATCTTTTTGCGATTCGACTATTGTTGACTATTATTATAATGTTTGTGTACGACCTCTCTAACAATATTAATGACATTTAGTCATTGACATAGATTTTTTTTTTATTATCATTGAAGCGGAATCTTTCTAATAATTATATATATTTTTTTAAAATTAGAGTTATAATCTCTAATAAATATACTTTTTTTTGTATTTAAATTAGAGCTATTAATCTCTAATTAATTTACTCTGTTTTAAATTTAGAGTTATAATCTAATAAATATTAGATAACTTGGCCTTTTTTTTTTCTTTTCTTAACATCCATATATGGTATCGGGTTCTACCTATTAGGAGGTGTGATCAATAACATACAGGGTGGACTTCAAAAGAGATCCCGTGGCGCTCACTCTTTACCACCCCCGTCTACACTGAGCTACGGCGGCAAGAGAAGCCCTGTCCTCCTCCTACTCAATAAAGAAGAAAAGAAATATAGTAGGCCAAAGGGAGCGTGACAATTTTACGTCAGGAAATGCAAAAAAACCGACCTTTTTATCCAAAAATTGAAAAAATCCTAGCCCAAATAGATGAAAGACCCCCCCCTTTGGTATGTTTTGACTCTTTCGATCGCCGAAGGAGAACCCCTTGCAGCACGAACTTCCGCTTTCTCCGACAACCTACTGGGGTCAGTGGCTTCACACAAAAAAATCTGGGTCCTCATCGGCCGGCTAGAAGTATGTTAGTTTCACGCATTTAGAATTTTTAAATTGACCAAAAATAGCCATTTTTGCATAAGAGGGGGATATGTTGGGAACATCGAAACGACGATATCAAAATCGTAATCGGGGCTCCAAATTACCCCAGAAAACAAAAAATTACAAACTTTCATCCACATTTGTAGATTTTACTGTGATAAAACACGAGCTTACGTACGTACTAAGCGATACAATCGATCGCCGAAGGTAAACCCTTTGACCTACGGACTTCCGGTTTGCGAGAGCATCTGCCGTGGTCTGTTGGCTTGCCGCTGGAGCAATTGCGTCCTCCTCGGCCTCTTAAAACTATATTTGTTTCACACGTTTTCGTAATAAAAATACACCGAAAATCAGCTATGAACTAGAAGGTGAACGGTTCAGAATATCGAAACGGCAATTCCGGAATCGTAATCGGGGGTCCAAATTACCCCAGTAACCAAAAAATTACCAACATTGGTCCACGTTTGCGAGTTTTAGTGCGGCGACGTGAGCTTATGTACGCGTTTGCGTTAAAACCGAAACTTTCGTCGATCGCCGAAGGAAAACCCTTTGATCTACGGACTTCCGGTTTGGCAGGAATTTAGATGGGTCTGTTGACTACCCTCAGGAGCAATTGCGTCCCTGCCCTTCACCGTTTAGTGCCGTTTTTGCCCTTCGAAACGCAAAAAAACCGTGTTTTTGGCGGTTATTTTAAAATAACCGCCAAGGTGCTAGGAATATCGGAGTCGGACCCCCAAAATCGTAATCAGGAGTTTGTTTTACGTCAGAAAATGCAAAAAAACCGACCTTTTTATCCAAAAATTGAAAAAATCCTAGCCCAAATAGATGAAAGACCCCCCCTTTGGTATGTTTTGACTCTTTCGATCGCCGAAGGAGAACCCCTTGCAGCACGAACTTCCGCTTTCTCCGACAACCTACTGGGGTCAGTGGCTTCACACAAAAAAATCTGGGTCCTCATCGGCCGGCTAGAAGTATGTTAGTTTCACGCATTTAGAATTTTTAAATTGACCAAAAATAGCCATTTTTGCATAAGAGGGGGATATGTTGGGAACATCGAAACGACGATATCAAAATCGTAATCGGGGCTCCAAATTACCCCAGAAAACAAAAAATTACAAACTTTCATCCACATTTGTAGATTTTACTGTGATAAAACACGAGCTTACGTACGTACTAAGCGATACAATCGATCGCCGAAGGTAAACCCTTTGACCTACGGACTTCCGGTTTGCGAGAGCATCTGCCGTGGTCTGTTGGCTTGCCGCTGGAGCAATTGCGTCCTCCTCGGCCTCTTAAAACTATATTTGTTTCACACGTTTTCGTAATAAAAATACACCGAAAATCAGCTATGAACTAGAAGGTGAACGGTTCAGAATATCGAAACGGCGATTCCGGAATCGTAATCGGGGGTCCAAATTACCCCAGTAACCAAAAAATTACCAACATTGGTCCACGTTTGCGAGTTTTAGTGCGGCGACGTGAGCTTATGTACGCGTTTGCGTTAAAACCGAAACTTTCGTCGATCGCCGAAGGAAAACCCTTTGATCTACGGACTTCCGGTTTGGCAGGAATTTAGATGGGTCTGTTGACTACCCTCAGGAGCAATTGCGTCCCTGCCCTTCACCGTTTAGTGCCGTTTTTGCCCTTCGAAACGCAAAAAAACCGTGTTTTTGGCGGTTATTTTAAAATTGCCGCCAAGGTGCTAGGAATATCGGAGTCGAACCCCCAAAATCGTAATCAGGAGTTCATTTTACGTCAGGAAATGCAAAAAAACCGACCTTTTTATCCAAAAATTGAAAAAATCCTAGCCCAAATAGATGAAAGACCCCCCCCTTTGGTATGTTTTGACTCTTTCGATCGCCGAAGGAGAACCCCTTGCAGCACGAACTTGCGCTTTCTCCGACAACCTACTGGGGTCAGTGGCTTTACACAAAAAAATCTGGGTCCTCATCGGCCGGCTAGAAGTATGTTAGTTTCACGCATTTAGAATTTTTAAATTGACCAAAAATAGCCATTTTTGCATAAGAGGGGGATATGTTGGGAACATCGAAACGACGATATCAAAATCGTAATCGGGGCTCCAAATTACCCCAGAAAACAAAAAATTACAAACTTTCATCCACATTTGTAGATTTTACTGTGATAAAACACGAGCTTACGTACGTACTAAGCGATACAATCGATCGCCGAAGGTAAACCCTTTGACCTACGGACTTCCGGTTTGCGAGAGCATCTGCCGTGGTCTGTTGGCTTGCCGCTGGAGCAATTGCGTCCTCCTCGGCCTCTTAAAACTATATTTGTTTCACACGTTTTCGTAATAAAAATACACCGAAAATCAGCTATGAACTAGAAGGTGAACGGTTCAGAATATCGAAACGGCGATTCCGGAATCGTAATCGGGGGTCCAAATTATAATAAAACCGAAACTTTCGTCGATCGCCGAAGGAAAACCCTTTGATCTACGGACTTCCGGTTTGGCAGGAATTTAGATGGGTCTGTTGACTACCCTCAGGAGCAATTGCGTCCCTGCCCTTCACCGTTTAGTGCCGTTTTTTCCCTTCGAAACGCAAAAAAACCGTGTTTTTGGCGGTTATTTTAAAATTGCCGCCAAGGTGCTAGGAATATCGGAGTCGGACCCCCAAAATCGTAATCAGGGGTTCATTTTACGTCAGGAAATGCAAAAAAACCGACCTTTTTATCCAAAAATTGAAAAAATCCTAGCCCAAATAGATGAAAGACCCCCCCCTTTGGTATGTTTTGACTCTTTCGATCGCCGAAGGAGAACCCCTTGCAGCACGAACTTCCGCTTTCTCCGACAACCTACTGGGGTCAGTGGCTTCACACAAAAAAATCTGGGTCCTCATCGGCCGGCTAGAAGTATGTTAGTTTCACGCATTTAGAATTTTTAAATTGACCAAAAATAGCCATTTTTGCATAAGAGGGGGATATGTTGGGAACATCGAAACGACGATATCAAAATCGTAATCGGGGCTCCAAATTACCCCAGAAAACAAAAAATTACAAACTTTCATCCACATTTGTAGATTTTACTGTGATAAAACACGAGCTTACGTACGTACTAAGCGATACAATCGATCGCCGAAGGTAAACCCTTTGACCTACGGACTTCCGGTTTGCGAGAGCATCTGCCGTGGTCTGTTGGCTTGCCGCTGGAGCAATTGCGTCCTCCTCGGCCTCTTAAAACTATATTTGTTTCACACGTTTTCGTAATAAAAATACACCGAAAATCAGCTATGAACTAGAAGGTGAACGGTTCAGAATATCGAAACGGCGATTCCGGAATCGTAATCGGGGGTCCAAATTACCCCAGTAACCAAAAAATTACCAACATTGGTCCACGTTTGCGAGTTTTAGTGCGGCGACGTGAGCTTATGTACGCGTTTGCGTTAAAACCGAAACTTTCGTCGATCGCCGAAGGAAAACCCTTTGATCTACGGACTTCCGGTTTGGCAGGAATTTAGATGGGTCTGTTGACTACCCTCAGGAGCAATTGCGTCCCTGCCCTTCACCGTTTAGTGCCGTTTTTGCCCTTCGAAACGCAAAAAAACCGTGTTTTTGGCGGTTATTTTAAAATTGCCGCCAAGGTGCTAGGAATATCGGAGTCGAACCCCCAAAATCGTAATCAGGAGTTCATTTTACGTCAGGAAATGCAAAAAAACCGACCTTTTTATCCAAAAATTGAAAAAATCCTAGCCCAAATAGATGAAAGACCCCCCCCTTTGGTATGTTTTGACTCTTTCGATCGCCGAAGGAGAACCCCTTGCAGCACGAACTTGCGCTTTCTCCGACAACCTACTGGGGTCAGTGGCTTTACACAAAAAAATCTGGGTCCTCATCGGCCGGCTAGAAGTATGTTAGTTTCACGCATTTAGAATTTTTAAATTGACCAAAAATAGCCATTTTTGCATAAGAGGGGGATATGTTGGGAACATCGAAACGACGATATCAAAATCGTAATCGGGGCTCCAAATTACCCCAGAAAACAAAAAATTACAAACTTTCATCCACATTTGTAGATTTTACTGTGATAAAACACGAGCTTACGTACGTACTAAGCGATACAATCGATCGCCGAAGGTAAACCCTTTGACCTACGGACTTCCGGTTTGCGAGAGCATCTGCCGTGGTCTGTTGGCTTGCCGCTGGAGCAATTGCGTCCTCCTCGGCCTCTTAAAACTATATTTGTTTCACACGTTTTCGTAATAAAAATACACCGAAAATCAGCTATGAACTAGAAGGTGAACGGTTCAGAATATCGAAACGGCGATTCCGGAATCGTAATCGGGGGTCCAAATTATAATAAAACCGAAACTTTCGTCGATCGCCGAAGGAAAACCCTTTGATCTACGGACTTCCGGTTTGGCAGGAATTTAGATGGGTCTGTTGACTACCCTCAGGAGCAATTGCGTCCCTGCCCTTCACCGTTTAGTGCCGTTTTTTCCCTTCGAAACGCAAAAAAACCGTGTTTTTGGCGGTTATTTTAAAATTGCCGCCAAGGTGCTAGGAATATCGGAGTCGGACCCCCAAAATCGTAATCAGGGGTTCATTTTACGTCAGGAAATGCAAAAAAACCGACCTTTTTATCCAAAAATTGAAAAAATCCTAGCCCAAATAGATGAAAGACCCCCCCCTTTGGTATGTTTTGACTCTTTCGATCGCCGAAGGAGAACCCCTTGCAGCACGAACTTCCGCTTTCTCCGACAACCTACTGGGGTCAGTGGCTTCACACAAAAAAATCTGGGTCCTCATCGGCCGGCTAGAAGTATGTTAGTTTCACGCATTTAGAATTTTTAAATTGACCAAAAATAGCCATTTTTGCATAAGAGGGGGATATGTTGGGAACATCGAAACGACGATATCAAAATCGTAATCGGGGCTCCAAATTACCCCAGAAAACAAAAAATTACAAACTTTCATCCACATTTGTAGATTTTACTGTGATAAAACACGAGCTTACGTACGTACTAAGCGATACAATCGATCGCCGAAGGTAAACCCTTTGACCTACGGACTTCCGGTTTGCGAGAGCATCTGCCGTGGTCTGTTGGCTTGCCGCTGGAGCAATTGCGTCCTCCTCGGCCTCTTAAAACTATATTTGTTTCACACGTTTTCGTAATAAAAATACACCGAAAATCAGCTATGAACTAGAAGGTAAACGGTTCAGAATATCGAAACGGCGATTCCGGAATCGTAATCGGGGGTCCAAATTACCCCAGTAACCAAAAAATTACCAACATTGGTCCACGTTTGCGAGTTTTAGTGCGGCGACGTGAGCTTATGTACGTGTTTGCGATAAAACCGAAACTTTCGTCGATCGCCGAAGGAAAACCCTTTGATCTACGGACTTCCGGTTTGGCAGGAATTTAGATGGGTCTGTTGACTACCCTCAGGAGCAATTGCGTCCCTGCCCTTCACCGTTTAGTGCCGTTTTTTCCCTTCGAAACGCAAAAAAACCGTGTTTTTGGCGGTTATTTTAAAATTGCCGCCAAGGTGCTAGGAATATCGGAGTCGGACCCCCAAAATCGTAATCAGGGGTTCATTTTACGTCAGGAAATGCAAAAAAACCGACCTTTTTATCCAAAAATTGAAAAAATCCTAGCCCAAATAGATGAAAGACCCCCCCCTTTGGTATGTTTTGACTCTTTCGATCGCCGAAGGAGAACCCCCTGCAGCACGAACTTCCGCTTTCTCCGACAACCTACTGGGGTCAGTGGCTTCACACAAAAAAATCTGGGTCCTCATCGGCCGGCTAGAAGTATGTTAGTTTCACGCATTTAGAATTTTTAAATTGACCAAAAATAGCCATTTTTGCATAAGAGGGGGATATGTTGGGAACATCGAAACGACGATATCAAAATCGTAATCGGGGCTCCAAATTACCCCAGAAAACAAAAAATTACAAACTTTCATCCACATTTGTAGATTTTACTGTGATAAAACACGAGCTTACGTACGTACTAAGCGATACAATCGATCGCCGAAGGTAAACCCTTTGACCTACGGACTTCCGGTTTGCGAGAGCATCTGCCGTGGTCTGTTGGCTTGCCGCTGGAGCAATTGCGTCCTCCTCGGCCTCTTAAAACTATATTTGTTTCACACGTTTTCGTAATAAAAATACACCGAAAATCAGCTATGAACTAGAAGGTAAACGGTTCAGAATATCAAAACGGCGATTCCGGAATCGTAATCGGGGGTCCAAATTACCCCAGTAACCAAAAAATTACCAACATTGGTCCACGTTTGCGAGTTTTAGTGCGGCGACGTGAGCTTATGTACGTGTTTGCGATAAAACCGAAACTTTCGTCGATCGCCGAAGGAAAACCCTTTGATCTACGGACTTCCGGTTTGGCAGGAATTTAGATGGGTCTGTTGACTACCCTCAGGAGCAATTACGTCCCTGCCCTTCACCGTTTAGTGCCGTTTTTTCCCTTCGAAACGCAAAAAAACCGTGTTTTTGGCGGTTATTTTAAAATTGCCGCCAAGGTGCTAGGAATATCGGAGTCGGACCCCCAAAATCGTAATCAGGGGTTCATTTTACGTCAGGAAATGCAAAAAAACCGACCTTTTTATCCAAAAATTGAAAAAATCCTAGCCCAAATAGATGAAAGACCCCCCCCTTTGGTATGTTTTGACTCTTTCGATCGCCGAAGGAGAACCCCTTGCAGCACGAACTTCCGCTTTCTCCGACAACCTACTGGGGTCAGTGGCTTCACACAAAAAAATCTGGGTCCTCATCGGCCGGCTAGAAGTATGTTAGTTTCACGCATTTAGAATTTTTAAATTGACCAAAAATAGCCATTTTTGCATAAGAGGGGGATATGTTGGGAACATCGAAACGACGATATTAAAATCGTAATCGGGGCTCCAAATTACCCCAGAAAACACAAAATTACAAACTTTCATCCACATTTGTAGATTTTACTGTGATAAAACACGAGCTTACGTACGTACTAAGCGATACAATCGATCGCCGAAGGTAAACCCTTTGACCTACGGACTTCCGGTTTGCTAAAGCATCTGCCGTGGTCTGTTGGCTTGCCGCTGGAGCAATTGCGTCCTCCTCGGCCTCATTAAACTATACTTGTTTCACACGTTTTCGTAATAAAAATACACCGAAAATCAGCTATGAACTAGAAGGTGAACGGTTCAGAATATCGAAACGGCGATTCCGGAATCGTAATCGGGGGTCCAAATTACCCCAGTAACCAAAAAATTACCAACATTGGTCCACGTTTGCGAGTTTTAGTGCGGCGACGTGAGCTTATGTACGTGTTTGCGATAAAACCGAAACTTTCGTCGATCGCCGAAGGAAAACCCTTTGATCTACGGACTTCCGGTTTGGCAGGAATTTAGATGGGTCTGTTGACTACCCTCAGGAGCAATTGCGTCCCTGCCCTTCACCGTTTAGTGCCGTTTTTTCCCTTCGAAACGCAAAAAAACCGTGTTTTTGGCGGTTATTTTAAAATTGCCGCCAAGGTGCTAGGAATATCGGAGTCGGACCCCCAAAATCGTAATCAGGGGTTCATTTTACGTCAGGAAATGCAAAAAAACCGACCTTTTTATCCAAAAATTGAAAAAATCCTAGCCCAAATAGATGAAAGACCCCCCCCTTTGGTATGTTTTGACTCTTTCGATCGCCGAAGGAGAACCCCTTGCAGCACGAACTTCCGCTTTCTCCGACAACCTACTGGGGTCAGTGGCTTCACACAAAAAAATCTGGGTCCTCATCGGCCGGCTAGAAGTATGTTAGTTTCACGCATTTAGAATTTTTAAATTGACCAAAAATAGCCATTTTTGCATAAGAGGGGGATATGTTGGGAACATCGAAACGACGATATCAAAATCGTAATCGGGGCTCCAAATTACCCCAGAAAACAAAAAATTACAAACTTTCATCCACATTTGTAGATTTTACTGTGATAAAACACGAGCTTACGTACGTACTAAGCGATACAATCGATCGCCGAAGGTAAACCCTTTGACCTACGGACTTCCGGTTTGCGAGAGCATCTGCCGTGGTCTGTTGGCTTGCCGCTGGAGCAATTGCGTCCTCCTCGGCCTCTTAAAACTATATTTGTTTCACACGTTTTCGTAATAAAAATACACCGAAAATCAGCTATGAACTAGAAGGTAAACGGTTCAGAATATCGAAACGGCGATTCCGGAATCGTAATCGGGGGTCCAAATTACCCCAGTAACCAAAAAATTACCAACATTGGTCCACGTTTGCGAGTTTTAGTGCGGCGACGTGAGCTTATGTACGTGTTTGCGATAAAACCGAAACTTTCGTCGATCGCCGAAGGAAAACCCTTTGATCTACGGACTTCCGGTTTGGCAGGAATTTAGATGGGTCTGTTGACTACCCTCAGGAGCAATTGCGTCCCTGCCCTTCACCGTTTAGTGCCGTTTTTTCCCTTCGAAACGCAAAAAAACCGTGTTTTTGGCGGTTATTTTAAAATTGCCGCCAAGGTGCTAGGAATATCGGAGTCGGACCCCCAAAATCGTAATCAGGGGTTCATTTTACGTCAGGAAATGCAAAAAAACCGACCTTTTTATCCAAAAATTGAAAAAATCCTAGCCCAAATAGATGAAAGACCCCCCCCTTTGGTATGTTTTGACTCTTTCGATCGCCGAAGGAGAACCCCTTGCAGCACGAACTTCCGCTTTCTCCGACAACCTACTGGGGTCAGTGGCTTCACACAAAAAAATCTGGGTCCTCATCGGCCGGCTAGAAGTATGTTAGTTTCACGCATTTAGAATTTTTAAATTGACCAAAAATAGCCATTTTTGCATAAGAGGGGGATATGTTGGGAACATCGAAACGACGATATCAAAATCGTAATCGGGGCTCCAAATTACCCCAGAAAACAAAAAATTACAAACTTTCATCCACATTTGTAGATTTTACTGTGATAAAACACGAGCTTACGTACGTACTAAGCGATACAATCGATCGCCGAAGGTAAACCCTTTGACCTACGGACTTCCGGTTTGCGAGAGCATCTGCCGTGGTCTGTTGGCTTGCCGCTGGAGCAATTGCGTCCTCCTCGGCCTCTTAAAACTATATTTGTTTCACACGTTTTCGTAATAAAAATACACCGAAAATCAGCTATGAACTAGAAGGTGAACGGTTCAGAATATCGAAACGGCGATTCCGGAATCGTAATCGGGGGTCCAAATTACCCCAGTAACCAAAAAATTACCAACATTGGTCCACGTTTGCGAGTTTTAGTGCGGCGACGTGAGCTTATGTACGTGTTTGCGATAAAACCGAAACTTTCGTCGATCGCCGAAGGAAAACCCTTTGATCTACGGACTTCCGGTTTGGCAGGAATTTAGATGGGTCTGTTGACTACCCTCAGGAGCAATTGCGTCCCTGCCCTTCACCGTTTAGTGCCGTTTTTTCCCTTCAAAACGCAAAAAACCGTGTTTTTGGCGGTTATTTTAAAATTGCCGCCAAGGTGCTAGGAATATCGGAGTCGGACCCCCAAAATCGTAATCAGGGGTTCATTTTACGTCAGGAAATGCAAAAAAACCGACCTTTTTATCCAAAAATTGAAAAAATCCTAGCCCAAATAGATGAAAGACCCCCCCCTTTGGTATGTTTTGACTCTTTCGATCGCCGAAGGAGAACCCCTTGCAGCACGAACTTCCGCTTTCTCCGACAACCTACTGGGGTCAGTGGCTTCACACAAAAAAATCTGGGTCCTCATCGGCCGGCTAGAAGTATGTTAGTTTCACGCATTTAGAATTTTTAAATTGACCAAAAATAGCCATTTTTGCATAAGAGGGGGATATGTTGGGAACATCGAAACGACGATATCAAAATCGTAATCGGGGCTCCAAATTACCCCAGAAAACAAAAAATTACAAACTTTCATCCACATTTGTAGATTTTACTGTGATAAAACACGAGCTTACGTACGTACTAAGCGATACAATCGATCGCCGAAGGTAAACCCTTTGACCTACGGACTTCCGGTTTGCGAGAGCATCTGCCGTGGTCTGTTGGCTTGCCGCTGGAGCAATTGCGTCCTCCTCGGCCTCTTAAAACTATATTTGTTTCACACGTTTTCGTAATAAAAATACACCGAAAATCAGCTATGAACTAGAAGGTGAACGGTTTAGAATATCGAAACGGCGATTCCGGAATCGTAATCGGGGGTCCAAATTACCCCAGTAACCAAAAAATTACCAACATTGGTCCACGTTTGCGAGTTTTAGTGCGGCGACGTGAGCTTATGTACGTGTTTGCGATAAAACCGAAACTTTCGTCGATCGCCGAAGGAAAACCCTTTGATCTACGGACTTCCGGTTTGGCAGGAATTTAGATGGGTCTGTTGACTACCCTCAGGAGCAATTGCGTCCCTGCCCTTCACCGTTTAGTGCCGTTTTTTCCCTTCGAAACGCAAAAAAACCGTGTTTTTGGCGGTTATTTTAAAATTGCCGCCAAGGTGCTAGGAATATCGGAGTCGGACCCCCAAAATCGTAATCAGGGGTTCATTTTACGTCAGGAAATGCAAAAAAACCGACCTTTTTATCCAAAAATTGAAAAAATCCTAGCCCAAATAGATGAAAGACCCCCCCTTTGGTATGTTTTGACTCTTTCGATCGCCGAAGGAGAACCCCTTGCAGCACGATCTTCCGCTTTCTCCGACAACCTACTGGGGTCAGTGGCTTCACACAAAAAAATCTGGGTCCTCATCGGCCGGCTAGAAGTATGTTAGTTTCACGCATTTAGAATTTTTAAATTGACCAAAAATAGCCATTTTTGCATAAGAGGGGGATATGTTGGGAACATCGAAACGACGATATCAAAATCGTAATCGGGGCTCCAAATTACCCCAGAAAACAAAAAATTACAAACTTTCATCCACATTTGTAGATTTTACTGTGATAAAACACGAGCTTACGTACGTACTAAGCGATACAATCGATCGCCGAAGGTAAACCCTTTGACCTACGGACTTCCGGTTTGCGAGAGCATCTGCCGTGGTCTGTTGGCTTGCCGCTGGAGCAATTGCGTCCTCCTCGGCCTCTTAAAACTATATTTGTTTCACACGTTTTCGTAATAAAAATACACCGAAAATCAGCTATGAACTAGAAGGTGAACGGTTCAGAATATCGAAACGGCGATTCCGGAATCGTAATCGGGGGTCCAAATTACCCCAGTAACCAAAAAATTACCAACATTGGTCCACGTTTGCGAGTTTTAGTGCGGCGACGTGAGCTTATGTACGTGTTTGCGATAAAACCGAAACTTTCGTCGATCGCCGAAGGAAAACCCTTTGATCTACGGACTTCCGGTTTGGCAGGAATTTAGATGGGTCTGTTGACTACCCTCAGGAGCAATTGCGTCCCTGCCCTTCACCGTTTAGTGCCGTTTTTTCCCTTCGAAACGCAAAAAAACCGTGTTTTTGGCGGTTATTTTAAAATTGCCGCCAAGGTGCTACGAATATCGGAGTCGGACCCCCAAAATCGTAATCAGGGGTTCATTTTACGTCAGGAAATGCAAAAAAACCGACCTTTTTATCCAAAAATTGAAAAAATCCTAGCCCAAATAGATGAAAGACCCCCCCCTTTGGTATGTTTTGACTCTTTCGATCGCCGAAGGAGAACCCCTTGCAGCACGAACTTCCGCTTTCTCCGACAACCTACTGGGGTCAGTGGCTTCACACAAAAAAATCTGGGTCCTCATCGGCCGGCTAGAAGTATGTTAGTTTCACGCATTTAGAATTTTTAAATTGACCAAAAATAGCCATTTTTGCATAAGAGGGGGATATGTTGGGAACATCGAAACGACGATATCAAAATCGTAATCGGGGCTCCAAATTACCCCAGAAAACAAAAAATTACAAACTTTCATCCACATTTGTAGATTTTACTGTGATAAAACACGAGCTTACGTACGTACTAAGCGATACAATCGATCGCCGAAGGTAAACCCTTTGACCTACGGACTTCCGGTTTGCGAGAGCATCTGCCGTGGTCTGTTGGCTTGCCGCTGGAGCAATTGCGTCCTCCTCGGCCTCTTAAAACTATATTTGTTTCACACGTTTTCGTAATAAAAATACACCGAAAATCAGCTATGAACTAGAAGGTGAACGGTTCAGAATATCGAAACGGCGATTCCGGAATCGTAATCGGGGGTCCAAATTACCCCAGTAACCAAAAAATTACCAACATTGGTCCACGTTTGCGAGTTTTAGTGCGGCGACGTGAGCTTATGTACGTGTTTGCGATAAAACCGAAACTTTCGTCGATCGCCGAAGGAAAACCCTTTGATCTACGGACTTCCGGTTTGGCAGGAATTTAGATGGGTCTGTTGACTACCCTCAGGAGCAATTGCGTCCCTGCCCTTCACCGTTTAGTGCCGTTTTTTCCCTTCGAAACGCAAAAAAACCGTGTTTTTGGCGGTTATTTTAAAATTGCCGCCAAGGTGCTAGGAATATCGGAGTCGGACCCCCAAAATCGTAATCAGGGGTTCATTTTACGTCAGGAAATGCAAAAAAACCGACCTTTTTATCCAAAAATTGAAAAAATCTTAGCCCAAACAGATGAAAGACCCCCCCCTTTGGTATGTTTTGACTCTTTCGATCGCCGAAGGAGAACCCCTTGCAGCACGAACTTCCGCTTTCTCCGACAACCTACTGGGGTCAGTGGCTTCACACAAAAAAATCTGGGTCCTCATCGGCCGGCTAGAAGTATGTTAGTTTCACGCATTTAGAATTTTTAAATTGACCAAAAATAGCAATTTTTGCATAAGAGGGGGATATGTTGGGAACATCGAAACGACGATATCAAAATCGTAATCGGGGCTCCAAATTACCCCAGAAAACAAAAAATTACAAACTTTCATCCACATTTGTAGATTTTACTGTGATAAAACACGAGCTTACGTACGTACTAAGCGATACAATCGATCGCCGAAGGTAAACCCTTTGACCTACGGACTTCCGGTTTGCGAGAGCATCTGCCGTGGTCTGTTGGCTTGCCGCTGGAGCAATTGCGTCCTCCTCGGCCTCTTAAAACTATATTTGTTTCACACGTTTTCGTAATAAAAATACACCGAAAATCAGCTATGAACTAGAAGGTGAACGGTTCAGAATATCGAAACGGCGATTCCGGAATCGTAATCGGGGGTCCAAATTACCCCAGTAACCAAAAAATTACCAACATTGGTCCACGTTTGCGAGTTTTAGTGCGGCGACGTGAGCTTATGTACGTGTTTGCGATAAAACCGAAACTTTCGTCGATCGCCGAAGGAAAACCCTTTGATCTACGGACTTCCGGTTTGGCAGGAATTTAGATGGGTCTGTTGACTACCCTCAGGAGCAATTGCGTCCCTGCCCTTCACCGTTTAGTGCCGTTTTTTCTCTTCGAAACGCAAAAAAACCGTGTTTTTGGCGGTTATTTTAAAATTGCCGCCAAGGTGCTAGGAATATCGGAGTCGGACCCCCAAAATCGTAATCAGGGGTTCATTTTACGTCAGGAAATGCAAAAAAACCGACCTTTTTATCCAAAAATTGAAAAAATCCTAGCCCAAATAGATGAAAGACCCCCCCCTTTGGTATGTTTTGACTCTTTCGATCGCCGAAGGAGAACCCCTTGCAGCACGAACTTCCGCTTTCTCCGACAACCTACTGGGGTCAGTGGCTTCACACAAAAAAATCTGGGTCCTCATCGGCCGGCTAGAAGTATGTTAGTTTCACGCATTTAGAATTTTTAAATTGACCAAAAATAGCCATTTTTGCATAAGAGGGGGATATGTTGGGAACATCGAAACGACGATATCAAAATCGTAATCGGGGCTCCAAATTACCCCAGAAAACAAAAAATTACAAACTTTCATCCACATTTGTAGATTTTACTGTGATAAAACACGAGCTTACGTACGTACTAAGCGATACAATCGATCGCCGAAGGTAAACCCTTTGACCTACGGACTTCCGGTTTGCGAGAGCATCTGCCGTGGTCTGTTGGCTTGCCGCTGGAGCAATTGCGTCCTCCTCGGCCTCTTAAAACTATATTTGTTTCACACGTTTTCGTAATAAAAATACACCGAAAATCAGCTATGAACTAGAAGGTGAACGGTTCAGAATATCGAAACGGCGATTCCGGAATCGTAATCGGGGGTCCAAATTACCCCAGTAACCAAAAAATTACCAACATTGGTCCACGTTTGCGAGTTTTAGTGCGGCGACGTGAGCTTATGTACGTGTTTGCGATAAAACCGAAACTTTCGTCGATCGCCGAAGGAAAACCCTTTGATCTACGGACTTCCGGTTTGGCAGGAATTTAGATGGGTCTGTTGACTACCCTCAGGAGCAATTGCGTCCCTGCCCTTCACCGTTTAGTGCCGTTTTTTCTCTTCGAAACGCAAAAAAACCGTGTTTTTGGCGGTTATTTTAAAATTGCCGCCAAGGTGCTAGGAATATCGGAGTTGGACCCCCAAAATCGTAATCAGGGGTTCATTTTACGTCAGGAAATGCAAAAAAACCGACCTTTTTATCCAAAAATTGAAAAAATCCTAGCCCAAATAGATGAAAGACCCCCCCCTTTGGTATGTTTTGACTCTTTCGATCGCCGAAGGAGAACCCCTTGCAGCACGAACTTCCGCTTTCTCCGACAACCTACTGGGGTCAGTGGCTTCACACAAAAAAATCTGGGTCCTCATCGGCCGGCTAGAAGTATGTTAGTTTCACGCATTTAGAATTTTTAAATTGACCAAAAATAGCCATTTTTGCATAAGAGGGGGATATGTTGGGAACATCGAAACGACGATATGAAAATCGTAATCGGGGCTCCAAATTACCCCAGAAAACAAAAAATTACAAACTTTCATCCACATTTGTAGATTTTACTGTGATAAAACACGAGCTTACGTACGTACTAAGCGATACAATCGATCGCCGAAGGTAAACCCTTTGACCTACGGACTTCCGGTTTGCGAGAGCATCTGCCGTGGTCTGTTGGCTTGCCGCTGGAGCAATTGCGTCCTCCTCGGCCTCTTAAAACTATATTTGTTTCACACGTTTTCGTAATAAAAATACACCGAAAATCAGCTATGAACTAGAAGGTGAACGGTTCAGAATATCGAAACGGCGATTCCGGAATCGTAATCGGGGGTCCAAATTACCCCAGTAACCAAAAAATTACCAACATTGGTCCACGTTTGCGAGTTTTAGTGCGGCGACGTGAGCTTATGTACGTGTTTGCGATAAAACCGAAACTTTCGTCGATCGCCGAAGGAAAACCCTTTGATCTACGGACTTCCGGTTTGGCAGGAATTTAGATGGGTCTGTTGACTACCCTCAGGAGCAATTGCGTCCCTGCCCTTCACCGTTTAGTGCCGTTTTTTCCCTTCGA
The DNA here is from genome assembly GCA_963932245.1 of Tachinus rufipes. Classification (NCBI taxonomy): domain Eukaryota; kingdom Metazoa; phylum Arthropoda; class Insecta; order Coleoptera; family Staphylinidae; genus Tachinus; species Tachinus rufipes. The sequence continues at coordinate 121,158,070 of OZ010745.1, forward strand.
AACGCAAAAAAACCGTGTTTTTGGCGGTTATTTTAAAATTGCCGCTAAGGTGCTAGGAATATCGGAGTCGGACCCCCAAAATCGTAATCAGGGGTTCATTTTACGTCAGGAAATGCAAAAAAACCGACCTTTTTATCCAAAAATTGAAAAAATCCTAGCCCAAATAGATGAAAGACCCCCCCCTTTGGTATGTTTTGACTCTTTCGATCGCCGAAGGAGAACCCCTTGCAGCACGAACTTCCGCTTTCTCCGACAACCTACTGGGGTCAGTGGCTTCACACAAAAAAATCTGGGTCCTCATCGGCCGGCTAGAAGTATGTTAGTTTCACGCATTTAGAATTTTTAAATTGACCAAAAATAGCCATTTTTGCATAAGAGGGGGATATGTTGGGAACATCGAAACGACGATATCAAAATCGTAATCGGGGCTCCAAATTACCCCAGAAAACAAAAAATTACAAACTTTCATCCACATTTGTAGATTTTACTGTGATAAAACACGAGCTTACGTACGTACTAAGCGATACAATCGATCGCCGAAGGTAAACCCTTTGACCTACGGACTTCCGGTTTGCGAGAGCATCTGCCGTGGTCTGTTAGCTTGCCGCTGGAGCAATTGCGTCCTCCTCGGCCTCTTAAAACTATATTTGTTTCACACGTTTTCGTAATAAAAATACACCGAAAATCAGCTATGAACTAGAAGGTGAACGGTTCAGAATATCGAAACGGCGATTCCGGAATCGTAATCGGGGGTCCAAATTACCCCAGTAACCAAAAAATTACCAACATTGGTCCACGTTTGCGAGTTTTAGTGCGGCGACGTGAGCTTATGTACGTGTTTGCGATAAAACCGAAACTTTCGTCGATCGCCGAAGGAAAACCCTTTGATCTACGGACTTCCGGTTTGGCAGGAATTTAGATGGGTCTGTTGACTACCCTCAGGAGCAATTGCGTCCCTGCCCTTCACCGTTTAGTGCCGTTTTTTCCCTTCGAAACGCAAAAAAACCGTGTTTTTGGCGGTTATTTTAAAATTGCCGCCAAGGTGCTAGGAATATCGGAGTCGGACCCCCAAAATCGTAATCAGGGGTTCATTTTACGTCAGGAAATGCAAAAAAACCGACCTTTTTATCCAAAAATTGAAAAAATCCTAGCCCAAATAGATGAAAGACCCCCCCCTTTGGTATGTTTTGACTCTTTCGATCGCCGAAGGAGAACCCCTTGCAGCACGAACTTCCGCTTTCTCCGACAACCTACTGGGGTCAGTGGCTTCACAGAAAAAAATCTGGGTCCTCATCGGCCGGCTAGAAGTATGTTAGTTTCACGCATTTAGAATTTTTAAATTGACCAAAAATAGCCATTTTTGCATAAGAGGGGGATATGTTGGGAACATCGAAACGACGATATCAAAATCGTAATCGGGGCTCCAAATTACCCCAGAAAACAAAAAATTACAAACTTTCATCCACATTTGTAGATTTTACTGTGATAAAACACGAGCTTACGTACGTACTAAGCGATACAATCGATCGCCGAAGGTAAACCCTTTGACCTACGGACTTCCGGTTTGCGAGAGCATCTGCCGTGGTCTGTTGGCTTGCCGCTGGAGCAATTGCGTCCTCCTCGGCCTCTTAAAACTATATTTGTTTCACACGTTTTCGTAATAAAAATACACCGAAAATCAGCTATGAACTAGAAGGTGAACGGTTCAGAATATCGAAACGGCGATTCCGGAATCGTAATCGGGGGTCCAAATTACCCCAGTAACCAAAAAATTACCAACATTGGTCCACGTTTGCGAGTTTTAGTGCGGCGACGTGAGCTTATGTACGTGTTTGCGATAAAACCGAAACTTTCGTCGATCGCCGAAGGAAAACCCTTTGATCTACGGACTTCCGGTTTGGCAGGAATTTAGATGGGTCTGTTGACTACCCTCAGGAGCAATTGCGTCCCTGCCCTTCACCGTTTAGTGCCGTTTTTTCCCTTCGAAACGCAAAAAAACCGTGTTTTTGGCGGTTATTTTAAAATTGCCGCCAAGGTGCTAGGAATATCGGAGTCGGACCCCCAAAATCGTAATCAGGGGTTCATTTTACGTCAGGAAATGCAAAAAAACCGACCTTTTTATCCAAAAATTGAAAAAATCCTAGCCCAAATAGATGAAAGACCCCCCCCTTTGGTATGTTTTGACTCTTTCGATCGCCGAAGGAGAACCCCTTGCAGCACGAACTTCCGCTTTCTCCGACAACCTACTGGGGTCAGTGGCTTTACACAAAAAAATCTGGGTCCTCATCGGCCGGCTAGAAGTATGTTAGTTTCACGCATTTAGAATTTTTAAATTGACCAAAAATAGCCATTTTTGCATAAGAGGGGGATATGTTGGGAACATCGAAACGACGATATCAAAATCGTAATCGGGGCTCCAAATTACCCCAGAAAACAAAAAATTACAAACTTTCATCCACATTTGTAGATTTTACTGTGATAAAACACGAGCTTACGTACGTACTAAGCGATACAATCGATCGCCGAAGGTAAACCCTTTGACCTACGGACTTCCGGTTTGCGAGAGCATCTGCCGTGGTCTGTTGGCTTGCCGCTGGAGCAATTGCGTCCTCCTCGGCCTCTTAAAACTATATTTGTTTCACACGTTTTCGTAATAAAAATACACCGAAAATCAGCTATGAACTAGAAGGTGAACGGTTCAGAATATCGAAACGGCGATTCCGGAATCGTAATCGGGGGTCCAAATTACCCCAGTAACCAAAAAATTACCAACATTGGTCCACGTTTGCGAGTTTTAGTGCGGCGACGTGAGCTTATGTACGTGTTTGCGATAAAACCGAAACTTTCGTCGATCGCCGAAGGAAAACCCTTTGATCTACGGACTTCCGGTTTGGCAGGAATTTAGATGGGTCTGTTGACTACCCTCAGGAGCAATTGCGTCCCTGCCCTTCACCGTTTAGTGCCGTTTTTTCCCTTCGAAACGCAAAAAAACCGTGTTTTTGGCGGTTATTTTAAAATTGCCGCCAAGGTGCTAGGAATATCGGAGTCGGACTCCCAAAATCGTAATCAGGGGTTCATTTTACGTCAGGAAATGCAAAAAAACCGACCTTTTTATCCAAAAATTGAAAAAATCCTAGCCCAAATAGATGAAAGACCCCCCCCTTTGGTATGTTTTGACTCTTTCGATCGCCGAAGGAGAACCCCTTGCAGCACGAACTTCCGCTTTCTCCGACAACCTACTGGGGTCAGTGGCTTCACACAAAAAAATCTGGGTCCTCATCGGCCGGCTAGAAGTATGTTAGTTTCACGCATTTAGAATTTTTAAATTGACCAAAAATAGCCATTTTTGCATAAGAGGGGGATATGTTGGGAACATCGAAACGACGATATCAAAATCGTAATCGGGGCTCCAAATTACCCCAGAAAACAAAAAATTACAAACTTTCATCCACATTTGTAGATTTTACTGTGATAAAACACGAGCTTACGTACGTACTAAGCGATACAATCGATCGCCGAAGGTAAACCCTTTGACCTACGGACTTCCGGTTTGCGAGAGCATCTGCCGTGGTCTGTTGGCTTGCCGCTGGAGCAATTGCGTCCTCCTCGGCCTCTTAAAACTATATTTGTTTCACACGTTTTCGTAATAAAAATACACCGAAAATCAGCTATGAACTAGAAGGTGAACGGTTCAGAATATCGAAACGGCGATTCCGGAATCGTAATCGGGGGTCCAAATTACCCCAGTAACCAAAAAATTACCAACATTGGTCCACGTTTGCGAGTTTTAGTGCGGCGACGTGAGCTTATGTACGTGTTTGCGATAAAACCGAAACTTTCGTCGATCGCCGAAGGAAAACCCTTTGATCTACGGACTTCCGGTTTGGCAGGAATTTAGATGGGTCTGTTGACTACCCTCAGGAGCAATTGCGTCCCTGCCCTTCACCGTTTAGTGCCGTTTTTTCCCTTCGAAACGCAAAAAAACCGTGTTTTTGGCGGTTATTTTAAAATTGCCGCCAAGGTGCTAGGAATATCGGAGTCGGACCCCCAAAATCGTAATCAGGGGTTCATTTTACGTCAGGAAATGCAAAAAAACCGACCTTTTTATCCAAAAATTGAAAAAATCCTAGCCCAAATAGATGAAAGACCCCCCCCTTTGGTATGTTTTGACTCTTTCGATCGCCGAAGGAGAACCCCTTGCAGCACGAACTTCCGCTTTCTCCGACAACCTACTGGGGTCAGTGGCTTCACACAAAAAAATCTGGGTCCTCATCGGCCGGCTAGAAGTATGTTAGTTTCACGCATTTAGAATTTTTAAATTGACCAAAAATAGCCATTTTTGCATAAGAGGGGGATATGTTGGGAACATCGAAACGACGATATCAAAATCGTAATCGGGGCTCCAAATTACCCCAGAAAACAAAAAATTACAAACTTTCATCCACATTTGTAGATTTTACTGTGATAAAACACGAGCTTACGTACGTACTAAGCGATACAATCGATCGCCGAAGGTAAACCCTTTGACCTACGGACTTCCGGTTTGCGAGAGCATCTGCCGTGGTCTGTTGGCTTGCCGCTGGAGCAATTGCGTCCTCCTCGGCCTCTTAAAACTATATTTGTTTCACACGTTTTCGTAATAAAAATACACCGAAAATCAGCTATGAACTAGAAGGTGAACGGTTCAGAATATCGAAACGGCGATTCCGGAATCGTAATCGGGGGTCCAAATTACCCCAGTAACCAAAAAATTACCAACATTGGTCCACGTTTGCGAGTTTTAGTGCGGCGACGTGAGCTTATGTACGTGTTTGCGATAAAACCGAAACTTTCGTCGATCGCCGAAGGAAAACCCTTTGATCTACGGACTTCCGGTTTGGCAGGAATTTAGATGGGTCTGTTGACTACCCTCAGGAGCAATTGCGTCCCTGCCCTTCACCGTTTAGTGCCGTTTTTTCCCTTCGAAACGCAAAAAAACCGTGTTTTTGGCGGTTATTTTAAAATTGTTGCCAAGGTGCTAGGAATATCGGAGTCGGACCCCCAAAATCGTAATCAGGGGTTCATTTTACGTCAGGAAATGCAAAAAAACCGACCTTTTTATCCAAAAATTGAAAAAATCCTAGCCCAAATAGATGAAAGACCCCCCCCTTTGGTATGTTTTGACTCTTTCGATCGCCGAAGGAGAATCCCTTGCAGCACGAACTTCCGCTTTCTCCGACAACCTACTGGGGTCAGTGGCTTCACACAAAAAAATCTGGGTCCTCATCGGCCGGCTAGAAGTATGTTAGTTTCACGCATTTAGAATTTTTAAATTGACCAAAAATAGCCATTTTTGCATAAGAGGGGGATATGTTGGGAACATCGAAACGACGATATCAAAATCGTAATCGGGGCTCCAAATTACCCCAGAAAACAAAAAATTACAAACTTTCATCCACATTTGTAGATTTTACTGTGATAAAACACGAGCTTACGTACGTACTAAACCCTTTGACCTACGGACTTCCGGTTTGCGAGAGCATCTGCCGTGGTCTGTTGGCTTGCCGCTGGAGCAATTGCGTCCTCCTCGGCCTCTTAAAACTATATTTGTTTCACACGTTTTCGTAATAAAAATACACCGAAAATCAGCTATGAACTAGAAGGTGAACGGTTCAGAATATCGAAACGGCGATTCCGGAATCGTAATCGGGGGTCCAAATTACCCCAGTAACCAAAAAATTACCAACATTGGTCCACGTTTGCGAGTTTTAGTGCGGCGACGTGAGCTTATGTACGTGTTTGCGATAAAACCGAAACTTTCGTCTATCGCCGAAGGAAAACCCTTTGATCTACGGACTTCCGGTTTGGCAGGAATTTAGATGGGTCTGTTGACTACCCTCAGGAGCAATTGCGTCCCTGCCCTTCACCGTTTAGTGCCGTTTTTTCTCTTCGAAACGCAAAAAAACTGTGTTTTTGGCGGTTATTTTAAAATTGCCGCCAAGGTGCTAGGAATATCGGAGTCGGACCCCCAAAATCGTAATCAGGGGTTCATTTTACGTCAGGAAATGCAAAAAAACCGACCTTTTTATCCAAAAATTGAAAAAATCCTAGCCCAAATAGATGAAAGACCCCCCCCTTTGGTATGTTTTGACTCTTTCGATCGCCGAAGGAGAACCCCTTGCAGCACGAACTTCCGCTTTCTCCGACAACCTACTGGGGTCAGTGGCTTCACACAAAAAAATCTGGGTCCTCATCGGCCGGCTAGAAGTATGTTAGTTTCACGCATTTAGAATTTTTAAATTGACCAAAAATAGCCATTTTTGCATAAGAGGGGGATATGTTGGGAACATCGAAACGACGATATCAAAATCGTAATCGGGGCTCCAAATTACCCCAGAAAACAAAAAATTACAAACTTTCATCCACATTTGTAGATTTTACTGTGATAAAACACGAGCTTACGTACGTACTAAGCGATACAATCGATCGCCGAAGGTAAACCCTTTGACCTACGGACTTCCGGTTTGCGAGAGCATCTGCCGTGGTCTGTTGGCTTGCCGCTGGAGCAATTGCGTCCTCCTCGGCCTCTTAAAACTATATTTGTTTCACACGTTTTCGTAATAAAAATACACCGAAAATCAGCTATGAACTAGAAGGTGAACGGTTCAGAATATCGAAACGGCGATTCCGGAATCGTAATCGGGGGTCCAAATTACCCCAGTAACCAAAAAATTACCAACATTGGTCCACGTTTGCGAGTTTTAGTGCGGCGACGTGAGCTTATGTACGTGTTTGCGATAAAACCGAAACTTTCGTCGATCGCCGAAGGAAAACCCTTTGATCTACGGACTTCCGGTTTGGCAGGAATTTAGATGGGTCTGTTGACTACCCTCAGGAGCAATTGCGTCCCTGCCCTTCACCGTTTAGTGCCGTTTTTTCCCTTCGAAACGCAAAAAAACCGTGTTTTTGGCGGTTATTTTAAAATTGCCGCCAAGGTGCTAGGAATATCGGAGTCGGACCCCCAAAATCGTAATCAGGGGTTCATTTTACGTCAGGAAATGCAAAAAAACCGACCTTTTTATCCAAAAATTGAAAAAATCCTAGCCCAAATAGATGAAAGACCCCCCCCTTTGGTATGTTTTGACTCTTTCGATCGCCGAAGGAGAACCCCTTGCAGCACGAACTTCCGCTTTCTCCGACAACCTACTGGGGTCAGTGGCTTCACACAAAAAAATCTGGGTCCTCATCGGCCGGCTAGAAGTATGTTAGTTTCACGCATTTAGAATTTTTAAATTGACCAAAAATAGCCATTTTTGCATAAGAGGGGGATATGTTGGGAACATCGAAACGACGATATCAAAATCGTAATCGGGGCTCCAAATTACCCCAGAAAACAAAAAATTACAAACTTTCATCCACATTTGTAGATTTTACTGTGATAAAACACGAGCTTACGTACGTACTAAGCGATACAATCGATCGCCGAAGGTAAACCCTTTGACCTACGGACTTCCGGTTTGCGAGAGCATCTGCCGTGGTCTGTTGGCTTGCCGCTGGAGCAATTGCGTCCTCCTCGGCCTCTTAAAACTATATTTGTTTCACACGTTTTCGTAATAAAAATACACCGAAAATCAGCTATGAACTAGAAGGTGAACGGTTCAGAATATCAAAACGGCGATTCCGGAATCGTAATCGGGGGTCCAAATTACCCCAGTAACCAAAAAATTACCAACATTGGTCCACGTTTGCGAGTTTTAGTGCGGCGACGTGAGCTTATGTACGTGTTTGCGATAAAACCGAAACTTTCGTCGATCGCCGAAGGAAAACAATTTGATCTACGGACTTCCGGTTTGGCAGGAATTTAGATGGGTCTGTTGACTACCCTCAGGAGCAATTGCGTCCCTGCCCTTCACCGTTTAGTGCCGTTTTTTCCCTTCGAAACGCAAAAAAACCGTGTTTTTGGCGGTTATTTTAAAATTGCCGCCAAGGTGCTAGGAATATCGGAGTCGGACCCCCAAAATCGTAATCAGGGGTTCATTTTACGTCAGGAAATGCAAAAAAACCGACCTTTTTATCCAAAAATTGAAAAAATCCTAGCCCAAATAGATGAAAGACCCTCCCCTTTGGTATGTTTTGACTCTTTCGATCGCCGAAGGAGAACCCCTTGCAGCACGAACTTCCGCTTTCTCCGACAACCTACTGGGGTCAGTGGCTTCACACAAAAAAATCTGGGTCCTCATCGGCCGGCTAGAAGTATGTTAGTTTCACGCATTTAGAATTTTTAAATTGACCAAAAATAGCCATTTTTGCATAAGAGGGGGATATGTTGGGAACATCGAAACGACGATATCAAAATCGTAATCGGGGCTCCAAATTACCCCAGAAAACAAAAAATTACAAACTTTCATCCACATTTGTAGATTTTACTGTGATAAAACACGAGCTTACGTACGTACTAAGCGATACAATCGATCGCCGAAGGTAAACCCTTTGACCTACGGACTTCCGGTTTGCGAGAGCATCTGCCGTGGTCTGTTGGCTTGCCGCTGGAGCAATTGCGTCCTCCTCGGCCTCTTAAAACTATATTTGTTTCACACGTTTTCGTAATAAAAATACACCGAAAATCAGCTATGAACTAGAAGGTGAACGGTTCAGAATATCGAAACGGCGATTCCGGAATCGTAATCGGGGGTCCAAATTACCCCAGTAACCAAAAAATTACCAACATTGGTCCACGTTTGCGAGTTTTAGTGCGGCGACGTGAGCTTATTAGAAGTAAAGGCTGTCGGCACGCAAGTCATGGCTCTGAATATTATGTTATTTTAAAGTGGTTAAAACATAATATTAAATAATGGTTTTTTGCATTAGACATTATTATCAGTTAAGAAATATATCTTAATAGTTAGTTTTGTGCTAAACTTGTTGGTTAGTGAGATATTTGTAATTGCGTGTAAAAGTGCTGTGCTGTGAAAATTATTTTTTACTTATAGCAAAAACATAAAAGGAAAAAAAAAAATTGTATGTATATTTTATTTATATTCAATTTTATTTATTTATTATATTTATACTTTCAATCGTCCTTTGTTTATCAAAATTGTAACCTTATCCGAGGCTGTCTAGTTAATTGTCTTTATTGTTAGTCACCGCTACCGGCCCAGCAGGTGTGAAGTGTGTGTCCCTGTATCATCCTGTCCTTATAAAAATAAATAAATAAATATCTGATAAAAATTAAATAAATTAATAAATAGCAGGAGTATTTAGTAATATATTAATTAAAAATGGTAACTAGCGACGAGGATGATAATTCAGATGGATTTCCGCTTCGGTGTTGTGGAAAAAAATATAAAATATATGTTTGTATTTATTGTTACAATGGATATCACCCAGGGTGTATAAAAACAAAAAAGAAAATAAAATATATTAAAGACAATCAGATCAATTGTTGTAAAACCACTGCAGAAGTCGCTGATATTGAAAACTCAAAGAATATTAAAGAAATGTTAACTACTGTATTAAATGTAAATCAAAAAGCACTAATTGAGGAAATTAAAGAAATGAAAGAAACAATAATCGTAATGCAGAATATTATAAAAGAATTAAATTGCAAAAATAATACTATGGTCAATTCAAATAATGAAAATAGAAATTATGCAAACATAATAGGAACAAGAAAAACTGATGAAGAAGTACTTGTAATTAAACCGATAACAGATCAACCAAATAAAACCACTCGTTCAGATCTCAAAGAAAAAATTTTGCCTTCAGAATTAGCTATTGGAATACAAGATATGAAGAACATAAAAAATGGAGGTGTTGTTATTACATGCCAATCTAACCAATCTAAAAATAAAATTAAAAATAAAGTATCTGAAGAACTGGGTCGTAAATATACAATTGAAGACGGAAAACAAAGAAAACCGAAAATTATTATTGTTGGTGTTGAAGAAGATAAAATTGAAGAGCCAGACGATTTAATTCTTGAAGCAATTATTAAACAAAATGATCTAGAAGAAGAAGTAACAAATTTCAAAATTGTTCGTAAATATACAAGTAAAACCAGAAGGAATTATGGAAAAATAATAATGGAAGTCGAACCAACAACATTTGTGAAAATATGTGTAAAGGAAAAATTGAACATTGGATGGAGAAGTTGTAGTATTTATGAATATTTTGACATAGTGCAATGTTATAAATGTGGGCTTTTTAATCATTTTGCAAAGGAATGTACCAATAAGGAAACCTGTGGAATTTGTAATGAAAATCACTTAACTAAAGAGTGTCGTTCTAAAAATAAATTGTGCACTAACTGTATACAAACAAATGAAAAATATAAATTCACCTTAGATACGAATCATACAGTGTTTGACAGAAATTGTATGTGTTACAAAAGATTAGTAGAAAACCAAATCCGCAAAACAAAATATGCAAACAAATAGCAATTAATAAACATTAATAAAATATGTATTAACTCATTAAGTAATGAGAACTTTAACAAAGTGGATAAGAGTAGGAATAATAATATTATAATAATGCATCAAAATATTCAAGGTGTTCGAAATAAGATAGGAGAACTAGAAATATTTTTAAATAAAAATAAGTGTGATGTTTTATGTTTAACTGAACATATGTTAAGAAAGAATCAACTGCAATCAATTAAAATAAATGGTTTTAATATAAGTAACATATATTGCAGAGAAATTTATAAAAAGGGAGGTGCAGTTATATTTACACGAAATTCATACTCTGTTAAAGAAATTGATTTAAGTAACTATTGTGAGGAAAAGCATTTTGAATGCACAGGTATTGAATTGAACATACATAAAAATGTTATTATTATTCTGTCAGTATATAGAAGTCCTAGTGGGAACATAGAAATATATATGCAAAAATTAAATAGTGTTTTGCAAAATATGTGTAAAAAAAATAAAAACGTAATACTCTGTGGAGATTTCAACATTAACTTTTTAACAGATAACAATGATAAACATAAACTAACAGACTTACTAAACTGTTTTAACATAGTTTCAACAATACATGAGCCTACTAGATTATTGAATTGCATTGACAATATTTGCATTAAAAAGACAGACATAAAATATGAAAGCGGTATTATAAACAATGGATTAGGTGATCATAACATGCAGTTCATTAAATTAAATTTGATTAAATATACAGAAAAAAACAAAAAAATATTAGTTAGACAGGTGAATAAAATTGAAAATTTAAACACATTCAATCAAAAAATTGCAGTTGAAGACTGGGCAGAAATTTTATTAGGAGATATTAATGTAACATATGACAATTTCTATAACATTATTAAATATAATTTTGAAACCTCATTTCCAAACATTATAGTACTTAATAATAAAGAATCCAAGATCCAAAATAGTTGGATAACAAAAGGATTAAGAAAATCGTCAGCAACACTGAAAGATTTATACATTATGTCAATGCATGGATCAGACGAAGTAAAAGAGCATTATAAAAAATACAAAAAAATATATAATAAATTAATTGCACTTGCAAAAAAATCATATAATAATAGTTTAATTCAAAACTCTACTAATGTATCAAAGACAGCTTGGAAAATAATAGATTCAAACTCAAATAAAATATCAATTAACAAAAAAATCATTAAATCTTTAAAAATCGATAATGAAATTATCAGTGATTTGTATGTTAATACAAATTACTTGAATGAGTATTTTAACTCAATTGCTGCCTCTTTTCAATTAAAAAATAGTACTGGAAATCAAGATAATATACCAACTAATAGCAAATCATTTTATCTATATCCAGTAACAATGTCTGAAGTCCAAAATGCAATCTCCTCATTAAAAAGTACTAATTCAAGTGGACCAGATGAAATAAGTTCAAACATATTAAAATATTGTGCTGAGTCTCTCCTAGAACCATTAACTATCATTTTTAACTCTTCGTTTAGTGAAGGAAAATTCCCAACTAGTCTTAAAACATCCAAAATTCTTCCTATTCACAAAGGTGGATGTAGCTTAGAAGCCGCAAACTATCGCCCTTTATATTTATGCAATACCTTTTCAAAAGTTTTAGAACATATTGTAGCAAATAGACTTTCGAACTTTTTTAATACTTGTAATTTATTTAACAAGAGTCAGTATGCATATCTTGAAGGAAAATCAACAAGTTCTGCAATTCTTAATTTTGTGAATGCGTTACATCAATACGCCGATATGAAAAAGGTCTGCTTGGGAATTTTCCTTGACTTGACGAAGGCATTTGATCTTGTTAACCACAAGATTTTAATAAATAAATTAGAAAAATATGGAATTAGAGGAATTGCATTAAAGTGGTTCACCAGTTATTTGGAAGAAAGATATCATTATGTAGAAGTTAATAAAATTAAGTCAAAATCATTAATAATGCAATGCGGTGTACCTCAAGGGTCGGTACTTGGACCACTTCTTTTTATCATATATATGAATGACATAAACATCAAAGACACAACATTTTTTGCAGATGATACCTCCCTTCTTATTGGTGAAAGTAACTTAAACGATGCAATAAATCAAGCTAATAACAATGTAAATGAAATAAACGAATGGTTTCAAAATAATGGACTAATAATTAATGCAAAAAAGTCTGCTTATATGCATTTTAATTTTTCACAATTATCTGTACATTTAAGTCCATTGATAAGATGTAATATGAATAGCATTAAAAAACAATCTACAGTAAAATTTCTGGGAATTCATATAGATGAAAAATGCAATTGGACTACTCATGTAGATATTTTATGTAATAAAGTTAGCTCTATATGTTACATGATTAAACAATTACAACCCAGTATAACTATATCATCTTTAAAATTACTGTACTTTGGACGTATACAGTCTATATTGTCTTATGGAATTCTAGCTTGGGGAGCTGCATCAAATTGGAAAAGATTGTTTAAATTACAAAAAAGGTCTATTAGGCAAATGTTAAATTTACCAGTCAAAACACATTGTGCAGATTTGTTCAGAAGACTAAATATCTTAACATTACCTTGTCTCTTTATACACCACCTTATTGTATACGCAAAAATAAATGAAAAGAAATTCAAATGTCTAAATGAGACCCACGATTACAACACACGACATGGGTTTCGATATGAGGTACCAAACCACAAAACATCAAAATTTGAACATAGTCCTGAATATTTAGCAATAAAATGTTTCAATAAATTACCAATAGAAATCAAAAAGCTACCTGCAAAACAATTTAAAATAAAAACAAAACAAATTTTAATCCAAAAATCGCTTTATTCATTAAATGATTTTCTGCTGGCACCATTTTAGTATATAGTATTTTGTTAATTGTTCTAAAGTGTTATTTGTAAGAAAAAAAAAATGTATTAATATTAATTGTAATTCCATTTCTATGTTTCTATGTTAAATGTTGTTTACTCTTGACTTTTCCTATGTCTGTAGAAGATCGACTGGAATAAATATTATTATTATTATTATTATTATTATTATGTACGTGTTTGCGATAAAACCGAAACTTTCGTCGATCGCCGAAGGAAAACCCTTTGATCTACGGACTTCCGGTTTGGCAGGAATTTAGATGGGTCTGTTGACTACCCTCAGGAGCAATTGCGTCCCTGCCCTTCACCGTTTAGTGCCGTTTTTTCCCTTCGAAACGCAAAAAAACCGTGTTTTTGGCGGTTATTTTAAAATTGCCGCCAAGGTGCTAGGAATATCGGAGTCGGACCCCCAAAATCGTAATCAGGGGTTCATTTTACGTCAGGAAATGCAAAAAAACCGACCTTTTTATCCAAAAATTGAAAAAATCCTAGCCCAAATAGATGAAAGACCCCCCCCTTTGGTATGTTTTGACTCTTTCGATCGCCGAAGGAGAACCCCTTGCAGCACGAACTTCCGCTTTCTCCGACAACCTACTGGGGTCAGTGGCTTCACACAAAAAAATCTGGGTCCTCATCGGCCGGCTAGAAGTATGTTAGTTTCACGCATTTAGAATTTTTAAATTGACCAAAAATAGCCATTTTTGCATAAGAGGGGGATATGTTGGGAACATCGAAACGACGATATCAAAATCGTAATCGGGGCTCCAAATTACCCCAGAAAACAAAAAATTACAAACTTTCATCCACATTTGTAGATTTTACTGTGATAAAACACGAGCTTACGTACGTACTAAGCGATACAATCGATCGCCGAAGGTAAACCCTTTGACCTACGGACTTCCGGTTTGCGAGAGCATCTGCCGTGGTCTGTTGGCTTGCCGCTGGAGCAATTGCGTCCTCCTCGGCCTCTTAAAACTATATTTGTTTCACACGTTTTCGTAATAAAAATACACCGAAAATCAGCTATGAACTAGAAGGTGAACGGTTCAGAATATCGAAACGGCGATTCCGGAATCGTAATCGGGGGTCCAAATTACCCCAGTAACCAAAAAATTACCAACATTGGTCCACGTTTGCGAGTTTTAGTGCGGCGACGTGAGCTTATGTACGTGTTTGCGATATAACCGAAACTTTCGTCGATCGCCGAAGGAAAACCCTTTGATCTACGGACTTCCGGTTTGGCAGGAATTTAGATGGGTCTGTTGACTACCCTCAGGAGCAATTGCGTCCCTGCCCTTCACCGTTTAGTGCCGTTTTTTCCCTTCGAAACGCAAAAAAACCGTGTTTTTGGCGGTTATTTTAAAATTGCCGCCAAGGTGCTAGGAATATCGGAGTCGGACCCCCAAAATCGTAATCAGGGGTTCATTTTACGTCAGGAAATGCAAAAAAACCGACCTTTTTATCCAAAAATTGAAAAAATCCTAGCCCAAATAGATGAAAGACCCCCCCCTTTGGTATGTTTTGACTCTTTCGATCGCCGAAGGAGAACCCCTTGCAGCACGAACTTCCGCTTTCTCCGACAACCTACTGGGGTCAGTGGCTTCACACAAAAAAATCTGGGTCCTCATCGGCCGGCTAGAAGTATGTTAGTTTCACGCATTTAGAATTTTTAAATTGACCAAAAATAGCCATTTTTGCATAAGAAGGGGATATGTTGGGAACATCGAAACGACGATATCAAAATCGTAATCGGGGCTCCAAATTACCCCAGAAAACAAAAAATTACAAACTTTCATCCACATTTGTAGATTTTACTGTGATAAAACACGAGCTTACGTACGTACTAAGCGATACAATCGATCGCCGAAGGTAAACCCTTTGACCTACGGACTTCCGGTTTGCGAGAGCATCTGCCGTGGTCTGTTGGCTTGCCGCTGAAGCAATTGCGTCCTCCTCGGCCTCTTAAAACTATATTTGTTTCACACGTTTTCGTAATAAAAATACACCGAAAATCAGCTATGAACTAGAAGGTGAACGGTTCAGAATATCGAAACGGCGATTCCGGAATCGTAATTGGGGGTCCAAATTACCCCAGTAACCAAAAAATTACCAACATTGGTCCACGTTTGCGAGTTTTAGTGCGGCGACGTGAGCTTATGTACGTGTTTGCGATAAAACCGAAACTTTCGTCGATCGCCGAAGGAAAACCCT
Organism: Tachinus rufipes; assembly: GCA_963932245.1. Lineage (NCBI taxonomy): Eukaryota > Metazoa > Arthropoda > Insecta > Coleoptera > Staphylinidae > Tachinus > Tachinus rufipes. Next base: position 121,173,584 of record OZ010745.1, read on the forward strand.
TTGATCTACGGACTTCCGGTTTGGCAGGAATTTAGATGGGTCTGTTGACTACCCTCAGGAGCAATTGCGTCCCTGCCCTTCACCGTTTAGTGCCGTTTTTTCCCTTCGAAACGCAAAAAAACCGTGTTTTTGGCGGTTATTTTAAAATTGCCGCCAAGGTGCTAGGAATATCGGAGTCGGACCCCCAAAATCGTAATCAGGGGTTCATTTTACGTCAGGAAATGCAAAAAAACCGACCTTTTTATCCAAAAATTGAAAAAATCCTAGCCCAAATAGATGAAAGACCCCCCCCTTTGGTATGTTTTGATTCTTTCGATCGCCGAAGGAGAACCCCTTGCAGCACGAACTTCCGCTTTCTCCGACAACCTACTGGGGTCAGTGGCTTCACACAAAAAAATCTGGGTCCTCATCGGCCGGCTAGAAGTATGTTAGTTTCACGCATTTAGAATTTTTAAATTGACCAAAAATAGCCATTTTTGCATAAGAGGGGGATATGTTGGGAACATCGAAACGACGATATCAAAATCGTAATCGGGGCTCCAAATTACCCCAGAAAACAAAAAATTACAAACTTTCATCCACATTTGTAGATTTTACTGTGATAAAACACGAGCTTACGTACGTACTAAGCGATACAATCGATCGCCGAAGGTAAACCCTTTGACCTACGGACTTCCGGTTTGCGAGAGCATCTGCCGTGGTCTGTTGGCTTGCCGCTGGAGCAATTGCGTCCTCCTCGGCCTCTTAAAACTATATTTGTTTCACACGTTTTTGTAATAAAAATACACCGAAAATCAGCTATGAACTAGAAGGTGAACGGTTCAGAATATCGAAACGGCGATTCCGGAATCGTAATCGGGGGTCCAAATTACCCCAGTAACCAAAAAATTACCAACATTGATCCACGTTTGCGAGTTTTAGTGCGGCGACGTGAGCTTATGTACGTGTTTGCGATAAAACCGAAACTTTCGTCGATCGCCGAAGGAAAACCCTTTGATCTACGGACTTTCGGTTTGGCAGGAATTTAGATGGGTCTGTTGACTACCCTCAGGAGCAATTGCGTCCCTGCCCTTCACCGTTTAGTGCCGTTTTTTCCCTTCGAAACGCAAAAAAACCGTGTTTTTGGCGGTTATTTTAAAATTGCCGCCAAGGTGCTAGGAATATCGGAGTCGGACCCTCAAAATCGTAAAAAGGGGTTCATTTTACGTCAGGAAATGCAAAAAAACCGACCTTTTTATCCAAAAATTGAAAAAATCCTAGCCCAAATAGATGAAAGACCCCCCCCTTTGGTATGTTTTGACTCTTTCGATCGCCGAAGGAGAACCCCTTGCAGCACGAACTTCCGCTTTCTCCGACAACCTACTGGGGTCAGTGGCTTCACACAAAAAAATCTGGGTCCTCATCGGCCGGCTAGAAGTATGTTAGTTTCACGCATTTAGAATTTTTAAATTGACCAAAAATAGCCATTTTTGCATAAGAGGGGGATATGTTGGGAACATCGAAACGACGATATCAAAATCGTAATCGGGGCTCCAAATTAGCCCAGAAAACAAAAAATTACAAACTTTCATCCACATTTGTAGATTTTACTGTGATAAAACACGAGCTTACGTACGTACTAAGCGATACAATCGATCGCCGAAGGTAAACCCTTTGACCTACGGACTTCCGGTTTGCGAGAGCATCTGCCGTGGTCTGTTGGCTTGCCGCAGGAGCAATTGCGTCCTCCTCGGCCTCTTAAAACTATATTTGTTTCACACGTTTTCGTAATAAAAATACACCGAAAATCAGCTATGAACTAGAAGGTGAACGGTTAAAAATATCGAAACGGCGATTCCGGAATCGTAATCGGGGGTCCAAATTACCCCAGTAACCAAAAAATTACCAACATTGGTCCACGTTTGCGAGTTTTAGTGCGGCGACGTGATATTGCTACATTTGTGGATTTTACTTTTTGCATTTGGGTCGAGCGGCCATCTTGTAAGGCAACGTTGCCATTCGCGTTTTTCCGCGCCTCCTCGATTAGCTCGCTTGCTATTGGTCGTGGATTAATAGTCAATACAGACAAAAAATCCGCCAAAAAATTAGCTACATTTTTTGCATTTGGGTCGAGCGGCCATCTTGTAAGGCAACGTTGCCATTCGCGTTTTTCCGCGCCTCCTCGAATAGCTCGCTTGCTATTGGTCGTGGACCAAAAGTCAATACAGACGAAAAATCCGCAAAAAAATTAGATACATTTTTTGCTTTTGGGTCGAGCGGCCATCTTGTAAGGCAACGTTGCCATTCGCGTTTTTCCGCGCCTCCTCGAATAGCTCGCTTGCTATTGGTTGTGGACCAAAAGTCAATACAGTCTAAAAATCCGCCAAAAAATTAGCTACATTTTTTGCGTTTGGGTCAAGCGGCCATCTTGTAAGGCAACGTTGCCATTCGCGTTTTTCCGCGCCTCCTCGAATAGCTTGCTTGCTATTGGTCGTGGACCAAAAGTTAATACAGACGAAAAATCCGCCAGAAAATTAGCTACATTTTTTGCATTTGGGTCGAGCGGCCATCTTGTAAGGCAACGTTGCCATTCGCGTTTTTCCGCGCCATCTTGGACACCATCTTCAACGCCATTCTGTTTTTCACTATCTTGGCCTCCATCTTGGACGCCATTTTGTTTTCCACCATCTTGGCCGCCATCTTACCCGCCATTTTTTTTTTCTACCATCTTGGCCGCCATCTTGGCCGTTATTTTGGTTTCCGCCATCTTGGACGCCATCTTGGACACCATCTTAGCTGCCATTTTGTTTTCCACTATCTTGGACGCTATTTTGGACACCATCTTGGACACCATCTTGGACACCATCTTGGACACCATCTTGGACACCATCTTGGACACCAACTTGGCCGCCATATTGTTTTCTACCATCTTGGACGCCATCTTGGACACCATCCTGGACGCCATCTTGACCGCCGTTTTGTTTTCCGGCATCTTGGCCGCCCTTTTGTTTTCCACTATCTTGGCCGACATCTTTGCCGCCATTTTGTTTCTTGCTATCTTGTCCGCCATCTTGTTCGCCATTTTGTTTTCCGCTATCTTAGCCGCCTATTTGTTTTCCACCATTTTGGCCGCCATCTTGGCCGCCACTTTGTATTCCGCCATCTTGGCTGCCATTTTTTTTTCCAGCTTCTTGGCCGCTATTATGTTTTTCGCCATCTTGGCCGCCATCTTGGCCGCCATCTTGTCCGCCATTTTGCTTTCCGACATCTTGGCCGCCATTTTGTTTTCCACCATTTTGGACGCCATTTTGTTTTTCACTATCTTGGCCGCCATCTTGGCCGCCATTTTGTTTTCCGCCATCTTGGCCGCCATTTTGTTTTCCACCATCTTGTCCGCCATTTTGTTTTCCACTATCTTATCCGCCATTTTGTTTTCCGCTATTATGTCCGCCATTTTGTTTTCCGCCATCTTGGCCGCCATTTTGTTTTTCGCCATCTTGGACGCCATCTTGGACACCGTCTTGGACGCCATCTTGGACGCCATTTTGGCCGCCATTTTGTATTCCGTTATCTTGGCCGCCATTTTTTTTCCACCATCTTGGCCGCCATTTTGTTTTCCACCATCTTGGCCGCCATTTTGTTTTCCGCCATCTTGGCCGCTATCATGTCCGCCATTTTGCTTTCCGCCATCTTGGACGCCATCTTGGACACCATCTTGGACGCCATCTTGGACACCATCTTGGACGCCATTTTGTTTTTCACCATCTTGGACGCCATTTTGTTCTCCGAAATTTTGGCCGCCATTTTGTTTTCCACTATCTTGGACGCCATCATGGACACCATCTTGGACGCCATCTTGGACGCTATCTTGTCCGCCATCTTGTCCGCCATTTTGTTTTTTGCCATCTTGGCCGCTATTTTGTTTTCCACTATCTTGGACGCCATCATGGACACCATCTTGAACGCCATTTTTATTTTCGCCATCTTGGCCGCCATTTTGTTTACCAACTTCTTGGCCGCCTATTTGTTTTTCGCTATCTTGGACACCATCTTGGACGCCATCTTGGCCGCCATTTTGTTTTTTGCCATCTTGGACGCCATCTTGGACGCCATCTTGGCCGAAATTTTGTTTTTCGCCATCTTGGCCGCCATTTTGTTTTCCGCCATCTTGGCCGCCATTTTGTTTTCTACCTTCTTGGCCGCCATTTTGTTTTTTGCTATCTTGGACGCCATCTTGGACACCATTTTGGTCGTCATATTGTTTTCCACCATCTTAGCCGCTATTTTGTTCTCCGCCATCTTGGACGCCATCTTGGCCGCCATTTTGTTTTTTGCCATCTTAGACGCCATATTGGCCGCCATTTTGTTTTCCACCATCTTGGACGCCATCTTGGCCGCCATTTTGTTTTTCGCTATCTTGGACGCTATCTTGGCCGAAATTTTGTTTTTCGCCATCTTGGCCGCCATTTTAATTTCCGCCATCTTGGACGCCATCTTGGACATTATCTTGGACGCCATCTTAACCGCCATTTTGTTGTTCACCTTCTTAGCCGCCATCTTAGCCGCCCTTTTGTTTTCCACCATCTTGGCCGCCATCTTGGCCGCCATCTTGGCCGCCATCTTGGCCGCCATCTTGGCCGCCATCTTGGCCGCCATCTTGGCCGTTATTTTGTTTTCCACCATCTTGGCCGCCATCTTGGCTTTCATTTTGTTGTCCGCCATTTTGGCCGCCATTTTGTTTTCTACCATCTTGGCCGCCATTTTGTTTCCCACTATCTTGGCCGCCATTTTGTTTTCCGCCATCTTCGCTGACATCATGTACGCTTTTTTGTTTTCCGCCATTTTGGACGCCATCTTGGACGCCACCTTTGACGCCATTTTGGCCGCCATTTTGTTTTCCACATTCTTGGACGCCATCTTGGACGCCATCTTGGACACTATCTTGGACGCCATAATAAAAACCATTAAAAACCTTTAACTTAACCTAACCTAACCTTAAAACTACTAAAACTTTAAAAACCTTAAACCTACCCTAATCTACCCTAACCTAACTTTAAAAAACCTTTAGAAACCCAATAAAAACTATTAAAAACCTTTAACCTAACTTAACCTAACTTTAAAACCTTAAAAACCTTAAACCTACCCTAACCTAACTTTAAAATACCATCAAAAACCCAATAAAAACCATTAAAAACCTTTAACCTAACCTAACCTAACCATTAAAAACCTTTAACCTAACGTAACCTAACCTTAAAAACCTTAAACCTACGTAACCTAACCTTAATAAAATACCATTAAAAACCCATTAAAAACCATTAGAAACCTTTATCCTAACCTAACCTAACCTTGAAACCATTAAACCCATAAAAACCTTAAACCTACCGTAACCTAATCTTAAAATACAATTAAAAAATAATAAAAACCATTAAAAACCTTTAACCTAACCATAAAAACCTTAAACCTTCTCTAACCTAACCTTAAAAAACCATTAAAACCTTAATAAAAACCAATAAAAACTTTTAACCTAATCTAACCTAACCTTAAAACCATTAAAACCTTAAAAACCTTAAACCCACCCTAACCTAACCTTAAAAAAACCATTAAAAACCCAATAAAAATCATTAAAAACTTTTAATCTAACCTAACCTAACGTTAAAACCAGTTAAACCTGACAAACCTTAAACCTACTCTAACCTAACCTTAGAATACAATTAAAAACCCAATAAAAATTATTAAAACCTTTAACCTAACCTAACCTTAAAACCATTAAAACCTTAAAAACCTTAAACCTACCCTAACCTACCCTTAAAAAACCATTAAAAACCTAATAGAAACCATTAAAAACCTTTAACCCAACCTGACCTAACCTTAAAAACTTGAAACCTACCCTAACCTAACCTTAAAATATCATTAAAAACCCAATAAAAACTATTAAAAACCTTTAACCTAACCAAACCTAACCTTAAAACCATTCAATCCTTAGAAACCTTAAACCTACCCTAACCTAACCTTAAAAAACCTATAAAAACCCAATAAAAACCATTAAAAACCTTTAACCTAACCTAACCTAACCTTAAAATCATTAAAACCTTAAACCTACCCTAAACAAACCTTAAAAAACCATTAAAAACCCAATAAAAACCATTAAAAACCTTTAACCTAACCTAACCTAACCTTAAAACCATTAAAACCTTGAAAACCTTAAACCTATTCTAACCTAACCTTAAAAAATTATTAAAAACCCAATAAAAACCATTAAAAACCTTTAACCTAACCTAACCTAACCCTAAAACCATTAAAACCTTAAAAACCTTAAACCTACTCTAACCTAACCTTAAAAAACCAATATAAACCCAATAAAAGCCATTAAAAACCTTTAACCTAACCTAACCTAACCTTAATACTTTAGAAACCTCAAACCTAACTTTAAAAAACTATTAAAAACCCAATAAAAACCATTAAAAACCGTTAACCTAACCTAACGTAACCTTAAAACCATTAAAACCTTAAACCTACCCTAACCTAACTTTAAAAAACCAATAAAAACCAAATAAAAACGAATAAAAACCTTTAACCTAACCTAACCATAAAACCAATAAAACTTTAAAAACCTTAAACCTATCCTAACCTAACCTTAAAAAACCATTAAAAACCCAATAAAAACCATTAAAAACCTTAAACCTAACCTAACCTAACCTTAAAAACCTTAAACTTACCCTTACCTAAACTTAAAAAACCATTAAAAACCCAATAAAAACCATTAAAAACCTTTAGTCTAACCTAAAATAACCTTAAAACCATTAAAACCTTAAGAACCTTAAACCTACCCTTACCTAACCTTAAAAAAACCATTAAAAACCCAATAAATACCATTAAAAACTTTTTTTTTTTTTTTTTAAGGTTTGGGCTTTGGTTAAGTTTGAGCTTTGAACTTTGAGCTTTGGTTGAGTTTGAGCTTTGAGCCTTGGTTACTTGGTTAGGTTTGAACTTTGAGCTTTGAGCTTTGAGCTTTGGTAAAGTTTGAGCTTTGAACTTTTGTTAGGTTTGAGCTTTGGTTGGGTTAGGTTTGAGCTTTAGTTAGGTTTGAGCTTTGAGCTTTTAGCTTTGGTTAGGTTTAAGCTTTGAACTTTGGTTAGGTTTGAGCTTTAAGTTTTGGTTATGTTAGGTTTGAGTTTTGAGCTCTGAGCTTTGGTTAGGTTTGAGCTTTAAGTTTTGGTTATGTTAGGTTTGAGTTTTGAGCTCTGAGCTTTGGTTAGGTTTGAGCTTTGAACTTTGGTTAGGTTTGAGCTTTGGTTGGGTTAGGTTTGAGCTTTGGTCGGGTTAGGTTTGAGCTTTGAGCTTTAGTTAGGTTTAAGCTTTGAACTTTGGTTAGGTTTGAGCTTTGTGGTTAGGTTAGGTTAGGTTAGGTTAGGTTAGGTTAGGTTAGGTTAGGTTAGGTTAGGTTAGGTTAGGTTAGGTTAGGTTAGGTTAGGTTAGGTTAGGTTAGGTTAGGTTAGGTTAGGTTAGGTTAGGTTAGGTTAGGTTAGGTTAGGTTAGGTTAGGTTAGGTTAGGTTAGGTTAGGTTAGGTTAGGTTAGGTTAGGTTAGGTTAGGTTAGGTTAGGTTAGGTTAGGTTAGGTTAGGTTAGGTTAGGTTAGGTTAGGTTAGGTTAGGTTAGGTTAGGTTAGGTTAGGTTAGGTTAGGTTAGGTTAGGTTAGGTTAGGTTAGGTTAGGTTAGGTTAGGTTAGGTTAGGTTAGGTTAGGTTAGGTTAGGTTAGGTTAGGTTAGGTTAGGTTAGGTTAGGTTAGGTTAGGTTAGGTTAGGTTTAGGTTAGGTTAGGTTAGGTTAGGTTAGGTTAGGTTAGGTTAGGTTAGGTTAGGTTAGGTTAGGTTAGGTTAGGTTAGGTTAGGTTAGGTTAGGTTAGGTTAGGTTAGGTTAGGTTAGGTTAGGTTAGGTTAGGTTAGGTTAGGTTAGGTTAGGTTAGGTTAGGTTAGGTTAGGTTAGGTTAGGTTAGGTTAGGTTAGGTTAGGTTAGGTTAGGTTAGGTTAGGTTAGGTTAGGTTAGGTTAGGTTAGGTTAGGTTAGGTTAGGTTAGGTTAGGTTAGGTTAGGTTAGGTTAGGTTAGGTTAGGTTAGGTTAGGTTAGGTTAGGTTAGGTTAGGTTAGGTTAGGTTAGGTTAGGTTAGGTTAGGTTAGGTTAGGTTAGGTTAGGTTAGGTTAGGTTAGGTTAGGTTAGGTTAGGTTAGGTTAGGTTAGGTTAGGTTAGGTTAGGTTAGGTTAGGTTAGGTTAGGTTAGGTTAGGTTAGGTTAGGTTAGGTTAGGTTAGGTTAGGTTAGGTTTGGTTAGGTTAGGTTAGGTTAGGTTAGGTTAGGTTAGGTTTAGGTTAGGTTAGGTCTGGTTAGGTTAGGTTAGGTTAGGTTAGGTTAGGTTAGGTTAGGTTAGGTTAGGTTTAGGTTAGGTTAGGTTAGGTTAGGTTAGGTTAGGTTAGGTTAGGTTAGGTTAGGTTAGGTTAGGTTAGGTTAGGTTAGGTAGGTTAGGTTAGGTTAGGTTTAGGTAGTTAGGTTAGGTTAGGTTAGGGTAGGTTAGGTTTAGGTTAGGTTAGGTTAGGTTAGGTTAGGTTAGGTTAGGTTAGGTTAGGTTCGGTTAGGTTAGGTTAGGTTAGGTTAGGTTAGTAGGTTAGGGTTAGGTTAGAGTTAGGTTCCCTAGGTCTAAGGTTAAGGTT